>JAGFMF010011655.1:194188-274218 GCA_019455555.1 Galemys pyrenaicus | reverse complement strand
CTGTCTGTGGTGAATCCTCTCACCCCCCACACCTCTGGCCTGTACCCCAGTGCTTGTATGCATAAATAAATAAATCTTTAAAAAAAAAAAAAGTAAAAGAAATTATAAGTAGTACCATCAGACTGTATACTTCAGGAGAAATAGACTACATAGAATGAGTCCAAGCAACCCATTATAAGAACCAAGCAACAATAAGCCCCAGGGTAAAAAACAGAACCACAGGTTTTGTGTTATATCAAATATGTAATTTTCAAGAAAACATTGAGACATGCAAAAAATTAGGAGTGTGACCCACACAGAAGAAAAGATAAGCATAGATAACACTTTTTGAGAGTGCCCATACGTTGCACCTACCAAAGTTTTTAAAGGAAAGTAGGATTTATCGAATACTAGATATTAACATGTATATAGCAATCATAAAAATAGAGAAGCAAATGGAAATTCTGGAGTTTATTACACGATAACTAAAAAGGAAATTTCACTCCAGGGAACACAACAGAAGAATCAGAGAACCTGAAGGAAAAGCAATAGAAAATTTTTAATGTCAAGTACAGAAATTTAAAAATGAAGAGTGTAAGAATGAACTTTCTCAAAAAATAAAGTTGGTGGTATTGATAGAAAATGTGTTTTCTCTAATGAGTGGTCAAAGTAAGGGACTGTTAGAATACTTTGTGGTTGTGATGTGCCCTTACGAGACAGTAAATCAGCAGTTGGAAATTTTTTCTCAAAGTAAGCATCAAGACAAAGGTTTTACAGAAAAGTTCCCCCCAAATTAAACAATATAGAAATCCACTCCTGTAGACACTCTTCCAAGGAGAGGAAAAATAGATAATATTTCCCTCTTCATTCAATGAAACTGGTTTGAAAAGGCATTACAGAAGATATATGTTTAAATTTAGCAAAGGTAGTTAAACTGCCTTCAGCAGTCATCACTATTTAACCCACAAAAATTAAGACAGAGAGCCAGAGCTGATCGTGGCAAAGGTAGGATTTCAGGTCTAATGCTCTGGTTCTAGAATTCATACTCACATTCAGTAAGTGATGGATTAAATTGCTGATGAGTTTTTCGCATTTGGGTAAGCTACTTTACTCTAATAATCTATACTTATATATCTTGAATGTAAAGATAAAATATATCTTTACATTTTTTTATTTTATACGTATCTTTTATTTTACAAAAATAAAAGGGGTCACTTGTTTTTCTAGCATGATAGATTTATATTGAAAATGAAGTTACTGATTGCATATTTAACAATTAAAAAGAACTTTATTTTATTAATGAACTAAGAACTTGTTATAATAGAATGACAATGCTTGATGAATTATAATGGAGTATCTTTACCCATTCTTATATTATAGGAAAGCATTTACAATATTTCTTTTCCCTTTGTCATTGTACTGAGGAAAGACTGTGAATGGAATTTGAAACACTTTAATGTTGCCTTCAAGACTATCTTTAAGCTCCAAGTAATTACTTACAGTTAGGATTGTCAAAAATCACTACAAATACACCTTAAATACTGATTTTAGAATTGTGGTAATAGATAATGACTAAATGATACATCCAATTAAATGTTTTCCTCATAAAAAAAGAGTAGTGTTGGCTACCTTTGATACTACTTCAAATTCTCTTTGAAGCCATTCCAGAGACATTTAAAAGCCCATACTTTTAAAAATGATCAGATTCATGGAATGAAGAGTAGATGGTGATTACCAAAAACTAGGAAGTAGGGGAAAAATAGGAAGTCAACTGGTATAAAGTTTCAGTTAAGTAAGATAAATTACTGTAGAGATTTATTGTGTGTCATACTAACAGTCAATAATACATTGTACATTTAAAAGTTAAGAAGGTAGATATCATATTAAATGTTCTTTCTACAATATAATCAAAAGGAAAAAAAGTATTATTTAGGAATCTTAACCCAGCAAAAGTACATTTCAACACCGAAGGTGAAATGAAGATTTTTATGGAAAATCAAAGTGAGAAAATATTAAGAACCCTATACTTTATGATTTAGTATAATTCTTTTACCAAATGAAAGTGATATAAATTTTAAAAAGTTGGATCATTACAAAGAAATTAACTGCATCAGAAATGATATATATTATTTTATATTCTCTTTTTAAAAAATAGATATTTTAAAGCAAAAGTATCATTATCAGACTTGGGCTTCTAGAATAAGTAAAAGCAAAATATTTCACTTAATAATTTGCTTTTACATATGCAATTGGACAAAGGATTTCAGGGTAGAAACTTAAGGATATTGTTGTAAGGTATCTATATCATACGTGATGTGGTACATTATTTAATATGACAAAAATATACCTGTAGATGCTGGTGACATGTTTCTCAAAGTGTGGTCTTGAAATCCCCAAGTACTCAAAAGCATTTCACAAGTCCCACAGGGACAAAGCTATTTTCATAATAATACTATGTTATTACTTTCTTTTCCCACTTTCATTCTCTCATGAATATACAGTGAAGTTTTCCAGAGGTTAATTCATGTGTGATGAGACTGTATAATGAAATATATCAACATTTGGATGATTTGCATAAACTCTGGGACCTAATAAATTTGAACAAAAGACTAGTGAATAATTTTTTAATCATGTGTAGGCAAAATATTCACTCAAAGTGCAAGACCGATCAATCTGTTTTAGCAAATGGTATCTTGAAATGTTTCTGAGTTTCACTAACTTTTAAAGAAAACTACCATTTGATTTCCAGTTCTAGTTCCACATTTGATTTCTAGTTCTAGTTCCAACCATATGCTATCATTGAGAAATCATTTTAAATGACCAGATAAGATTGAAATTAAAGGGTTGGAAAAATAATTACCATAAACAGTAATAAAAATAATCAAGCCAAAGTGGCTATATAAATAAAATAAAATAAAGAACATTGGCAAAAAGGAATAAAAAGTACTGAGTTATCTTAAATATGTAAGAACCTAGGAAATGAGTTGTAAATATGTAATGCAAAAACTTAAGGGAAAAAATTCATGAATTATACATTGTGATTTAGCACTTGTCTCTCAGTAATTAATAAATAGTAGATATCATATCACTGAAGATCTAGACAATTTAAAGGGCAAAATCAAATTGTATAAATACTATTAAGTTGCAACAGTTAATATGCCCATTTTTCAAGTATACACATAACATTCATTAAGACACACAATATTATGAATTATGAAATATTTCTGAATAAAGTTGAGGGATTTCATTCAGTTTTAAATAAAAATGCTATGACCAAAATATTAAATGAGAAATGCCAATAAAAAATTGAATAGAGACTACATCAAATTACATAAAGTAATAGAAAGCCCACTGTTATATATTGAATTGTGTCCCTCTCATTCAAATGTTGAAGACTTAACTTCAGAATGTTACTGTGTTTGAAGACAGGGTCTTGGACCATAATCAAAATTGACTGATACTCCTGTTAGGAGAGAAGAATAGGACACAGATATACATAAAGGGAAGGCATGTGTAGATACAGGAAGAATAACATAGTCATCTACAAGAAAGGAGAGAATCCTTAGAAAACTAATCCTGTCAACATCTTGATCCTGGACTTCCAATCTCCAGAATTGTGATATAATAAATCTATGTTGTTAAGCCAGTTTGTGGTACTTTGTTGCAGTAGCCCTAGCAAACTAATACATACAAGGTTATGTTTATTTTGATTCCATTGGTTGGTGTGTCTGTTTTTGTTCCAGTACCATGCTGTTTTGATTATCATGGTTTTGTAGGATAGTTTGAAGTCTGGGAATATATTTCCTTCATTCTTCCTCTTTTTAGTCAGGAAAGCTTTGGCTACTTGAGGTTCTTTATGATTCCATATAAATTTTAGCAATATTATTCAAACAGAAATCTGCACTACTGTGCTTATTGCAGCACTTTTTACAGCAACTAAAATATGGAAACCTAAATGCCCCCCAAAAAGTGAAGGGATCAAGAAGTTATGAGATATATACACAATGGAATATTACTCAACAATCAAAATTATATACTCATGCTACTGACAACAACCTGGATGGAGCTGGAAGGGATTATGCTCAATGAAATAAGTTAGAAGGAAAAAGAAAAAAATATTGGAGGGTTTCACTTATAGGAGGAATATAAGGAAATCAAACAAAGTGTCAAAAAAAAAGAAGATAAAATTTCCAGAAAAAAACTACGGATTTTAAGCATACAGCAAGGGAGGAGGAAAGAGAGGGTTCAAAACAGGGGAGGGAAGAGGGGAAGAGCACAAGAAACTATAGTGACAGTTCACAGGTGATGTGGTGGTGGGAGATCTATGGGGACTACACCTGGAGGGAGAAATCAATACTGTATAAAAATGAAAAATGATGTAAGGAAATTAAAAAGTTTAATAATAAAAAGAATAGTTCGCTACCATTACTTATAAGAAAATGCAAGTTAAAACATAATAGGATGACACAAATTAAAAAGATTATCAATATCAATGTTATGAATGTGGGGCAACTCAAATTTTCACACATCATACCTGAGAATGGAAAACAGTTTGGCAATTTGTTATAGTTAAATAAATACTATAAAATTCAGCAATTCTACTATCAGATATTTACATAAGAGAAATGAAACATATGTTCGTTGAAGAACTGTTCTCAACTCACAGCAGATTAATTGTTAATAGCCCCCAAATGAAAATAAGCAAAATGTTCAACTAGTAAATGGATAAACAAACTGTAGCTTATCTTTATAATGTATAACTAATCAGCAATTAAAAAGAAAACCTTTCCTTACTCATTACAGATGAGTCCCAAAAACCACTACTCGTATTAAAAAAAAAGAGAGAGAAAAACAGACCAAAGACTATATGCTGTATTTTTCCACCTCTATGAAATTCTAGAAAAAGCAAAACTGAAGTAAACAGAAAGCAGATCCTTGGTTGGCAGGAACTAGGGTTGGAGAGCGTGTTGACTAAAAAAGGACACAAGAGAACATTTCAGGTTGATGAAAATGTTCTATAAAATGATTTTTGATGTAGTTACACAGCAGTATATATTTGTCAAGACTCAATTGTACAATTAGTTGATGAATGTTCTCAGTAAAGAGAACTTTAAAAGGTAATTAGTACTTACAAAGTGTTTTGATGGCATGGGCTTACAATGATAGGCAAAGGAAGATAGCTATATAAATGCATTGTAAATGATGATAAATTATAAAATTTGAATGTTGCCTTCCTCAGTGTTAGAATTATTGTTGCTTTTATCTTGATATTCTTTATCGTAATTTCTAAATTTTCTTTGGTAGATTTCTAAAAATCTTTCTAAAGTTTCATGGTGGATACATCTCATGCCTATCTTTCAGAGTTAGTCTAGAATTTCAAGTTAGTCTAGAATCCAAAACCAACAATCTGTCCTGACATTATGATGCCTTAGGCACTGTATGTCTTTGCTTCTGTGGTATTGGTGCTGCTACTATCAGTTCACAGTATACACACACACACACAGAGTTAAAAAAAAAAAAGAGAATAACAGACCAAAGACTATATGCTGTATACACACACACACACACACAAATCTTTATCTCAAGACTTCTCTAATTCTTGAATTCTACTCAGTATCTTCATGCCATTAACTCTCCTCTGTTCCTCATAGGCTAAGATGGATTTTTTGAGAGCAGTCCCAGCTAAATGCCATTTGTGGTGATTCTAACATGTATCTGAAAATTTGATACTGTTCTCTTTGAGAAACAGAGACTAATTTCTCTCCTCTTCCTTGAATTAACAATTGTTTCTAATAAGTAGAACATGGCAGATGTGACCCTGTCTACTTCTGAAACTGGGTCTTAACACATTATGTATCCCCCATCCAGTTTTTCTCTTAGCTCATGTCTGAGGAAAGGTACCCCATCACCATGCTATAATTCCCAAAAAGCCCCGGAGAGAGGAACTAAAGCTTCCTGCCAACTGCCAGGGAAAGTGAGCATCTTCATGTCATCAGCCATGTGAGAGCCACTGCTGAAAGAGACCAGTGAGGCCCAGAGAAGCCTCAGATTACACAACAGCTACCATCCTGATTGCAAAAACAGACTCAATGCCAAGTACTCACAAAGCAGGAAATAAGGGGGTCATCAGGGGGTTCTCAGAATGATAATGGCATACACAGAGGTAGCTAAACTAATGCTCAATTCCCAACCTCCAAAAAGTACAAGGCAATATGTTTTGCTTTCAGACAATAAAGTGGGGTTATTTTGTTATATAGCAATACAGGCCCCATTTAAGAGAAATTTTGTCATAAACTTCCTCTTAAATTGACTCTTAGGCTCCTGGGCATAAAAAGCAACCCAAGAGTGTTCTTGGAAATTAAACAAGGATTTGGAAATTAACCTCAGAGTTGAAATATAAACGAGGAAGGTATCTTTATTGGGCTAACCAGTACGAAAGATCTAAATTTTAAATGGCTGCCTTCCTTGGGATAATAGTCTACCTACCACCTTAAAAAAATGAGGACATTTTCTTCCATATAACTAGAACTCCAAATGAAGATAAACTGGCTTATTAAGAGCTTTGGTGAAGCTATTGGTTCCTGGGAGTTGATTTCTAATATATGTGGCTTTGGATTTCTAGATTTGCTACTTTAGCAATGTAAACTTAAGTCAGTTATCCTTTTAGAGTCTCATGTGTACAGTATTTTTTAATCTAATTTTGGTCAAACGCACTTTTGAGAATCTAGAATCTTTCTCCTGATAAATACAGGTAGGTCCAACGAGTTTGCAAATCCCCTGCTTCTTTTGAAAAAATTTTCCAACCTAGCAAATAATTCTAATAGTTAGGGTCCTAGTGAATAATTCTAATAGTTAGGGTCCAAGTAACTCATATTTTTCTGGCATTTTATAAATCTGAAGATCCTGAGTTATATGGTTTTACTATATACTTACTACTTCACTGCATGTATTAACTACTCATTTCTAAATCAAATTTCTTTTTTTTTTCCGGAAGTATTTTCTATTCCCAAGGAAATCAAGACTCCAAATTATGTATAGAGTTATCCATTTATATTATAGCTTATTTATATAACCTGCTACAACACATTTTTGATAAAATTTATATAATCTTAACATTAACTTATACTAGTATTCACCTAAGGACACCAAATTTAAAGGAAACACTCATGATCAGTTAGTTCATTCCCTTGTTTCTGTACCTTCAGCATACCAGTTAATGAACCTCTTTTTATTGGCATAGCAGAATAAAAGGCAAATTGATCTCAGATCAGCAGACTCTTTTTCAAAGACGACTTCATGTTGTCATTTATAGGGTAATATAGAGAGATCATGCAAACATATAGGCCACCACTGATTTGATTATATTGAGCTGATGACATTATCCTTCCCAAAACTATTAAGTATAACTACAAATACACACAAAGACACTTCTCCTCTAAGCTAACCTCTTTATAAGATTCCTTAGAATGCAGGACATATGAAATTAATCTATTGGATACTTAAATTGGATTAATATAACTGTAACAAAGAAGATCAGATAAGTACTAAAATATCACCATTTTTTGATAATTGAAACACAAGGCAGTAGAATCACTTCAGTGGGTTCGTTCTTCTATTATAGATCTAGAACAGAATATTCCTAAAACTCCATAGCTTATTTTCAAAGGAAAGCAAATTATTTCCTCTTACTATAACATTTTTATTACTTTAAAAGACAGATTTCCATGGAGCTATCTGGTTGGAGCCCTCCTCCTCATTGGATTGCCAATGTAGATTTCATAATAATTTCACCTTGAAAACACATGATAAGGACAACTTTGCGCCATGAAGTAACTATTGACTACAGTAAAGCAAAATAAACTCTTTCATATAATTCTTATTGTTTAAAGATATATACTTGCAAATTTTCTCTTCTAAAAAAGGGCACTTTGTCTCTTTACTATCAAAGCACAAAATAAAGGGGAAAAGAGGTAAAGGGACAAATGACAGAGGGTACAGAAGTGGGTGAGTTAAAAACTCAATACCACCTCCAACTCTCACTATAGTCATAATTCCAGTTCTCCTCTACAGGTGGGGGGAAAAAAAGAAAAGATAAATCTAGCTACCATAATTCAAGTTTAAAAACGACATGTCTAACATAAAGCGATCCTTTAGCAATTTATGATAATGTACAATCATATTCTTTTCTCCTAAAAGACTTTTGCCTACAATTGTATTTATTTCTCGTTAAGGTGAAATATCACTCGTCTTGAAACAGATGTGAAATCATCTTTATTAGATACTTTTCTTTGACGTTGGTATTTTAACACTGTGATCAAACCAGATGGAAGAGTAGGTTTTTTTTTTTTTTTCCTTAAAAAGAAAAAAATAGGTGGAGGAAAATAAAACACAGGCACAACCAGGTACTTTCAGATTCTAGTTGCCATAACAACTTGAATCAGCTTCCATCATTAAATCATCTTTTGATCAGGCTTATGGATTTTTTGTGTAACAAGTAAGGGATCATTTATTTTACTTAATTATTTTCTATTGAGGATATTCTCCTTTATGAAAATAGCTCAATGGTTATTTTATTAAATAAAAGCAGAAGAGTACTGTAAACTCCCTCTTAAATTTATACAGTACAAGGACTCCCCAAAGAAAGCTTGTATTATATTGTACTTTGACTTCTCATGATAATTTTAAAATATTATTTTTCCATGAAAATTAACTAGTGATTTTACAATGTGAGGATCATCCATATATACTTCTATTTCAATAGGTCAATTCAGAAATTGTTTATGATAACACTACTAAAACATTGCAGTAAAATGTCTTTCTTCTGACCTCCTTCATCTATTGTTTAATCTCTGGGTCTGAACACATCTGGAAAACAGTGAAGGCAGTGGGAAATGTGAGAAGCTGGTATTGAAGCCAGTTGCTTCCTAGCAACAGCACTCAGAAAAAGAGACTCATTTGTCAAGTGGCCCCAAAGCAGGAAATAAGGGGGGCTCTGGGAATGATAATAGCATATACAAGGTGTGAAATACAAGCTAACGTTTACCTTCCCAAAGTGGAATATTCAATGTCCTCTCTAAACAGGATGTCTAAAACATAAAAGAAGTGAAGAGAGACATAACAGGCTCAGTGTAGAGTGTTCTCCTCACACTCTGATGAAGCACCAGTTTGCACGCACGTGCAATTCACCGCATCCTTACTTTTGTAAAATACCACCAAAATACTTAGAAAAATGAAATAAAAGACATTACAAAATACAGAAACAAACTGTAAATAAGTCAACTGACATAAATTTTTGAAAATTGCTTAAATGTTTCTAAACACTCCCTCTCAGTTTCTGTTCAGCCAGAAACACCCACAGCAGAGAACGCCACACTTTCACTCACTGGTTTAGAGCTGGGCTTCTTATTCTTGTTGAGCATCATCCTCACCTGGAGAGTTTGTTAAGTGCAAATCCCTGAACTGCACCTCTAGAGAGTAAGTCAGTAAACAGAGTAAGCCCTCACTCCGTGTCATTGATAGGTTCTTGAACCGTGACTTTAATGAAATTGTACAGTCAGCAAGGCCCTTGAACCATGTCCTCTCATTCAACATGGGCTGGATTTATTTATTCTCATCCACATTATAATGAAATGACAGTGAATGAAACAACAACCTGCTTATGGACAAGGGATGGAGAATGTGAAGTTCTAACAAGCTAACAGGCGTAGCCTGAAGAGGCAGCAGTGCAAGCATTGGAGCAGGCCGCCAATGGCCAAGACTCTCACTAAAGGCACCCCATTATCTGGAGGCATAAAACGTCCAGGAGAAACTGGAAACTAAGGCTCCAGTGTCTCCACTGGTCCCTCTTTATTATTTTTCAACACAAAAGGTCAACGTCATAGCTTAGATCACACTGTTCTTCAAGATCTTCCTCATCGCCCCTTTTTCTCCAGTTCTTCCTTATTCTACACTCTTAATCAAAATGGAATTTATGTTTCAGCAACAAAGAATGATGAGGATATGGCCATGGAATAGCCCTCTACTTGGAAAGGCCTCTCCCGTCACTCCAGTATGTCTTCCTCTTATTCATTCTTGTAACAAATGCTTTCGAGTTATCTAGTTGATGGGGTATTTATGAAGGGTTAAGTGAAATAATTCACCCAAAGAACTTACTAGAGAAAATAGCACATGACAAGCACGTCATAATGACAGTGATGTTGATGATAACAATGACAAAGAGAATAAAATTGTATGATCACAGATCTAGCATTTTTGTCTTGTAAATACTGACATTTTTGAGTCACCTTAAGTAGGATAGTTTCACATCAACATTTCCATTTCCTAGTGAGATCTCTTTCCTAGTAAGAAATTAATAAATTCTCACTGAAAGAATGGCAAGAACCTGAAGGGGTGATGACAAACAACTATACGTAATCCTGTTCTTTTACTTTGTCATAGTGCATCCTTTAAATTTTCCTTTCTTACAGCCTCACTATCACTGTTAAGAAAACCATCAAACATTCCCTTTCTGTCATTTTAAATGCTTCTTGAACAAAGAATTAATTTATTTGTTAATTTACTTGTTGGATTATTTGAGATGTTTTTAAAATGGCTAAGTTTTCATCATTCATTTTATAAACACAAGAGACCTGTGGCAGCTTTGAAGGTGTTCAGCTTCCCCCTCAACAAAGAATTTGCCCTCTAGCTGCAAGTCATACAGTTTCAGGGCTGTCTCAGCTTTCAAGTCAAGGCCACAGTCCTAGGCAACCCAGATTTGGAGACTGGGGATAACCGCAGACTAGGGCTTGGTTATTTCTGCGTAATTCAGGTTTCCCCCAGTGGGTTGTCTTTAAGCTTCCTTTGAGCTTTCTGGGTGTGTATTAATGCACGAGACTCTTTCTCCCTCACTGCTTCCTTCCCCCTTCCCTTTCATAGGTGTCTGATCAGCAATGATGTCTGAAGCCTGATTAAGTCCTGCATTCCTCCCCTCTCACCTTTCATATGTGTTTACTCTGAGTTCTTCCCACTTCATCTGTGTCTCCTTCCTAATGCATAAGAACCTCAAAAAGCAAAAGGAAGGATACTCTGGCTTTCTCAGTGGGAAATTAAGCATTGAATTAAACTGGGGGTCTAGCTTAGTTTTAAAAACTCTTCAACATGATATAAGAAAGAAGTGACTTCCTCATTTATCTGAGATTAGGCCCAGAGAGGGGTTATCCCCCCAGCTGCTAAAATACACCATTCTTTACCCTTCATTTTGTTTCTATCACTGCTGCTACATGAGCTTCATTATCATCTTTATTTTTTAACTCTTGCATCCTTCAGACTCCAGGATCAATACTCATAATTCACCCTTACCCTTGATCCTATTTGTGTTCACAGGGATCATAACTTCAGTGGGTAAGCAAAGGATTTTAAGTGCCTCCTCAACTATTTATCAGCTGAGAGCAGTAAGATGGAACTGAATTTTCTTTTATATACAGACAAAAGCTATGACTATAGAACACAGGTAAAGATAGATTTACTCAAACACTACTAATAAATTGTGAGAAAGTTTATATTCAGCCAGTGATTTTTAGACTCTTGGAGTTTCAAATACCTTTGAATATGACACAAAATCTATTGACCCAATCCCTAGACAGAGAAACTCTGCTATTATTAGAATGAAGAGCTTAAAGTATTTGTTCTACTATCATCCTTCCATTTTAATCAATGTCTTACTATTAATCATGAGTACATCCTAGGATAATATTTTGTTATTTTAATGAATGTTTTGCACTCACAGTCATTAGTTTTACTTTATTGCTCCTCTACAAATAAAATGACTTTGAAATTCCGCCTCAGGAAGAGGAAGCTTTGGCAAAATAAATTGATGACTAAATAATACATAAAATATTTTTCTAATGTTTGATTTTTTTTTCAAAGTTGTCTTCCAGGCTGTAGTAATGCATTTAGAAGCCTACCTGCCTACACCAATGTATTGTCACTCTACAACAGATAAAAATTCCTAGTGCAGAGAGAAGAAAATTAAAATTAGAGAGGTCAGTATATGTTGCTAACAGTGACATTTATTCAAAGATAAGAGAACAACAACAAAAAGATAACATGCACTTGAACACAAGGTATAGAAGTAAACAGAAGTTTGTGTAAAATGTCAGGGACTCAGGGGCACTGAACTCTCTTTCACATGTAAGAAATGTAATTCTGTTTTGAAAAGAAGTGAGTACTAATGTGTGCCTTAGCTGCTGCTATGTAACCTACATTCAGTCTCCCCAGTGGTGCAGCTGAAAAAAAAATACCCATTTACTTAGTTCATGAATCTGTGGGTCAAAAGCTTAGACTGGAATCAACCAGATGGCATTCATGTTTTCGCTTGTCTCTCCCATGCATTTCAATCAACTGGGGTGGGGAAAGCCAGAGTTTGCTGATATTGGCTCTGCTACTTCCTGTATGCGGGACTTCATCTAGGAGAAAAGTTGACACAACTCTGAAGTGCATAGTCTGTCACCTTCTAGCAAACTAGAACTGTGAGCAAATGGAGGCAGGGGTCCCGAGAGAACAAAAATGTGCTACACATGACTTCTTGAAGAATCTAATTGGAACTGAAAATCTGTTATTTCTACTGCATTCATTTGCCAAAGCAAGTCACAAAGCCAATACATATTCAAGGATGGCAAAAAGGCTCTATTTGATGATGAGAGAGCCTGCAAGTAAGTCACATTGTAAAGGTTATAGGCAAAAAGCCAGTGGAGGCCTGTGGCCATTTTTTCAGTCTACACATTAAATGTATTTGGACTTATGCCTTCTCTCACTATCACTATAAGGCACCTTCTAAATAGAAACCAACATTCTAGTCCTTCAATTTTCAGGACCTCAGCATCATGTTCCTCTGCTTGGATCATATCCACATTCACAGACTCATTCATTGTGATCCACTGCCTTGACCGGGGTGCCCCTCAGTACTGTTGAAAGGTTACTGCAGCAAATTTATTGGTGGGGAGGAGGGGGGAGGAGGAGAAGGACTCACAGGATCCCTGTGAGAAGCTAATGAAAGCCACAGGCTCTAAAAATGTACACTGCACATTCACACAAAATTTTAAACATGATTTCAGAAGGTTCGCAGACATCCTAAGGCCCATTCAGAAAATTTCTAAGGAGATATAGACTTCATTTAGAAGATTCTGCTTTAGATTTGGAAATAAATGCTCATCTACTATGACCTTCAACTAACAGAAAGGCAGAAGCACATATGGCAGCAGTCAAAAGTCCCCTGAAGGCAGAGTCCCTAGGTTCTGACTTTCTGAATGATGAATGCCCAGATATTACTTATTCTGATGAAGACAACTCCAGTTTCTCCCTCGAATGTGAAAGAGCAGAAGCATGACACTGCTGCTCTGACCGGGAATCCCTCTTATATTTACAGATGACATGAGAGAATGTCAGAGCGTGCTTCAAAATAACCCAGACAGGAGAGGCCCAGAGAAGAAAAACTATTGACGATCGTGAGTGTATGACTGCTGATGTGTTGGGTGATGCAGCCCGAGGTGCTCGCACTATCCTCTCCACTTTTGTTTATGTATACAATTTTTCTAAGAGAAAAAAGAGAGAAAGAGGCTTCATTGTATAGGAGAAAGGCAAGCCTGGTTCCAGAGTGGAGTAGACACACATAACCTTTCCAACCGCCCAGAATAAAGGGGTTTTTCTAAGTCCTGCTTTTCCCCACCATTACAGTAGCTATCTGAGTCCTCTACTCATTTTGATAGACATCTCCCCCCTGCCTGAATGATTCATTCATTTTGTTTAGGGTCACAATATCATATATGATTTAGGTAAATAGCTCAACAGGTTCATGCCTGCTCAGATGGATGTCACCACATCACACTCTCCACCAAAGGAACCCCAGTCCTTATCCTTAGACCAGTGTCCTCCCTGATTTTTTTTTTTCACTCAAGGAGGAAATGAAAACTGATCTCAGAATGGTGGAACAAATGTAATTCCTGGCTAGACCCTACCACATGCCATTGTAGGTCTGTGGGCTCTTCCACTGCCCTATGACTACCTGACAAATGAGACAGGACTCCCGAGATACCTTCTTAGAAAGCAACTGGCAACTTGCTCTCAACTTCTCACACTGCCCATTGTCCTTGCTGGCTTCCTGGTCCAGTCAATATGGGCCTATTGTGCCAGATTGACTCGAGCCTCAATTTCTTCAAATTTAAAATCAGGAAAATTCCAGATTGAGCTACCCATCTAGATTATTTTAAGCTGCAAATTAAACTAGATGAAGAATTTCCATTGACGTGGGAGCACAATGGCTAATGAAAATGCTGAAAACTACTGCTTTCAATTTGGATGTCAAAAATAAGGTTAGAAGTAGGAAACTACTGCCAAGTGAGTATCAGCTATGTGATAAAATATCCCTGGATCATAAATCTCATCAGTAAAAGATATTTTTCATATTGCAATACACATCTCTCTATATGTGTGTGAGGATAGATCTAGATTCAGTCTAGCAAATATATATGTGCAGATATATTTATTTATAGATATACACAGTCACATAGGTGATAGACTGACTTCACGAAGAATTTTTAGGAGTACATGTACTAAATGAAGAGGGTGGGCCAGAGCTTCTCAGGAGAGGGCAAGCTAGGAGGATGGCAGTGACATTCTGGAATCAGTAAAAATCAGATCATCTGAATCTAAATCTTGACTCTGACATTGGCACCAGTATGATTATGAACAAACAACTTTATGTATTTCTGCATAGTTTCCTCAACTGGGTTATTTAAAATAATATTAGCCTTGTGAGAATTAAATAAACATGTTCAACATCTGAATTCCCATAAGAGACTTTTTAAAAATGCTTGTTCTATTTCCTTGTTTTAATAACAAGAGTTTTGTAACCACTCATGTCTTCCATTTTGCTTCCCCTTGCAGAAAATACAGAGCCCATTTTGAAGCTCAGCTGACAACTGACATGATAACATATGGATTTGTAATTTTTCCTTCCCTGGTATTAAATTTCTACCTTTATTTAAATTTTCCCTGATTTAAATTTTCAATTTCGTTGTATTTTTAACATATGTGTTCTCATCTAAATTGTTCCCAGTCCTTCGTGGAGTAAAGTAGTGGAGTTGGAGAGGAGAAAGCAGGCAACAGAAGTGGGAGGAGGGCTGGGGAGAACAGACCTGACATTTGTTATTGTTGTTCCACTAAGCCTTTGTAAAAAGAAAAATATAATATGATTAATCTGGCTGTCCATAGCTTCTGGGAACTACTGCTTGAGGTGTTTAATTAATAGCACTCTCTATCTATAGAACATTTTTACTTTCCCAAGATATTGTGCCCATAAATGTGAGTGTCACTAGTAACACAGGCCTATTATGAGAAGTCTTTTCTAGCAATTTCTGGAAGGTACCAGTGAGGACTGAAAATAGGAGCATCTCTCCTTTTTCTCTCTTTCTCCTTTTCATCACAGTTTGGGTTATTAAATATAATTCACTGGCGCCTTGCTTTAACAACCAATCTTTGCTACCAGTCACATAATTTATTTATGTACCTAGAAATATTCCTGTAAAACATCTATATACTATAGATGGATAGATAAATGGTAAGTGATAGCTGGAAGAAAAATAGTCTAGACCTCAGATGACTCTAATAATTCAAACTTACTACAGACAGCCTGAAGATAGTTAACATGTATAGTATTGATTATATCAAGATTTAGTACTCTGGATAAAAACTCATAAAAAACAATGTTTTGCTATCAGAGGTTTGAGTAAGAGCAATTAAAATGCAAGAAACACCAGCCTTGTTCATATGAAATGTACAAATATTTCTATGAATAAGACCATCATCACTTAAGAATAGATGCTTAGTTAAAAATTTAACTTCTGAAAAACTAGAGAAAGGTTATGTGCTCCAAACAGAAAAAAATAAAAATAAAAACCTAGGCTCGTTCCCATTATTTTTATAATGCAGCCCCATAGGTGTTCCCATTGCTCAGGGTGTCAGCTGTGCCATGAGATCCTGACCAAAGGGGTTTGGCATTTCTGCAGACAAACCAAAAAGCCTGGCTATTACTTTGGAAGCATAGAGATTATAAACGGACTTCACACATTTCCGTCTGCCTCCATTTTCTTTCCACTCCTCCATTTTTTACATAGGTTATCTCACTGCACCCCAAAGTTGCAAACATGCTTTATGCAATGGCATCCAAATTAACCAATATATCCCTGATAATTTTTCTTTTGAAGCCAAACCCAGGATTCCAAGTGATCCAGAGAATTCTCCTCTTGGATGTCCCAGCAGCCTGCCAAAGGTAATTTGTTAGCAAGCAAATTCCTCTTTTCTGTACCCCAATGGTTTCATTAGGAAATCTATGTTCAGAAAAAAATATTTCTATCCCTTGCCTGCTTGCTATCAAAGAATCAGCCTGGCTTCTCTGTAGACCTGACAGCAGGAAAGATGATGGGACACGCAGGAGAGACTCCTGCCATGTGTCCACACCCAACAGTTCCCAGGGAGTTATTCTTATGACCTCCTCTGTTCTCTCTTCTGCCCATGCTTTATCACAAAATTTGGCTTATTATTTTGTGATTGATTTTGTCTTTTCTTTTTAGGGGGTTGAGCTCCAAGGAGAGAGAACGAGTTTTTTCCTCTCTTACTGTGACCACTCTCTTAATGGTCACAGTAAGAGAGTTTTTGAATGAACTCTTCATTTAGAAAGTATTTATTGAACATCTACTATGTGCTGAGTGCTAGACTTTGTCCGCACCCATAATCAGCTAGAAAACACAGACCTGAATGGCAAAATGCTGTATTCATGTGTAAGTTCAGATTGCCACATGGGAGTAGAGGGGAACAGGGAAAGGTGGGCAAAAGAGTACAAACTTTTGGGGTTTCTTTGGTGGTGCAAGGGGTTAAGTTGCAGCTCTATGAAACTATAAGCAGCCACTGCAGCACAAGTTCAATCCCAAGTTAGAGAACTAACCCACGTGGCAAATCAGACCTCTTCTGTCTCTCCCATTGCTGCCCTCAGCCGTGTATTTCAGTCAATCTGTCTCTGGGCAATCCTCTCACCGCCCCTGAACCTTTGGCCTATACCCTCCCTCCTCCCCTCCCCCTTCTTGTATAAATAAATAAATAAATAAATAAATAAATCTTTAAAAAATGAGTACAAACTTTCAGTTTTAGGATAAAAAAGTGAGGACCTAGTGAGTAATATGGAGTTGATAACACTGTGTTGTAGAATTGAAATCTACTAAGAAAGAAGAAATTAAATATTCCCACCAAAAGAAAAACAATGTAAATCTGTGGGGTGCTGGATGTACTAATTAACTCAATACATTTTGCAATGTATATACATGCATCAAACCACCACATGGTACATTTTCAATATCTTTCAGTATCTTATAATTGTATTTGTATACTTTCAATATCTTATAACATTTGTCAGTTTTAACCTCAATAAAGCTGAGGGAAGAAAAGCAAATACATGAGAAGATATTTAATTTCCAGGAAGAAAGGATAAAAAATATGGCTGGCACAGGGGAAAGAAATCTGGATGTCTGCCCACAACCACTTAGGAGTTGCTCCCACCCTCAGCTGTGCAGGTGTTGGGACAGGACATGAGGGTGGGTGCTTCCATACGTCCTCTGCTTCCATACGTCCTCTGCTTCCATACATCCTCTGCTTCCATACGTCCTCTGCTTCCATACGTCCTCTGCTTCCATACATCCTCTGCTTCCATACGTCCTCTGCTTCCATACGTCTTCTGCTTCCATACGTCCTCTGCTCCCATACGTCCTCTGCTTCCATACGTCCTCTGCTTCCATACGTCCTCTTCCTGGGTGTCTCACTCTGATCCCCGCCCTATTTGAAAATGTCTGAACTGAACATATACACTAAGGAGCACCATGGTTACACAGTATCAAACTGCACAGAACCACACACACACACACACACACACACACACACCCTCAATGTCTGAAAACCAAATAAGCTCTGCATTCTAGTTCACACCATTTTATCAATGTCAGTTTCCTGGTTTTGATATTATACTACAGCAAAATGAAAGGCTACCCACTGGAGGAAGATAAGTGAGATTCAGGAGATTGTATACTAGTTCTTCAACTTCTTATAAATACTTCAAAACAAAAAGCATTTATTTATTTATTTGTTTATTTTTGCCCTCTAGGGGGATAATAAGTTGCATCATAGAGTTTAGAAGAGTGTGCCCTCAGGTTACATCTCCAATGTTCTCTCTTTCTCTTGCCACCCAGGTGATCTGACTGTAAGTAGGCTAATGACTTCTGCTTCATGTTGTCTTATTGTTTTATTAGTTTAAAACTCTAACAATATTGTCTTTTTTAATGAATATATGAAAATTTTTAAATGGCAAATACTCTTGGTTTTTTATAGTTATTGCTGATCAATAAACTTCCAAAACTGAGAATTTTAGAACAGTGAACAATAATTACTACACATGAGTCAATGCATCAGCTATAATCACTTATATACCTATGGCTGGCCATAGTTCCATATTTGGTTGGCTATAGGTTTGTCTCAAACAGCTATAGTTAAAACAACTAAGCTCTTACACAGGTGTCTCACTCCCTAGAAGACTAACCTCACAACTATGAGGGTTCCAAGAGAGCACTTAATGAGAGAATACTTAAGGTTTGGCTTGGACCTTGGACCATGCACAGTCACTTCCTCAAAATGCCGGTGACCAAAGCTTGCCACAAGCAACACCTACTGAAAAGGTGGAAACTTTGGTGCCATCTCTTAAAGGGAGGAGCAGCAAAATCACATTGCCAAGACATGGTATGGACACTTGGGGCAAGTTAACCTGTAAAAATCTCCAAATATAAATCACTGAAGAATGAATAATGCATCTCCATTATAACATAAAATGCTGAGGTTCTGGGTGTAACCTAAATTCAGTATTTTAAATGACTTCCTTATATGGCATGATGGAAAATCACCAACTTTTATAGACAAATAATTGTTCGTAAGATCTCTAGTTGAGTCTTTGAAAATCTATTACTTTCCTCTGTCCTTTTGCTAAGTTTAATTTCCTTTTTATTTTTTGTTCGGTCTCAGTCTTAATGAAGTAACTTAGCATGCAAGCAGCAGCAGCCCACACCCAGGGAGATCTATTGTTTAATATTAATGTTCACATAAAATGAAGCAACACCCTACTGTCTTCACATTCACTCAAAGAGAAATTCTAATCCTTAGAGAAGTAGGTGAGGGTGATGCTGCTGCCTTCATTTTGTCCTCAGGGTGCAGACGACTAAGCAGGGAGCTGCCAGATGGAGGTGGAGAACTTGATCCTGCAGCCTAAGTTAGTGTAGTGTCAGTTGCAAAACTCTAATCATCCAAGTGGGCAGGAAATCACCTAGGCAATTCAGCTGGTGGGCGACCATGTGAAAGGGAGAGATAATCATTAATGTCACTCCAGAGATAGGAAGGTCTTTATGGACAGAAATAGATTCCACCAGCACGTTGCATGGAGCCTATTGAAGTGCAGACAGTGATTTGTAAAATATTATGGGAGCAGTAAAGCAGGCTTAAATCAAATTCAACAACATGCGATTAGTTGATAAAATAATGATTTTGTTGTGCTTTGGACTCTATGAAGTAACATAACTCTAAATTCTGGATGACAAGTCATTTCTGCATATTAAAATGAAAAGCTTTTCCCAAGTAGCATTTACTCTGTGAAATTCTTTTTATAAATGTTACAGATAAAGAGAGGGAATGAGTAAAGTCTGCCTACCAGCTTATCTACCTGACACAATGCCCTGGAAAATGAAACAATGCCCTCTCTTAAAAAGTCTCTTTTGAAAATCAACATCAGTTTCAAAGCAATAAAAAAATTGTTGATCATAAGAAATACAGTCTACTAGACTAACATTTCTCTTAATGCCCATGCTTGGTTTTCCATAGCAATCCCCCTATTTCTTTATTTTGTTGAAGGAAATATGATAGAACTGTGGTTAAGTATAGCAATTTTAGTTGTCAAAAAAGTTTTCAAAGCCTAAGTATTTCTATATTCATGCATATGGGAAATTTACATAAGTGAAAAACACAAGCTACATTTTACCTTAATGCAGAGGAATAATGTGAATTTTTTTATACCTAAGTAAGACTTAAGTACACAAACCTTGATAAAACTTCAACTGCTCTACTAAAATTTCCAACTCTGAGTGTATGCCTATGGTACAAAATGCCAAGAACTCTGTTAATGGAAACAGTACAAATAAACAGGTAAGGAATTATATTCTTACTGTTGCTCATAGTTTTGTTAAGCTAAATACATGACAGAAATGCTGGATTTTCAGAGGGCAGAAGGATGATTTATAGGTCAGCCCATCTGCTGGCTTGTTGGACTACTTATTCTTGTTAAACACATCACATGAGTTAACAAAATATCTTGAAAATATGGATGGGTAGTAGTACCAGCTGGAAATCACACAAAAATGACTATATATTATACCAAATATGAATAGAGTACATTAAAATATCTTCCTTTTTATTTAAACATCAAGTCCTTAGGAACAAATTGCAGCCACCTTGTAGTCAAAAGATGAAGAGAGTTACCTAGTCCCCTTCAAAAGAAGTCAAACCAGAATCCCAAACTTGGGTGTTTGGGCTCTGTGATTAGTTTACTTTCTACTGCAATCGTATGGTAAAAAGAAAAAAATTCAACACCTTCCTCCTATTCCCAATCCTCTGAAAGTGATTGATAACTGTCATAGTTAGGGGCATGGTCCAAGGTGGAAGAATGGGAAGAACTTATGCTTACCTCCTCCTAAGATCACAACAAATCTACACCTCACTATGACAATCTACACAGGAGCGGATCAGAAGCCTAGATGAATGGGGCTTACACAAGGAAAGATAACAGGCAGCAGCCAGGTAAGAGAGATAGTGAGGTGCTCTTGTCTAGAAAGAAACCCTATGACAGGGGCAATGGGGTGCATTTGGGAAGCAATCACTAAAGTGCAGAACTTTTCTCTGGGGAAATGCCTAACAGCTGTCACCCCAACCCTTAGAATCCAGCAAGGTGAACACCTAGAACTCTGTACTTAGTGCTGTAGGAGAATGAGCATAGGAAAGTTGAGGAATAGTAAAGAATAAGAATGAGCCCTTAATAGACCTAAAGCAAGATTTGCTTGTCCTAGAAACCAAAGCTCTAACATTGGTTTCAAAATCATCCAACCCACAGGTGAAGGAATTCCAGACAGCATCCTTACACCATTGACCTGAGGCAGGATACAGTGCTGGGGTAGAAGTCTCCCCAGGAGTTATCTTGACAACATTCATAACCTCCCTGACTACTGTGCAGATTTGGAACCTACTTCCAAACAACTAGACCTAGAGGGTAAATCCCCACCCAGCCTTCCAAAGTGACCTTAGTGGTGGGTGGCCCATCAACAAGAGACACCTACCCTACCAGACACATGGTCCCAGCCCCTGCTAGTCTCCTTTCTTGCTAGCAAGCAAGCCAGCACCACCTCATAGACCTCCCAAAGGATAGCCCACAAGCGAGCAGTCTTGCACCCTGTTGTGTGAGCCTCTGACAGCCCGTGACCTGCCAGACACAGCCTTCAGAGAGGCCTGTGAGCAGCCCGGGCTCCCTACAGGGCCACCACACTGTGCAGCTGTGGACAGTGTGGCATGTGCCACCACGACCATCGCCGGCAGCCAGCTACTGCAGTGCAGCCTCGTTGCCCAGCTGAGGGTCACTCCAGTCGCCAGTGCCCTTGTGAACCAGACCACCTGGTTCAGAACGCGCCACGGAATATTTAAATTCTGTGACCTTAAGTTTCTTTAAGCCTCAAAGTTTTCACTTGGAAATGGAAAATAATGATGCCTGATTCAAGGGCCCACTGTGAAAAGTAAAAGAATTAATATCTGTACAACTCTTAGAACAATGCCTGGCATAACAAATACTATATAATGATTTTCTAATATTATCTGAAAAATGAAAGAAATAATTTATGTTTGAACTCTCCAAGATAACCCAACACATACAATTGCTAATCCAGTAATTCACTGCTATGGAACACAAGTTAGAGACTTCACAGAACAATCACCCTTTATTTTATTTTCCATGGTCCGAGGCTGACTGGGCTTACCTAAGTGGTCTTTGCCCAATGTTTCTTAATGGGTTTATTTTCCTATAATTTCTAGCACATTTTACCTGCATAGAAAAAAATACATTCTGACCCTCCATCTCAGAAACCACATATGGAAGGTGGTGGTTTTAGACCGTTTAGCTCCCTTGAATTTACAAGGGATAATGAAGACATATGGCATATAAGACAGGCTCAGGGAGGTTCTACAATACTGAACTTTGCCTAAGGATTTTTTAAAGTCCACAGCCAAGTATGTGGTAGCCAAGATGAAGTTAAATGAAGACTATTTTTTTGCCTACCACCCTACAAAACATATTAAACATGTTCATATATGCAAGGCATTCTGCATGGTTCTGTCCCTTAAAATGGCTTGCTGAACCCTCACATTGTGAGTGATATTATCACCTCCATCTTACAAGAAAAGGAAAAAAATTCCTTAAGTTACTGAAGCGACTTGTCCCAAATCACAGAGTAATGGTTCAAGCCTTCAAGTACAAACTTATGTTGTGAAAACCAGTGTTGTTTTCTTTCTCTCAAATTTGACTTCTATTTCTTTTAATAATGTTTTAGAACATTCTTTGTATTCTTTGTCTCTTGCCTCCTTTGTTAGTTTATTCCCAGGTATTTGATTTTCTTTTTTGTTTCAAATGTAAATGGGATTGTTTTCTTAATTTCTTCTTCAGATTGATTGTTTGTATTTTGCTACTTTATTAAACTGGTTTATTATTTTAATTAGTTTTTCTGTGGAGTTTTTAGGGTTCTCTCTATATATTATCATAGTGCCTGTAACTAGTGCTAGTTTTACTTCTTCTTTCCATTTTTGGGTTACTTGTATGTCTTTCTCTTGTCTTATTGCTCTGGCTAGGACTTCCACTACTATACTGAGAAGCAATGGTGAGAGTGGGCATTTTTGTATTGTTCCTGATCTTAAGGGAAAGGCTTTTGGCTTTTCACCATTGAGAATAATACTGGCTGTGGTTTTATAGTATATGACTTTTATCATGTAATGTAATGGTATGATCCTTCTATCTCAAGAATTTTGAGGGCCTTCATCATAAATAGATATTGAACTTTGCTAAATGCTTTCTCAGCATCTACTGACATGATTATATGGCTTTTATTTTTCTTTTGGTTGATGTGTTGGATTATGTTAATTGATTTTTGGATGTTGAAACTTGTTCATCATCCGTGTTCCCCTGGAATAAATCCCACTTGGTCATGGTGTATTACCCTTTTGATGCATTGCTGGATTCTACTGGCAAAGATTTTATTGAAGATTTTTGCATCAGTGTTCATTAGGGAGATTGGCCTGTAGTTTTCTTTTTTGTGTGTTGTCCTTGTTTGGTTTTGGTATTAGTGTAATGTTGGCTTCAAGTCTCACCAATAGGAGGAGTATAGGGGAACCAAATAAGGAATCAGAAAAAAAAATAATAAATAAAAAACCAAAATTAATAGGCAACAATAAGTCAGAGACATTCTGCAGGGAAGGTGGGGGGAGAGGGATCAAAACAGGGGAGGGAAGAGCACAAGGAACTATGGTGATGGTGGACAGGTGAACTGATGGTGGGAATTTTATGGGGACTATACCTGAAAAGAAAAAGCAAACATTGTACAAA
Source organism: Galemys pyrenaicus (assembly GCA_019455555.1). Classification (NCBI taxonomy): domain Eukaryota; kingdom Metazoa; phylum Chordata; class Mammalia; order Eulipotyphla; family Talpidae; genus Galemys; species Galemys pyrenaicus. Next base: position 250,490 of record JAGFMF010011655.1, on the reverse strand, counting down.
AATGAACAATGATGTAAAATATATGTAAATAAATTTAATTTTTAAAAAAGAGCTGACTGACCTTGGAAATATCTAATAGTGCCAAGATTGATACACAAAAGGCTGCATACCCACAGAGGGGATGAAGATATTTGCAATAAACATATCTAATAAAAGACTCAAACTATGACTATATGAGGAATTACAAAACAATATGTCAAAGAATAAACAATCCAGTAGAAGGACAGATGAAAGGTCTGAACACACATTTCACAAATGGTTATGCCCAAATGCTAACTAAGAATATGTAGAAACATTCATTCATTAAACAAAAACTAAAACTACAATCTATTCCTACATGCACCTGAGTATCTCAATATAAAAAAAAAAAAAACTACAGGTGAGTGAGACCACACAGCAGCATAGAGGACTGCTGGCAGTAGTCTGTGTTGTGCCACCCTATGGAAAACCACTTGGCAGTAACTACGAATGAACATATGTGTGTTCTCTGACCCAGCAATTCTACCCCAAGGTATAGAACCAAGAGCAATGTGTACATGTGTGTACCAAAAGATATGTTCATTCACAGCTGCACTCTTTGCAACAGCCCCAAACTGAAAGCTTTATAAATGCCCCAAAAGTTTGGTTCATAGAAATAAGCAGTGTGAATTGCTGATAATTATTCATGCATATATTAACTAGAACATTTCTTTGACAGATTTATTGAAAAACTGAACTGTCTCCAATTTATTTTCAAATTACATAGAACTTATTTCTCTAAAATGGAGGTTGTGTCCAAGCTTTACTATACATATATATAAAACACAACATATATGTAACACAGATGTATATATGTAAATTTGTGTGCTTAAACATGGTTTATATGTACATATATTCACATACATGTAATTACATGTGTGTACCCAACACAGGGAACGAGAAAAAGAAATATTTCAATTTTATGTAATGAAATGTTGTGCAAAAAATTTAATTTTAAAAATGACATTTATATCATATAAATATTTTAAATTACAGTGTTTCTAAGCCCAGAGGTATACTGTCTTGATACTTTTAAAATAAAGAATGAGTTGTTTCAGATTGAAATTTTTATAGCTAACATGTAGGCTGAAAATAAATCTTTTTTAGAAATTCCTTTCTTTGTTGATTCAAGTAAGATGATGGAAGAAAATGTTTTCTATACATTCTTTTTTAAAAAGAGAAAATAACAGTTTACTCTTTTCCTTTGTTCCCTCGAGAAGATTTGCATAGAACAGACGTTCATTAGAGCATGATGTGGTCCAAACCAAAATGCTTGCTATTCGATGATAAGAGCTGTTTTCATAATTACATTTGTGGACTGATTTACCTACACCCTTTACTCAGAATTAGTTAACATTATCTTGATGGGGACATGGGGAAGGTGGTTCACAGTTCTGAATACTGAAGCAGCGTCAGAGACACAGCACATTTCATACATCCCAGTGAGCATCAGACATAAATATTTTAATACTACTTTCAAGTAACCAAAGTCTAAGATTTGTGAATAAATTATAATTCCTAATTTATTTCACTAGTCTGGGACTCTGCTGTAGAGTGGGAGAAAGATTATTGACTGAAGTGTCAGAAACCTTATTTCTAACACTACCTTATGGCCAATTTACTTGTCTAAGTCTCAGTTTCGTTACTTGTAAAAGGGCCTCAACGAGACCAACTTTCCTGGAGCAGTATAATTCTTCCATTAAGCATCAGACAGACAACGATCAAGTGCTGGATTCTCGTAGTTTTTCAACTGAGTCGATCTAGAAACCCGACTCAAACTTTCCTAATTCAGTGGATTAACCTTTTAAACACAGTGATAGGCAATATTTATATTAGTTAAAATGAAAGTTGAAGGCATGTGTTGTAGGTCAGTGTAGCGGCAGGAAGGCAACACTGGAGCAAGGTTCAGGATGGTTCTTAGCAGACAGGGGGGCGGGGTGAGGGTAAAGGAAGGAGTCTTGGAGCCCTCGGTGGCTTTTCATGCTTTTATTAGTAGAGGTGGCCAGGTACATGGCAGACATGGGTGCCAGGGGGCCGGGAGGCTGGCAGGCCTCCCAGCCCCTGGCGCATCTCACCCTCATGGCTGCTTTGCTTCTGCTGCTGCTGCTGCTGCTCTTGCTGCTGCTTGTTGGTCTTCTCACTGCTGGCATCCTCCTCATGCCACCCACAGAAGCCCGTGCCCAAACACAGGTGCGCCCACTTGCGCATGCCCACCTAGGCATGTGCGCAGCACTGCAGGTGTCCATCATGACACCAGTGGCAGGAAGGTGGAAAGACCTGATAGTTCTTTGACCCTACAGTCAGGTTCTCTGGAAATGGGTGATCTTCATGAAGATGTTTATCAGAGATGACTCCAGGGAGCAACACCCGTAAAGCAGTGAGGGGAAAACAGAGGGAGAAGTGGAAATGAGATGCTGCCACAACACCATCCCCAGAGGGATCCCCACCTGGGTGGGGACACAATCAGTCTACGGGCCCTCCTTTCCACATCCACTTCAATGAGGACTGATCCAAGGAGGAGCCGTGACCTACTGTAGGGTCAGAACTATCAGGCCTTTCCACCCTCCCACCACTGTGATGATGGACACCTGCGGTGCTGCGAGCATTCCAGGGTGGGCATGCGCAAGTGGGCGCACCTGAGTTGGGACACGGGCTTAAATGGGCGGTGTCATGAGGATACCAGGACCAACAGGGCCGACAGTACAGACCAAAGAGCAGCAGTGAAAGTGAGAGCAGCAGAGAGAGAGAGAGAAGCAGCCAAGAGGGTGAGATGTGCCAGGGGCTGGGAGGCTGGCAGGCCTCCCGGCCCCCTGCACCCCTGCCTGCCATGTACCTGGCCACCTCTACTAATAAAAGCATGAAAAGCCACCGAGGGCTCCAAGACTCCTTTCCTTGACCGGTCTGCCCAGAACCATCCCGAACCTTGCTCTGTGCTCCCTTCCTGCTGCTACACCTGGGCAAGTGACTTCAGCTGCCTTGGTTGAGGGTAGATGCGAGGGAGGGGCTCTGCCCTGAGCCAGCAGCAGACAAGTTTCTGAGGGTAGGAAGATGGTACATTGATTACTATGTGAGGACTCAATAACATACCATTTAAGGGCTATGTGAAAAGAGCTGAAATAACTTTCAGACAGACTTAATGAAATGTAATGTGAAAAGCTTAAAATGCATAAGCATTTCTGAGGACTCCTTTTTAATTGTATGTCTTGCAACTATCCCAGACCAGGTAGGTTCATCACCGGTTGGAGCAGTCTCTTTGCCTCCACCGCAACACTTTGACTTCTCCTTCCACGCCGCCGCTGCCACCCGGCGACCCCGTGATGCTAGCCTTATATACCTCATGCATTAACCCAGGTGCACCCACCTGTGCATGCCCACTCAGGCATGCGTGCAGCACCACAGGTGCCCATCATCACGCCAATGGCAGGAGGGTGGAAAACCTGATAGTTTTTCTGACCCTACATTGCACTATTTTTTTATTGAGGTACTGAAGGAAGGTTCAAAAAGATCCAGTGTCAGGAGGCAAGATACACATAGCAGGGTCTACTTGTACACCAAAACTTTTTCCTTCTTTATCTCTGCCACAGAGTTAGTCCTCATTTCCCAGTCTCTGCAGCTGTCGACCTACATCTTTCAGCTGGATGATCTGTAGATGCCTGAGTTGAAGTTCCTAACCTGGGGGAAGAGCAGTGGACTCACAGGGTTTCCTGGGATATTTTAAATTTCAAAGGAAACAGAGTAACTGCTATTTAACACTGCACCAACTACTAGTTTGAAGAAGCCTACAGTTTCATTATTAGATCACACTACTATATAACATTAGTGTGAATATAGCAAACTCTCCAAAGTAATTCTCTAAAATCAGAATAATTGGGAGGTGAGCAAAGAAAAAGAAATCTAGGTAACTTTCTGAAAAATCAACACTCTGTCTCCTTACATGAACTTATATTCCATTTTCTGCTCTTAAATTTCAATTACCACCCTATATGAAGATTCTACTCCATAGTTATGTCTATACCCCTGTAGGGTAAAGGTTGATCAGGTCTTTCCACCCTCCCATCACTGTGATGATGGACACCTGCGATGCTGCGAGCATTCCAGGGTGGGCATGTGCAAGTGGGTGCACCTGACTTGGGACACAAGCATAAATGGGCAGTGTCATGAGGACGCCAGAACTGTGAGAACTAACAGACAGAACTGCGAGGACTGGACTGACCAACAGAACCGACAGGATGAGCAGCAGCAGCAGCAGCAGCAGCAGCAGCAGAGAGACAGAGAGAAGCAGCAGCCGAGAGGGTGAGATGCACTGGGGGCTGGGAGGCCTGCCAGCCCCTGGCACCCCTGCCTGCCATGTACCTGGCCACCTCTACTAAATAAAGCATGAAAAGCCACCGAGGGCTCCAAGACTCTCCTTCCCTGACCCGTCTGCCCAGAACCATCCTGAAACTTGCTCCAGTGCCACCCGCATCCTGCCGCTACAATTGGCGTAGTCGGCAGGATGGTTCAACACAGATGGATATGGAACCCTTTGAAACCTGGGGAAGGATTGTGGGGTGGCCGGCCACGAGCAGATGGTACCCTGTGGCCAGCCTCCTCTCCCAGTGGACACCTCCCGAGGAATGGCCAGAGATAGATGGATCCCCGTTGCAGTTGGAACAGGCCCTGTATGAAACAGAAGAAAACCTGGATAGATGTAGTGCCCGTGAGGCGGCAGGGGCTGTGGGATGGGCATTTATCACAGCTCTGCAAGAATCCAGGCAGAAGGAACAGTTCAGAGTCCAGCAATTACAGGATGAGATGCGGGAACTGTGAGGACCGACCGACTGACAGAACCGAGAGAACCAGCAGTAGCAGCAGCAGCAGAGAGAAGAAGCAGCAGAGGAGGTAAGATGCGCTGGGGGCTGGGAGGCCTGCCAGCCTCCCGGCCCCCCAGCACCCATGCCTGCCATGTACCTGGCCATCTCTACTAATGAAAGTATGAAAAGCCACTGAGGGCTCCAAGACTCTCCTTCCCTGACACGTCTGCCCAGAACCATCCTGAACCTTGCTCCAGTGTTGCCTTCCTGCCGCTACAACCCCTATTTGATAACAGCTAAGTTAAAACACACAACATGCAAACTAGTGTGTAGACAGCAGAGGCAGTAGCAGAAAATTGACAGATTTTTTTCCAACATTGTAATCCTCTCTTCTGTTCTTGGAAGAATTACCAAAAAAGAAAGCTTTTATATTTGCTTTTATATTTGAGTAATATAAAAAAGCTTTTATATGTGAGTAATAGATCTAACAGCATATATGGATATAGAGATGATGGAGGGATGGATGGATATATAGATATAGATGAGACTATTATAGGAATTGGCTCATGAGACTTTGGAGGTCAATGATTCTCACAATCTACCCTGTGCAAATTAGAAAGACAGGGGATGAGACTGGAAACCTGAGAACTGGAGATCTGCTAAGGTGACTTCCAGTCTGATTCTGGAAGTTGAAAACTGATTCTCACTGTGAGGAGAGGGGCATGTTCTGTCAAAGCAGAGTGAGGAAACCTTTCTTCACCTTTATGTTCTACTCAGGCCCTCAACAAAAGGGTGATGCCCACCTGCATGCAGAAGGCTCATTTCTTAACCCAGTCAGTGGATTTAAATTGCTAATCTTGTCCAAAGACGACCTCTCAGGCACACCCAGAAGTAACGTTTACCAACCATCCAGGCATCCCAGTCGTGTTGAAACGTAAAATGTACCACCAAAATGTTCAGATCAGTCTATCAGTAATTTTGCAGTAAGTTGCTTTATCTGGAATTTTGAAGTGATCTTGCCATTTTCCTCTTAGGTAAGTTCTAATCATGGAACAGCCTCTCAGGAGCTGTCCTCTGCTCTCAGGCTTTGTTCTTATTCTTTCTCAGCGTACACCATGGTTGGTCTTCTCAGTTCCATAGGATAGTTTTAAGCTACTGTTTAAATCCACTATTATAGGTCTTTTTATTAAATTTGTGTGGCTTTATCTTTTTCTTTCTACTTAAAATTAAATTGTTTAGTGCCATTTTATATCCAACTTGACAGCTCAAGTGAATTACTTTCAAGGAGTTCATGAAGTTTTTGAAGTGCCTGAACTGTACAAGGAACCCACTTTTATTTCACACACTTAAAGGGTCATTCTCAAGAGAATAAATTACATCTTCTCAGTACTGAAAGATAATTGGAAAATCTCTTCAATTCCATTTCTTGATCATGTATTTTCTCTTTTCTGCTAATGACGAATTTTGAAACGTCCCTATCACGACAATTGCTGATTGATGGCTATTTTATTTCCAAATTCTTTCCTTGACACTAATGAATGTGTGATAGCTCTTCAGAATGATCCTGTTTATTTATAGTTTATCATCAAGTGTTAAATCCATTCTAACCTGACACCTCTGGGACATGCATCACTGCTCCAGCTGTATTTACTTTCTAAAATGAGATTTACGATGAGTTACTGATCTGCACTACCCAATGAAATGCCTTTTCTGCTGAAATTTCATTCCTCCCACCTGAAAAAGAAACTGAGCTTCTACTGTATAAAGAATAGTTTAGCAGACATAGCACTGACTACTTACATTCGAAAGTTGTTCATTCGAACAGCTTTTACAATTTCCAAAATTGGAAATTTAATTCATTTCATAGAATGTATATTTGATAAAAATAAAACCTCTTTAAGAAATAGATGCTGGTAAATGAGGCTTACTCACTAGCGAGCTATTTCTGAAGAAATAGGTCTTCAGAGACCTGCCAATCATGAAAGTATGGGAGATGACACCAGTGATACCTTTCTATATGCCAGAATGAAGTATTTAAATACACTGGGTGACTATAAATTATGTTATCTTCATATTTATTTTTCTTATATGTTTATATTATTTATATTTTATAATTTGCTTTCCCTTTGGAATGAACAATTTCAAGAATGTCAAAATGAAATTTTCAAAGTTTTTTTTTAAGATTTATTTATTTATGCATACAAGAGCTGGGTTACAGGCCAGAGGTATGAGAGGGCAGAGAACTCACCAGAGACAGAGTGGGGAGAAGAACAGGCAAATCGAAGGAAATACACCGCTGAGGGGAGCAGCAGGTGAGGCAAGAGAGGTCTGCGGCATCATGTGGGTCCCCTCCCTAGCTGGGGATCGAACTCGCACTGATGTGGATGCTGCACAGTGTGGTGCTCAACCCAGTGCACCACCAGGGAGGCCCTTCAAAGATTTTACCACAGGAATGTTTATTCCCACTATAATAGTGAAAAATCAGTAACATCAAAGGAATTTGGCTACATAAATTACAATACATCCAGGGAATGTAATATTCTACATTAATTTAAAAGATGTATAGAATAAGAGGGAATGGACTGGTAAAATTGTAAGAACATGCTCATTCAGCAATTGTTTATTGAGTACATAATATGCTTTAGACACCGTGCCTGATTCTGGGAGCTCAACAGTGACAAAGCTAGACACATTCCCTGACCTTTGATAAGAAAAAACATACTATGCCAAAACAACAACAAAGCATATATTTAGCAAGATCTAATTTTTTTCTTATTTTAAATATATACACACAAAAACACTTGTGAACACAGTTTATTCTCTGACATAGAATTACAAAAAAACTTAATTTTCTTCCTTTTACTCTGCTTGCTAAAATAATTATGTATTTATATTCACTAAGAATATAAATACACTTAAGAATAATGTGTCACTTAAGAATAATGAAGCTATGGGAACTAAATAAATAAATGCCAAGATATCCAGATTTTCCAGTATATGACGAAAAACCCAGAAAATGTTCATTTCCCTTCAGCCAGTCAACTACTTTCATTGCATGCTTGTATGCAAAGCATCATGAAAAATACAGTCTACTTTGTAAGTTGATTATTTTCCTTTTTATAAAGTGCTTTGAATAGGAAGCAATAATTGTGAGATATTGCATGATGATAACTTCAGCTGAAGGGCATATACAGACATTAATTTTAATTACTATTTCCCAATGATTGACAAATTTCCCTCATCTATAAAATATTTGGCCACTAACTGATGTGATTTCAGGGTGATTTGATGATCACTTTGAATCCCACCTGAACTTTATTAAAGGTACATTGAAGTATCTTGTTAACTACACCCACTTACTAATGTGAATTACCTTTTTTTGTTTACTAAACCTAAGGTGAAGTCAAAGGAATAAAATAACGTAAATTAAAGAGCTTGGATATTTAGTAAAACCTATGGGAATTTATAGTCAGTGTCTTGCAAACACTTAATATAATGAACACAACAAGACTTTCTCCCCAGCGCTCACTTTGTGTGTTAGATGCTTTAATCATTTTGAGCATAAGGGCTTTCTTCATTACTGCAATGCTAGAAAGGTCTAAGGTTGTGTTCTTACACAATCAATGATAAGAGAAACCTGCATTTAGAAAGTGATTTATATTTGGACATTTCCTAAGTTTTTTTATACAATTTTTGATTGCTCTTGCATGTTTACTTATTATAAGCATCTTAGCTCTGACAACTTAAATGAGGTTAAAATCTTATGAACCCCACTGACTGATAGTATTAGATTTTAAAATATCAGGACTTGATGCCTATGTTGAGACAGTACCGGAAGGTTAAGAAAAACATGTTTAGGATGTAGTTTAATGCTAGCATTTTTTATGTTCTCTTTCCTTTTTATCCTAAACATATTTACAAGTTTCCCTTCAAGATTATTGCTGTATGGGTATTCTTTTGTTTTTTTGTATGTTTAAATCCACTCTAATTTGGTGGTCACAGAGGCTTATACAAACCTTTAAATCATATTGAGATTGATTTAATCCTAGCTATATAATCTTGGGTAAGTTATTTAATCTGGAGTTAGTCTTTTCATAGCTAAAAGGGGAAACTAATACCTAGTTTATAAGCTTAACGTTTGGAATAAATGAGATGAGGCGTAGAAAGTACCAGACGCTGAATAAATAGTAGCTATAGGCATCATCCCCTGTTGTTTAGTGTGGAGTAAACACTGAAAATAAATAAGGGTAGTGGCAGGCAGTATATTTCCACTCTCAAGGATTATATTAAGAATTCCCACTCTCAAGGATCAGTGAATCTTTCTCTCTGAAACTTAAAAAATTATAGCACCAAAGGAGAAAATATAAACTAGACCTCCAGCCTATACTTAATTTGGTGATAATCAAATATGGAGTAACCCATGACTCCTGTTGGTCATTTTTTATGAGACTGAATGCCAACTAATTAAGAGTAGGCAAGAGGGTCAGCTACTGTGCCATCTCCTCTCTCATTATGATGCCCATTCTGCCCAAGGGTGGAGAATTAGTAAACACAAAAAAATAGAAATTTACAGTGATGAACATGTTGAAATAAGAAAAAAAGTTATTAAAATAATCATGGTAGTAAAAATAAAACCAGAGTGGGGAGAAGCTCACAGACCTAGTTATACAAGCTCTTTTCCAAGCAAAGAAATCAATTCTGATAATAAATTACAATATATATGACAATAAATTGACAATTTCAATTTAATAGGACACTGATTCTATGCCAGTTATGTTGTCTGCTATACTCAATTCCTTACCTACATTATCTTAGCTGACTTTCACCATAAATGAGAGTTAAAGGTTATGATTACACCCACATTACAGATGGAAAGCAGAATTTGAGAGGTTATGTAAATACCCAAGTCTCCAGATAGGACACTGCAAGGTTGAGGTTCGAAACCAAGCAATCTCATCACAGTATCTGTCTCCTCCATAGGGTCCTTTAGCTCTTTGGACTGAGCCAATACATTAGGGAAGAAGCATTAGAACTGAGACACTTTGCAGGTGCCAGATGCAGAGCAGCACAACAAATGCCATGCCCTCCCACGCAGTTAGGATGAGCAGCTTAATGTAACATCCTGTGCAAGGCCACTTAGGACCTGCGATCAGGAGCAACTGCAAATAAAGGAGCTCACTATTTATCAGTAACTCTAGAAACTACGTCTTGCTTGTATTACGCCCTTCATTCATCACAACAAATTGATGACACAGGAACTATTACTATTATTTCCATTGGAAGAAACTAAGATTTAGAGAGATTAAGTAGCTTGCCCTGGGACATTTAGTTAATAAGTCCTGGGATGGGGGTGTTTCTGAAACCCAGACTACTCATTCTGGAGTCCCTGCTTCTGGACCATGAATCCTGTGAATGCAAAGTACAGACACATACTAGATATTCTTCTTTGCAAGATGGGTACTTTCCCACTTTGTTATCTCTGCCTCCTAGAACAGAGTCTGACATTGACTTGATACCAACAACAACTATAGACACTTAAACTCTTTCTTTGGGCAGAATTTTATGTTTAAGCAACTAGTTTAATCCTCACAATAAGCCTATAAGGAAGCTACTATCATTGACTCCGTTTTTCAATGAGAAAACTAATAAATGAAGGAGAAATGGAAGAACAGAGGGAAGGGGAAAAGGGAAAGGAGAAAAAAGAAAATAATCGGAAATCTGTTGTCCTCTCTGAACAGATTCGTTCTGCAACCCTCTTCCTGTGGGAAGCCAACATGAACCATATCAAGTATTTCCTGCTGCTTCTGCTGTACCTAATACAGAGACAATTCTGTGATTCACAGTTGACAATCCAGGTGCATCACAAGATACTGTTCAGATTTAAAATATCACCAAGATTCAACAGCTTCTCTGGGCATCTAGGCACAGCTGCACCATTCTGTTTCTCTGATTATTTAAATTGTTTACATGACACCATGCACAATCAATCTGTAGGTAAATTGCAACAAACCTGTCTGAATGCCATTTCTAAAAAAGACCAAAGTTGACATCCATAGTGACACAAAGGGCAGCACTCTACAGGAAGTCAGAAATCAAGCACTCTAGGCAAAAGCACAGCAACCAAGGAGCAGATCTAGCCCGAGGGAAGCTTGGGAATGAGTGAAAGAGATCGTTAGGCAGGAGGGCTAGAGCTGGCCAAGCAGCCTGTGGCTCCCTGTCATAGAGCTTCTGCTCAGCGTCAGACCTGTCATCCCCAGAGCCACGCCAAAACTGGAAGGCAAAGTGAATGTTGGCCAAAGTGGGGGAGGGACCCAGCTACTAAATTTAGAGCACAAGATCAGGCCATTAGCTCTCAGTCACTCAAATAAGGCGGGGCTCCTTAAATTCTAATCTTAAGGTTAGTCCCAGAAATTAGTGTAGGGCTGGATTTTTGACGTTTACGCCTACTTTGGATTCAGTTATCATACTTAAGTCTAATTGCTTTTCAGTTTATTCTCACAGGTTTTCCAGTTAACATATGGCACCACTTACAAATGATGATCATGCTGTCTCCACGTTCCCAATCATTATAACTGCCTATCCTCATCTTCTTTGCATTGGCAAGGACTTTGAGAACAGTACAGGCCCACGTTCCCTCATCCAAAAGTCTCGAGTAAAATATGATTGGGACTACAGAATTTTTCAAAATTGAAAAAGAAGGTAATACTGTGTCTTGGAGTTAAGATTTAAGGCAGCACTCCTTAACCTAACACATGAACATTTTTTCCACAAACAAAATGAATGTTCTGGAGATGAATAAAGACCAAACAGCATCTCACATCAGGTTTTTGTGCCAAAGGATTTAAAACAAACAAACAACAATAACCAAAAAAAAACTAGTTTTTAGAGGATTGGGATTTCATAATTGCATATCAGCTCTGAACCCCATAAGACTTTTTTTTCCATAGAGTTCACCATGACCGTGAACCGAAAGGAAGAAACACTAGCTACAAGTAAGAAACACAAGAGTGAAGAATGAGGAGGTGTTCTGGAAATAAGCAGAAGTGCACGAAGCCAAGAGCTCGCGCATTTTGAACACGTGGGCGAGGAGTCTTACCTTCAGGTGTGCCTGTAGGTCTCTAGTTCTTTGAACCAGAGCACTCTGAGATGCGTTATGATGTTGCTAGATTTCTACCCTGCGCGTGAGCTCCCTCAGGGATAGCTTTATCATATTTGCACCCTTAGAATTGCCTAGTAAATGACCTATTTTGCAATAAATCAAACACGGTTATCTTGGCCATCTACATAAACATGGATCTATAATTCCCACAACAGCAATAAGCTAAAAGAGATGTCTGAAGAATGTGGCAGGTTTAGAAGAGTCTGGGAAAGATGGAGTATGCCCATTACTGAGTCTAACTCTGGAAAGTGAACTGGACCTCGCTGATTTATGTGTCTGGTGCAGGGGAAGAGGTGCTCCATGAGCAAAGCAACTTCTCCATAACCTCAAAGTTCCACCTTTAAACATACCTTTTAAAAAATCCTTTCTGGGGGCTTCCCTGGTGGCGCAGTGGGTTAAGCAACACACTATGAAGCAAAACTGCAGTCACTGCAGCACTAATTAGATCCCTGCCGCCAGCCAGGGAAGGGACCCACATGGCCCGGCAGACCTCTCCTGCTGTGCCCGCTGCTCCCCTCAGCAGTGTACTTCCATTGATCTGCCTGTTCTGCTCCCCGTTCTCTGTGGTGAATCCTCTCACATACCCCCACAACCCTGGCCTGTATCCCAGTGCTTGTATGCATAAATAAATAAATCTTTAAAAAAAAATCCTTTCTGCAGAAACTGTTCATCAGAAATCCTTTAACAACCTCCAACATGTTAACTCTTCTTCATGCTGCTCTTCCCATCACACTGTTATCTCATAATCAGCCCTTTCTTCCCCTTATCTTACCAATTCTGTTTAATTTCCATTCATATACAATGATATATATCCTTTCATATTTCATAGGAAATTTCTCTGTCAGAGCCTGTGGGATAGAAACATCTCACTGTGGTGCTCAACTTCAATCTGACCAAAACCAAACTCATCACATTATCCTAATCACATTCTGCATTCTGACATTCAAAAGTTTATAAGCTACATTACTCATTTTCTAATGGCAAAGTTAAAAATGATCATACTCCAAAGAAAATCCAATTCTAAGTTTCTCCTCATTTTCATTTATATCCTCTCAGTCCCCCACCCAGACTATCTCAATATTTTCTGCACAGAGCTCTTTCCCTCCAATCATCCATCACATCAACAACAATCTTAATCAGTTAGGAATGGCATTCAGCTGTAACAGACCTCTGAAAAAAATAGTGGCCGAAATAAGATTGGGGTATATATTTCTCTGTCTTTGATTCAGGTTTCTTCTAGCTTTGCGCGCCACCATCATTAGGTAGTCTTCTTCAAAGATGGCTGCTGAAAATCAAATCAACCTGCTCATTTCCAGGAAGACAGAAACAAAAAGAAAACGCCATCTAAGTGAGTCTCTTATAGGGAACTTTCCTAGAAACGTACAAAGCAACTTGTGCTTAGAATATAGCCTCTGAAAAAAAAAAAAAGAAGAAGAATATAGTCTCTGGCCTTTGGATGATAGGGAGACTGGGAAATACAGTTATATAGCTGATATTTGCCATTCCCCCTAAGAATGAGATAGTAGGAAAACTAAGAAGAACATTAAGAAGGCATAATTGAACTGCCATCCTAAGCATTTCTAAAATAAATATGTGATAAAAAGAAAACATTAAATATAGCCTCAACACCTACCAAGTTAAATCTAAAACTGTAGAAAAATGTTCAAGTCTTTCCATGACCTACCCCCCCACCCTGATCAATCTCACATTCTTTCTTTTATTCCTCATAGTAGTTCTCAGATTTTAACATGCCTATGAATCACCTAGGAATCTTGTTAATACACAAAATCTATTTCAGAGGGTCTGAAGTGGGGTTTTAGGTTCCACAGCTCTAACAAATTCCCAATGATGCTGATGCTAATGATACCTGAATAGTAAAGTTCTAGAGCGGTGAGTCTCATCTGGTACCTCAGGAGATATTTGAAAACATCTGGTGGATTTTATTTGTCAAACATGGGAGGGGGAGACATAGGGACGTTAGAATGCTATAGCATCTAGTTAGACATGCTGCTGAACACCCTACAATGAAAGAATTATCTGGTCCAAATGGTCAACACTATTGAGAGGGAGAAACCCTATTCAAGAGGTAGCCTATGCTTCAGAAAGGTGGGATATGTTACTAGATAGGCACTGGACTCTCCTATCTTTATTCACTTATGTTTCCTCCAACTAGTTCTTCCTCCCTGTCTTCAACTACAATTGGTTTCTCAGGCATGAATGAAGGCCTTGCTTCAGGAATGCATTCCAGCTCCACTTCCTTCCCTGAAGTGTCCCTATGTACTTTGTATAAATAGGAAGTTTATGTCCCACAAAAGTCATATATTAAAACCTAACCTTAACACAATGGTACTTGAAGATGGGACCTTTGGGATATGATTAGGTCACTAGGGTGGGACCCTGAGGAATGGAATTAGTGCCTTGATAGAAATGGAATTAGGTCTACGAGTTCCCTCCTCACCTTTTACCTTGTGAAGACAGCAATAAGAGTCATCAGGAACCAGAAAGAAGGCCCTCATTAGACAGTGACTCTGTCAACACTTTGATCTTGGACTTCTCAGCCTCCAGAACTGTGAGAAGTAACTTTCTGTTGTTTATAAACCAACCAGTCTATGGACCTTTGTTATAGCACCCCTGAAGAAATAATACAACAGCACGTCTCTGTCACATACCCCCACCTCCATTTATGTTACTTTTCCTTCTCACCAGAAACAGACTATAAGTTACTTAAGGTGGATACCGCACTCTCGTCACCTCAACAATCTCTGTGTAGCTTGCATGATTAAACCAGCAGACTAATGAATAATCACTGAAGGTCCACTGCAGACTATTGAATAATCATTGAAAACGTGTATATATAATATACTAGCAATACATTAGAAAATGCAATAGATAATATAACACATACAATATATATTATACCTTTAGTAAGTTATCCTAACGCAGGTAAGTCACCATGGCTCCATCTTTCCTAGTCTCTTGCTTATGCCAGCCACCAACACAGATTATAAGACCTTCCAGTCTTCAAAAAACCCAAATGTGCGCCCACAGACAAGTTTTAAAATGCAGAAGAAAAGAAAGTTTACAGCCTTCATTTAGGACCTCTGCCTGACTTTCATTAAGCCTTGCCTGATTCTTTCAGGCCAGGGTTCATGGACCAGTGCCTACTTACCTGACTAGCTGAGATTAAAATGAGTAATAGAACCTCCATGCCGTCAGTGCCACTCCTAATGCATTTTTCATTAAGTTGAACTCCCACTTGGGTCTTCTTTCTAAGGTTCACACAGAGGTAAGAGAGGTATGTGCTTGCTTGTTTACTAGCATTTAAACAAGGTTGCTCTTTTCTCACTACAATTTTGTGTTTAAAATTATTTCTGGAAAGGTAGAAACATTCTATTTATTGAACCATCTGTTAAGATAGCACTGATTCACCAGAACAAACTTCCTACTGATTTACATTTTGAAACTTGAATATTTTCAACAAAAGGCATTTCATAAAAAAAGGCCTAAATGCTAACACCTATACATGCATACCCATCACACATTACATGCATATGCATATACATGCACATCACACATGTGTATATCTGTGTGTGCATACTGTATATATACATATATAAATGCATGTGCTCGTGAGCTCCACATCACACCTATACATGTAAATTCATGTGTGTATACTTGCACAACTCTACACACATGCACATATATCTATGCACCCTCATATATCTCTCACACAAATGCACATGCACTACACACCTGCTCTAGGTTGAAAAATGACTCCCCCAAATATATCTGGACCTAATCCCTGGCACTTGTTACCTTATTTGAGAAAAGCGTCTTAGCTAATGTCCCTAAGGCTCTTGAGATAGAAAGTTATTCTGGATTGTCAAAATGAGTTCAAATGTTATCACCAGTATGTTTATAAGAAAAGGGGGGGAACAGAGTTTTTATACACACACACATGGAGGAGAAGGCCATGTGAGAAAAGGGAGAGATGGGAGGTGGTCACAGTCACTGAACACCAGCCATCAGCACAGGATGGAAAAGGCAGGGATCAGATTAACTCCTAGACCAGAAAATGGGGACCACACACGCCATGATTTGCCCAGTGCAGCTGGCTTGGGAAAGGCAGGGGCAGTGAAACAGACTCAGAACAGGCTCTGAGAAGAAGCAGAGCCCATCAGCTGAAGGGAGAGCAGGCAAGGCCAGGAAAAGTGAGCTTGCCTGTGCCTGAAAGATGGCAAGCCAGACGCCTCTGTCCTCTCTCGGTGTAAGGGGATCAGCCAAGACAAAGTCATGTCCAAAGGCTGCCAGCAGCTCTGGCCATGGGGATTCAGAGATGTTTTAACAAGTACAATAAGATGTTTATTCCTTAATTTTGTAAAAATATCTATAAATAAATAAGGAATCTGGACACGTCCTCAAGTACCCGCCTGGCCGCCCTCCCTTCCCTTCTCTCATTTTTTCCAGGAAGGACACTCAAGTGAAGGTGACAACCCTAATCAGAGACAGGGTGAGGATCTCAGGAATAGAAATGTCACATTCAAGCAGACCTTGGAGAAGAAAGTGTAATTGCCGCATCTCACGGAAAGACAGCGAGTGGGAAGTGCAGTCATCTGAGTGCTAAGGCACAGCAGCCCCTGTCTTGGGATCAGTGACTCTGATGTGTCCCTGAGGGCAGCAGGATACCCGTACATTAAGGAGGAATAGATGGAGAAAGGAGCAGCGGTGTCTTGTGTGGGGAGGTGTTGCTCTTAACCACATGTGATCACAATATCATCAAAGTGTCACTCACTTCTATACATGGACAATGGAAAAATGGTGACATTCTGCAGTGGCCACAAATCTGGCATGTGCTTTTATACAGTTTTTCTTTCTTCTAAAGTAGGATGTTTTACACCACCTGCATGAGACCTTTCCCAAGTAAAATGACGCCCAGGGGGTAGTACTGTGATGTTGTCTACAGTGTCAGAGTTGTTACCCATCACCCCGCAATTCAGCCTTCACCTATCCCTCCGGTAGTCTCAACTGTATATTCAGACCTTATTTTCAGTCATTGGTTTGGTTCCTCTGACCCTTTGTATTGTTTTTCTATAGACCACATATAACACATGGTCTAGCATAAGGTCTACTCTTGTAAATATTCTATTTGTGTTTGAAAATAATACGCATTTCACATTTCTTGAGTCTGGAGTTCTATGTGTGTTTATATTTTTCAATTTGACCTAGTTTCTTAGTTGTATGCAGATTTTATGGATCTTTAAATGATCGTTCTATCTATATCTTTTGTCAATAACTGAGTGATAACCTTCTGACTGTAATTATGTTTATCCTTCTAGTTTTAACTTCTGCTTTATTGATTTTTAATTTATTGCTAAGTATACACAAATTTAGAAATTTTATATCTTCTTGTAGAAGTGACATTAAGGATTATGAAACAGCCTTCTTACCGCAAAGTATATCCAAACATTTTTAACATAAATGTTAGTTTTGAAGGATTAGTCTTTGAACTGTAAATTTTTCCATTTTTTAGTTTCAAACTTTTTTGTCAACATCTCTGTATAGTGTCTCTTATTAAGAGCAAATAATTGGGTTTAGGTTTTTTTTTCTTTTTTCATCAGGTTGGTAATATTTCTTAATTGAGTCACAATCTTTTAACATTTAATATAATTTTAAAAATAACTGGATTTATACCTAGAAACTTGATATTTTCTATTTTTATTGTGTTTTTATTCCTTTGTTCTTCCTTTCTTGCCTTCTTTCTGATGAACCAAGTACTTTTTGTTATTCTCTTATACTTTTCTTATTGATACATTCTCACAATGTTATTTAGTGGTTACACCAAAGCTTATAATGCACACATTTCACTTATTACATTTTACCTTAACTGTTACCACCTCCCAAAAAATGGAAGGAACTTAACATTTAATTCCATTTGTGTGCTTCTGATCTTTTCTCTTTATTGTTTTCATATTTCCTATTTAAAATATACTATAAACCCTGTAGGACATTATTATTGCTGCTGTTTTAAAGAGTCAATAGTGTATTACCTTGAATCACACAAGTATCTTTCCATTGGGTTTTGTTGCTTGTTTTATTCCTTCTTGCAGTGTTAGTACAAGATCACTTTTATTCAACCTAACATCTACTAATACTTTTGCATGTCAGGTGTGCTAGTGTCAAATTGTCTTATACTTTACTTAAACAACCTGCATTCTTCAATTTTCCCAATATTCTCCTAATGTATGTAACTTCAGGTGGGCCATTCTTTCCTTTCAGCTCTTTAACTATAATTCATTATCTCTTCATTTTCATATTGTCTCATGCAAAGTTGGTCATAAACTTTATTAGTGCTGTTTTTTATGGTAATATAACTTTTTCCCCATGCCTCCTTTCCTGAATTATCTACAGTCTCGAGGAGTTTGACAAATTTGGTCTTTATAACAGCTCTTCCTATGAAGATGTTTAAGACAATTTTATAAAGATTTTTCTAATGGAAAAGCTACAATTCTCAATGTTCCCAAGAGAAAAAAGGAAAATTGTAGATTTCAAATCCAGTTAATCCCATTAACCTTTATCAGCAAGTGAATTCTTACCCAATAAAATAATAACCCTGAATCTCACTCTTAAAAGATGATCTAAAAACACTGTGCTATTTGAAGAAATAATCCTCTAGAGATTCTTGAACTCTTCAGTTATCAATGTTCTCTTAAATTCAATTTCAATTTATGCCTTCACAAAATTAGTGATTCTTGTATTCTAATCAAATTCAAAGGCAAATATATAGTTGATTTTCATTACTCATAGACTTTTGAGCATTTGCATGGTTGCTAAAATGTTTATAACCCAAAATCAATAGATAGGATGTTTTCATTGTCATTTGTAGACTTAAGCAAAAGAGCAAAAGACTCGAGTCACCCAGCACACATGTACCCAGACGAGAGCAAATAAGCTTAATCTTTGCCTCCATGTTTTAGCTCACATGCTGAAAATGAGTCTTTCTCAGACTGTCTTATGCTAGGTTTGTGTGTGTGTGCTTTGTGTTGGTCATTGTGTTTTATTTAAATGGCCCTCAAGCATAGTGCTCATGTGCTGTCCAGGGTTCCTAAAGCAAGAAAGCCATGATGAATCTTATGGAAAAGATACATGTGTTTAATAAGGTTTACTCAGTCATCAGTTAGTGCTACTGGTTGTGAGTTCACTGTTAGTGAGTCTACATTAGAAATTAAATATCTTTAAAAGAAACACTCATAAAACAAGGTTACATGTTGGCTGGTTGACAAAAATGTGCCCAGAGGCTTACAGGAACCTAATTCTGTGTTTCTCTTAGAGCTCAATGCTTACTACTTCAGCGTTCATGGTGACTTAATACACCACATGTACCATGAATCACAACACCCAAGAACAAGTAGAGATCTGGAGACACAGTAAAACATAACATCAATCAGAATATGCATATTTTAGATGTAAAACACTCTATGAGCTGGTGATTACATTCACCCTAATACAGGTAGGATTTTTAAAGATAACTTTCATATTCATATATTCTGTAGAAGAGACTACCAGACAATTTTCTGGAAAAGAAAATGAATTTAAATCCCACTTGTAACTTGCTTTTGGTGGAAGGGAACTCTCTTTGCCCATTTCATACATTTCTCAACTGAAACACACTCTCAAAACAGCAAGTCACCCAATCTCCCAATCTTTCAGTTTACAAGTTATATAAACATCTATGACAACAGTCCATGAAGAACTAATTTCTATATAGTCATATAGATGATGTTCATTCTACAGTATTTGACTCTAATGTGCCAGTGCAGTGAGTAAGTTCACTGTACACAGTGCAAAAGCCAGAGCTCTGAGTGGGAACCAAGCTCTGACTCCAGTTTTGAGAGGTTGGGCATATACTTAATTTATCTGTCACTCAGTGTCCTCATTTATAAATGATGATGAAAAGAATCCTACCACAAAGAATTACCAAGACTATTACATTTTATTTTAGTTAACATTTACAAGGTACTTAGAAGAGTATACACATTGTACATAATAAAAATGGCAAAACTGGTCATTATTTTCTTAGCAAAACTATGTACAACAAAAATGCACTGGGTGGAGATGTGAGTGGCTTTATGATCACAATGAAGGAAGCGTAGGTGACTTGATCCTACAAAACTTTGTCTTCCTCCCATTCTTTCTCAGAATGCATATTATAATATGTTTTAGATTGTCAATTTTTTTGATTATTGAACAAACAGAATGAATTCAGTCAGAAATTTTTTATCCTTTCTTGTAATAATATATTTTACTGTTACAAAAATAACTTTTATAAAACTTTAACCTAATTTTACAAATATCACCTTCCAAACCTCTCAACAGTCCCACTGCACATAGAAAATGTCAAACTCCTTACTGCAAATTATGTCCAACCAAAGATTTCCATGATTCAACCTTCTCCATGCAAAGACAAACAGAGTCCAAAAGTATCAGAGTAAGAAGTTCTACCCTAGTCCACATGAGAAGCACACCTAATTACTGGTTTCAGTATATTCTTGAAAATATATTACCAGAATATCATCAGCAAATTTAAGGATGAACAGAAGAAAGCAGGAAAAAGGGATCCAGCTTCATGACCTTATGAACAAGTTAAGGATGATCAAGCTGGGGTGGGAGAGGCATCTAAGGTTGTCATCTATTGTTCAATAAGGGGTAAATGGAAGTGTTCTGACTCACCCTGGGAAGACAGAGGGGTGAGTAAGAACAACAAGATGAATTCCCATTCAACAAAGACAACTTTATGCTAGAAACATCCATCTGAAAATACAATAAGCTACCTCATAAAGTCCACGTTTCTTCAAGTGAGCATAAAAAGTTACCTAACTTCTTAGAATGATATACATCTCCGAGTAGTTCTGATGAACAAAGTGGGAGTTGGTAGAATATATAAACTAGGAGCAATAGTTTCAAACCAAAACTCTGATCATATCCTTTATTGGTAATCATGAATATGCAACATTCGGCAATAGTCTCCAAATGCATTCCAGCTAGTAAAAAGCCAATTCAACCTCATTAAGAATTTTATACACCTTCCTTTTGCAAAATAAAAAAGTTTTTTTTTTTCTTCTAATCTCTAAGTAGCACAAGTGAGTTTTTTACTTCTTAATTTAAAACTCATACCAATCTATTCCACAGAAGGCCTACGTACTGCCTCAGGGCTGCCGCCATGCCTCTAGGCCTGGTCATCACAGCAATTAAAGGTGGGGCAAAAATATACTCACATACTGTTAAGGAAAGCAGCCATCACCTCTTCAAGAGGGCACCTAGGAAGAGGTGGCAAGTTTGATAAATAATATGCAGAGTCCATGTCATTATAAGATTCCTGACTGGTTCTTGAACATACAGGAGGGCATGAAGACAGGAAATGCGGCCAGGCACTGGCCAAAGGCCTGGACAACAGGAAGACCTAGAGCAACTGAAGAAAACTGGGCCCACAAAGAGTTACACTAATTTTAGGGACTTCGTGTCCAAGGCCAGCACACCAAGCCATAGGACACACATGGGTATGTCCTAGAAGAAATAAATCTGTAGGCCTAGTCTGTTAATAAATAGTTTATACAGGCAAAAAAAGAGTCAATCTCATACAAGCACTGCAATAGTCTATCATCAACAATCAAAAGTCAGTTTTAATCTTATTTTAAATAAAAGACCAAGTTTAAGATATTAAAAAAAGATGAAGTATCTTGGCCTTTATATTGCATTTATTCATGTAAACCTTTCTAAATTTTTCTTAATTTTTTAATTTTTAATACATATTTATTAATCATCCTTCATATTTGTACGATGTATGATTTCCTGTGAAATTTCCACCACCAATCTGAATGATTTCTAATATAGTTCTTTTTGAAGGTCAGCTACCCATGGTTAATTACCAAAGCAAATTAGACTCACAATAAAAAGCCATGGATAGGATCAAATCCTTAATCCAGTGTGCCCAGCTCTAGCACATAAGCAGGTAGTCAAGGAAAAGACCCAGCCTGGTATTCCAGAATAGCTGATCTGTATCTACAGAAAAGCACCATCATCAGCATATAAAGATGATTATTCAAACCTATATGTTCTTTCATTGTGAGTGTGGCTATAACTTGCAATTTATAGCAGATACTGTCAGAGTTCTCCAGATAATCTCCTGGAACTTTAGATTTTCCAGGTGTACAATCAACTACCAGTAGAAGTACCTATAATTCTCTACCTAAATTTACTTCAACTCTGGGAATGAGTTCTGCCTGTGTGCTCAAGGAATTTACACCACAGAAAGCAGCCTCCAACTAGTGTAGAAGGTGGTAGATAAATATCCCAACCTCTAGGCCTTTGGGTGGCACAATTTGGGTGATTTCTATACCATCTCCCAAAGGTCTCCAGTGAAAGGAAGTTGCAGTTACCATAAGCAGCAACAAAAAACTACCCACTAATCCATCCAGTGTCACTGGTCAACTTTAGGAAAACTGACCTGAGGTTATGCTTATCAAAATGATAATTATACCCATATTTGGATAATAACAAAGATTTGCTCACCACATTCATTTTTCTAATTTTTAATAGTAAGGTAATTTTATTTTCAAAATATAAAAATAAGTCTACCCAGCCATGAACACGCACAAACTATCACGGCAATCAGCAGCACGGATCAATCTCAAATATAACAATATGCAAAAGAAAACAGAACAAAGGAAGGATTTTTTATACCTCTTTAGAGAGCAGACAAGACTAATCTATGAGGTTAGACTTCATGGAAGATGCTCCCTATAAAGAGGAGGATACGCACAGCAACAGCAAGGATTCTGGTGCAGTTTTGGGGCCGCATGTTGTTTTAGGAGCGCTTATATACACAGGTGCAGCCACTCTGTCCTAATTTTCAAGGCTCTATGCTTACATTTTGTTATTTTTAGTTCCTGTATTATTTTTCAACAAACTTCATTTAAAACATTGGGTTAAAATCAGGTCCTTCTGAGTGGTTATCAACAATCCAAAAATGATTTAGTTCTTGAACTTGCTATTATCTCAGATAGCACAAACAACTATATGAACATATTCTCACCCACTATAATATGTGCTTTGATTCTCTTTCCTCAAATTCTTAAACTGAATATGTCAGGCACAATTACCCCTGAAGATATTAGTTTTGTTGCCACCAACTGGTGATTGTTTCACACTGTGGAAAAGGCAAATCCTGACTGATATCCAATTATATCTTGAGATTCAGATGTTTCCCATTTTCACATATGGCCTTTGAAAAGGATTAACACACAAACTGTGGTTATCGTCTCATCTTAGAAAAAACTGAAGGAGGCAATAGTGTTTTAAGCCCAGGGAGCACAGCTCATGATTTAACAAATGAATGTGATCCTGTATCTCTCAATCGTACACAATGTTGCAAACAAATGTTATCTCAATTAAAAATTAAAAGGAATCTCTAAAAAAAAATTAAGGAAATAAAAAAGAACCTTCTGCTTCATTTCATTGATAAAATGATAAAAGGGGAGAAAAGTTGCCGGTTTTTTTTTTTTTTTTAAGATTTATTTAAGCATGCAAGAGCTAGGGTGCAGACCAGAGGTGAGTAGAGATGATTCACCAGAGACAGAGTGGGGAGCAGAACAGACAGATCTACTAAAAAACACTGCTGAGGGGAGCAGCAGGCAAGATAGGAGCAGTCTGTTATGCCATCTTGGCCACCTCCCTGGCTGGGGATCAAACTTGTGCTGCAGTGGCTGCTGACAGCTTCACAATGCTGCAACCCCTTGCACCCCAGGGAGGCCCTGAAAAGTTGTTTTTCTAAGATACCTTCTTGTTAACAACACTCACAAATTATTTTTTTAATTACATTATGTAGCGGCAGGATGGGGGTGGCACAGGAGCAAGGTCCAGGATCAGACGGGTCAAGGAAGGAGAGTCTTGGAGCCCTCGGTGGCTTTTCATACTTTATTTAGTAGAGGTGGCCAGGTACATGGCAGGCAGGAGTGCCGGGGGGCCGGGAGGGCTGGCAGGCCTCCCAGCCCCCGGCGCATCTCACCCTCTCGGCTGCTTTTTCTCTCTGCTGCTGCTGGTGCTGTGGGTCGGTCCTCGCATTTCTGTCTGTTGGTCCTCACAGTTCTCACAGTTCCGTCTGTTGGTCGATCCTTGCAGTTCTGTCCTCACAGTTCTGGCGTCCTCATGACGCCGCCCATTTATGCCCGTGTCCAACACAGGTGCGTCCACTTGCGCATGCCCACCCTGGAATGCTCGCAGCACCACAGGTGTCCATCATCAATGGTGGGAGGGTGGAAATACCTGATCAGCATTTACCCTACACATTATAACAAATTTAATGTAAACCCCACAGTTGAAATAACAATGTTTTCCTTGTTCTTAAGGTTGAAAGAAGGCATTTTATTAGCAGAAACATTCTCTCATATTCTTTCTCACAGTTTCCTCCCAATTACTTGTCATGAATTCATTCTTTTTGCAGAGTTGCTGACATTGATATCCTCAAACTTCCTGTCTCTAAGGACTCTCTTTCAGAGTAATGTGTTGAAACAAAAGTGAGCGCAGACTATCTCCTAAGTCAGTACTTCTCAAAGATAGCATGACTCACAATCACCAAGAGGCCTTGCTAAAACACAGATTGTTAGGCATCATCCACAGAGTTTCTGATTCAGCAGGTCTGGGTGGAGCCAGACAATCTGGTTCTAGTAAGTTCGTAGATGGACATGAAGCTGTTGGTGCAATAACCAGACTTTGAGAAACTCATGCCTATATTTCACCTGTTTGTAGTTCATCAAATTCTCCTGAGGCCTATCCACTCTAATAAACTTTTATGTGAGGCTTTTTTGCTAGATCTTTTAGGAAGAAGAATCTAGCAACTCATTCCCTTTCTTCCATTTGCTTTCTCTTAAATAACCTATTTGTTTGATTTTTTTAAGTTTTACTTATGTGTTCATACAATGTTTGCATTTTTTCCAGGTGTGGTCCCCAAAGAATTGCCACCACCAATTCACACCTGTGCACCATCACCATACTTTTAAAATAATGCTTCCCCCAACATCCTCTTCTCTCAATCAATCTTCCCCTCTCATCCATCTCTCCTGTCTTACAGGATGCTATCTTCGGTTGTCTAAAGAACAACTGTCGCACCCATCCTTTTTGTTTTCAGATACAAAGGTTTTTCCAGGGCCAGCCCAGTGTCTCCATGAGCATCATGACAGATGTCACGATTGTCATGTCATCAGCTTCGTTATTCTTCCTCATGGCCATACACCATGTCATATACTTGCTTTTATTCCTTTGACTTTGCAGTCTCATATCCATAATTATATAGCAAGACTGGGAGGCCTTTTGTTAAACAGCAACAATTTCCTGCCTCTTGGTGCAGACTCGTTTTTAACATGTTTTCTCAGTGGAGAAATGATCCAGACCTGCTCCTTACATCTATTAATTGGCAGCATCAAAACTGTCTACCACATTCTCACTTTCATTGTCGACCCTTCAAACATGCCACTCTCTCCACCCCCAAGCCTTTATGCTTCTTTCAAAGTGAGCCTCTTTCTCTTTCCTTACGATGAAAGCTCTTAACATGACTTCAACTGACCTCTTCCACAAAGACTTTGCAGATAAGCTGCATTTTCCTCAAGAGCCTATAATAACTGTAGCAATTCTTTGCTAGTAGACACAATCCAAACATACTAGTGCATTCTTAATTCTAATCATGTGCTTATACATGTGTGGCCTAGGTCGATTTGAAAAATGTCTTCCAGTAAGGGCTCCTTTCCTTATTTCCTTTGTCACTGGTACCAGCCAGTGTTCTGATCAGCAACCAGCAGCTGTTCAGAGATGAAACAATGAATCACAACACTTAGAGCAAGTAGTCCCTATAGTCTAGCTGATACCACACTGGCCTGGATGATCCTGGTCATAGCTCTATTCGTGCAGTTACACAGAATATTTTCTTAATGAAAATGTGCCACTTACCTGCATTAACATACACATTTACTTAGGTCATAACCATCAGCATAAAGATGCACTCTTTTGTTCATTACAGCATTATTTACAATAGCCAAGTTATAGAAACAACTTAAAGGCCCAACAACAGATGATGAGATAATGAACATTTGGTGTATATATACTAAATGGAATACTCTTCAATTATAAAAAAATAAAAAAGAAACCTCTTTGTCATTTGCTACAACATGGGTGGAAATGGAGGGAATTATGCTAAGCAAAATAAGTCAGGAGCAAGTGAAATGTTGGTGATTCCTCCACACGTGGAATGTAAAGAAACAAAACAAATCCTAGAAATCTGACTAGAGAATTGAGGTTACTAGTGAGGAAGGGTGAAACAAGTCTATGATGTAAGATTATGGGTGTTTGTACTGGGTGTGCTGAGGTAACACACATCTGAAGAGGTGTGAAACTATGCCCTAAGCCATGTTGTGCTGTAACCAATTTTACCTCAATAAAAAGATACGTAAATAATTAAAAGAACCATCAACACATAAAATTACAATATCTATTTATTACCTAATAAAGATATAGAGATTTATGGCCTCCTTGGTGATCTAGTAGTTAAGTGTCAGTGCTTTCACCTCCATGGCCTGAGTTAGATCCCCAGCCAGGGAGCTGACCCACATGGCGCAGCTGACCCACATGGCTCAGCAGCATCACCCACTGCTCCCCTCAGCAGAATATTATTTCAGTCCATCTATCCTTCTCCCCACTCTATCTCTGGTGAATCCTCTTAACCCCTGCACCTATGGCCTATACCCCAGTTCACCTATGTAAAAATAAGTAAATAAATAAATGAATTTTAAAAAATAAACAAAGATAGGTTGATAGCTGGGTAATTAGATGGTAGATATGTGCTAGATAATTACATGGTTGGAAGGTAGGTAAGTTCATACAGACAGAGAAAGACAACAGGAATCCTAATAAATGTTAATGGAAAAAATACGATATAGAATAATTCCTAGAAAAAGCTATATCAGATTTCTGTTACTCTCAATTTCAAAGAAATATATTTTATATAAGCTTAAGTGAAGAAAGAATGAGACTTCATCAATGTCGAAAAATTAATTTTCTTTAGTACACATTTTTGGTCAGATGCAAAATATGCAAGATGGCCCTTCTTTCCTCCCTCTAAGTCACACACAGACTAGCAAAGTATAAAACAAATTATAATACAATATGTGCCAAGTGTTTTAAGTCAAGGCACCTAACACTTGATTGCCAGAGGTTAATGGAGACTGGGAGATGAGAAAGTGTGTATGAAAAATTTTTTAGGATGTTAGGTAAAAAATAAAAGATGAGATAGAGTAGAAGAATAGGAGTATTTTAAGTGGGGTAAGAAGATGGTTAGTGGGCTGCAGGAAGGGAGCCAACAAAAGGAGTGATGGAGACGTAACACCAAGGGGGGCACTGATGGAGAGTGACATAGAAACTATTTTATGCATCAAGTCCTGGTCAGATATGATAATATAATAATTTTTTTAATCATTGGAGGAATTGTTTCTCATAAATATGCCAAAGATTTTTATTGCTATCATCACATGATATCACCCCGGACATTCAGCTCTGGTTGGCACATCTATCTGAGCACTGTTGTCCTCATTGCTCACTCTTTTGCTTCCCTGGTGGCACAGTGGGTTAAGCAACGCACTATGAAGCAAACCGCAACTACTCCAGCATGAGTTCAATCCCTGCCTCCGGCCAGGGAGGGGACCCACAAGGTGCAGCAGATCTCTCCTGCCTTACCCGCTGCTCCCCTTAGCAGTGTATTTCAGTCAGTCTGCCTGTTCTGCTCCCCAATCTGTCTCTGGTGAATCCTCTCACCGCCCTGGATTCTGACCTATACCCCAGCTCTTGTATGTATAAATAAATAAATCTTTAAAAAAAAAAATCACAAGTACCCTCTGCAACGTATGTCAGTTCTCTTTTACTTGATCTAGGTTTCTTTTCTTCCCAGAGCACATTTCACTTTCTAACACATGAAATGATTAATTTACTAACTGTTCTCACTGTTGATTGTCTCTCCCCTGTCTCAGGAAGGCAGAGATTTTTGTCTCTTTTGTCAGGTAATATATCTTGATTGCCTACAAGTGCCTAGCACATATTAAGCACTTAATAAATAGTTGCTAGATAGATGGATAAATGAATGAGTGAACAGGGGAGGAGAAATGCTTATCATTTGCATCTCTGAAGATCAGCATGAAAAAAAACAAAAATCAACACTTCAATTAATTATTTTACTTGGCCTGAGTAAAATCTTTCATTTATTCTCTGGTCTTCACCAAATATTTATATCCACAAAACACCAAACTTCTTGTAGCTACCAAGATACCCTATACTGTTCTTGCTGGTATTCTTTTCTTTCCCCCTTTCCTAACACTGCTCTTCCTGCCTGAATATCCACCTTTCAAGGATGCATACCATTTGCACACATAGGACTCCAGTAATTTTCAGGGAAAAGGGATTTAAAAGGACAGGTATATAATCACCAGTTCCTGCCTAAGAGAACTCGATGAAATTTAAAATTAGGAAAATCTTTCATCAAGCATGGAGACTTTTAATTGTGAAGGACAGAAACTGATCTCAAGAAAATAAACAATATGTATCAACTACATCCTGATAAGCTTTTTATAACTCATAAAGTGGTGTAAACACTAACGCAAATTCATTCAAAACAAATGCTTATTTTATGGCATTCTTATACTCTAGGACTATAAAGATTTCAGAAATCCAGGCAACTCCATTAACCTTACTTGTTCTATCTCTGCCATAGACATTCTCTCACTTCTGTACTGCCTCCTTTTATTTACTCGTGGTTTGGGCTACCTCATCACTTAATCTGTGAGGCACTCTATCAAAATCAATCTGGCCCTGATTCTTTGGATGAATTCTCAACCAACTATTGCGAGACGACCTGGATCATTTACTTAGTTTAAAACTAGAAAATAAATTTACTCATTTTTTAATACCAACACATAGATTGATGTTTCCATTTATGTATTTGTGAGGCAAATTCAGATTCCTCTGGTCTAAACAACATTGGCAAAAGGGCCAATGTCATATAATACAATGATTATCTATACAACTAAAAGAATGTGGCACTGGCAAGGCAGATCTATTCAGATGGCTGGTTTATCCAGTGTAAAGGGGCCACTTCAGGAGCTACGGATTACTGAACTGGGATGGTAGACATTCGAAATTAAAATACAGTAACGAAAAATTAACATTCCATTACCTAAACTGAAATGGTAGTGAATTAACACAGGAAGAAAGCCAAAGAAGAGTTCCTGGTAGACGCTGATTAACATCTCATAATTTGAGGGGATGAGAGCAGACAGTGGAAGAGATAATAACACATGTTGTAGATCTAAGAACACTTGTACCAACTGAATGGCCTAGGACACAAAAAAGAGAAAGGTTTACCAGTTAAAGTGGGTCTCTCCTTTGATACAGTGGTTAGTAGCATTAGGAAGAGGCCTTTATAAAGAACTTTATCTACATACTTCGATATCAATAAATATTAGGAAAGAAAATAGAGAAATATAAAAAGTTCCCTACTAGGAATCTAGCCCTTGCTTTCTACAGTTAAAGGGTACAGTACAGTAGCCACAGCATATGTGGCTATTGAAGTTTAAAATGATTTAAATTAAATTAAAAATTCAGTTCCTCAGTTTCATTAACCATCTTTCAAAAACTCAGCTGTCAGATGTGGCTAGATGTGACAACAAAATTGCACAATGCAATATGGAACACTACTTTCCTAAACCATTAATTGGTAGTAATTGACAACTACAAGTTTGTATATGAGCTTGGTGAATCTTAAATGTTTATTTGAAAATAAATAAATAAATCACACACACACACACACACGAAAAATACTGAGAAAGGTAAAAAAGACAAGGGAACTTGCCCTAAAGTAATATTTAAAGCATACAAAGCTAATATATAACTTTGGCAATGAAGATGTCAAAAGGAATTTAAAAAACAGGTCAATGAGCATACATACACAGGAACATATATAGGAATATATCTAAATATACTTGGAAATTTACAAATAATAAAATGTTTCATTCCACATCACTGATACTAAAACAAGTATATATAAATTTTGAATGAACATAAAATAATTATTAGCCACTTAATTCACATCCATTAAAAAATCTAGATAAAATTAAAGATCCAAATGCATTTAAAACCACTTAATCATCTTAAATTTAAAAAGACAGAAAAAACATTCTAAGGAAGGCTTCATAAAGCTTGAATAATAGGCATAATCACAGATGCAACATAGGAAAAAAATCCTGAGGTTAAAAATCAGAACTTGGAAAATTAACACGATTTGCTCTGTAACAATCAAAGTAATGAAAATAGGCTATCACCTAGGAATGATTTTAACATTTTCTGAATTTCAAGGATAACAGAGAATTCTAAAAGGAATCCAAGCAGAAAGAAAACAGTTTCCCAAAGAAGAGAATACATGCTATTCAAGATGCCTTTGAATGCCAACAAAAATTGACTATATAATTAAGAGGTAAAAATAACTTCAAATTCCAAAAAGTAGAAACAGTATAGGTCACTTTGACCACGATGTAATAAAAGTAGAAAGAGGTTTTAAAGCATAAATTTAAAAATCCAATCAAATAGAAATTTAAAGAAACAAAAACCACACTGTTTGAAATAATTCCTAGGGCAAGAAGAAATCACAGCTGTAATTATAGACTATTTAGAAAATAGGATAATAGGGAACTTCTGGTTCCTGACAGATGACAAACTAGCTTAGGCTACTGGTTTCTTTTTTAAAAAAAATTAATTCAGAAGTAAATAGGAAAGAGGAAAATTAGGATCCAATCTAAGAGAACCTCTTGCAGAGAAACAGAAGAGTAGTCTGGAATCTTCTACCTGGAACAAGAAGGAAGAGACATCTCTGTTTCTTTCCCTAAATTTACCAAAAGGCACACAAGCCAATGCTCAGGTTAACTAACCCTCCTTGTTTAATACAAAGACCATAGTTAAAATCTCAGCGGAAAGTGAGATCATGCAAACAACAGGTAATAGGAGGAGTATGTGACAAATTGCACTTCGGTTTGGTTTATCCATCTTCACATGCTTTTCTAACAATGCAAATGACATTTGTCTCACCAAGATAAGATGTCATCTGTGGTCTTTACTCTTGAATTTGGGCAAACTCATGCAAGTCTCAAATAATGGAGTAGAGAGCAGTGATACTGTATATAGCACAATTCTCCCTTGACTATCTTATTCTCTTTCTGTCTCTCTCCGTTTCCTTCCCACCCTCCCTTCACCTCCTACCTGCAAGTTTTGAGAAACTGCAAGTCAGATAGAGCAAACACATGTGGACTTTTCGTGTTGAAAGCCCTAGATAGGCCTCCAACTAATAGAAATATGAGAGAGTGCAATTCACAGAATTCCAGTCCCAATATTCAAGTCATCCAGCTGAGGCCCCAGACACTTGGAATAATGACAAGTCATCTGAGCTGTATGCTGTCTGAATTTCTGACCCATAGAAATCATGAGAGACAAAAAATGATTTCTGTTTTATACAGTTACAAAGCTTTAGGCTAATGGGTAATAGATTTGTTACATGGCAACAGATAACTAATACAAAGTGCTTTCATTACAAATAAAGGCTATATCATAAAATGAACAAGAACAGAGTCTCAAAAAAGGGGGCAGGTGAGACGTAATATGAAGGAGGCCAAAAATCAAAATGAAGAACCAAGAAGAAACATTGAGTAGTGATAATATAATAATTTAAAAACAAATGAAATAGTTCATAGAATCTATAAAGACTAAGAAGTAATAACGAGATTAAAAAGGTGATTATGAAGAAAGAGAGGAAGTTCCAAAACTTAAATAATAATCCCACCACTCCCCCCACCCAAAAAAAACACAAAGCAAAGGTTGGGAGAAAATTTCAAAAGTAATTATATTTTCCTGAATCACAGAATATTCAATAACTTAAATCCAAAAATCTATACAATGTAAAAATGAATAGTTAAGAAAAAACACTATCCATATTATAACAAAATTAAAAATATAAAATCCATAGATAGTGGGTGAGTTTTTATATGTGTTCTTTGTTTGTTTGCTGCACTGTTTGTGACTAAAAAACACAAAAAATTTGGAAAGGTTAGGGGTCATCTTCTCCAGAAATTTTTCCCTATCCAGCTTCCTCTAAGGAATATTAAGTGTCCATAAATTGGGAATCCTTATCCTGTTCACGTCAGAAAACTGTCCTTACTGCACAGTGTTTGTCCCCAACCATTAGTAGGTTGAGCTGTGATTATTAACTAGAGTGACACATCAAGACTCCAGGGGAGGTTTTGTTATTAATGATGGTGCTTCTTAACCTACTTGTCTAGGTCCCCTGCAAGGCTGCTGCACCTGAATCTTTGGGAATGAAGTATGGATTTTTAAAAAAACTCCAAGATTCACCTTGGTTAAAATCACCAGTATAGAGAGAAAGGACTCGATGTTTATCTGTGTATCCTAGGATACAATGCCTGGTGATTAGGACATAATCAGAAAAATATTTGTTGAATGAACACATGGAATACAGTTGCACATTATTTCTAACATGTAAAAGCTAATGGCATTTGTGGCTCCAAGAATCACAGCAATTTGTTTTGCAGTATAATAACTCAATGCCATTTGTGAATGCTAATATTGTCATTTGCATGTCTAACACTTGTATGTATTCTTTTGTCAGGGATCAAGGTTTTTTTCACTATTGACATGCTGTCTAGGATGTTAGTTGCAAATGAATGTTTCCTTAAAATGCTAAATATGGTGCAGGTTAAACTAAAATCTCTCAGGTACTTTCGCACTTCCGATTAAGCTATAATTAGAAAATTGTCTTTAATACATGGAGTAGATTTCTCACTTTCCCCTGGAGTAACATAATACTAGTTTCTGGATTAAAACAATAACAGCAATAAAGACACAGAAACCAAAAATGAGGAGACAAGGACAGACTGGGGACACCTGGTGGAGAGGGGAGGGGGAAGGTTGAGGGAAGATGGGAGCAYGAGGGACTGAGGTGATGGTGCACTGGTGAGATGGTGATGGGGAATACATGGGGATTACAATTAATGGCAAGTATATGTAAATTTTAAAATATTTTATTAAAAAAAAAGCACTGAATTTGGGATCTCATAAGTCGAAAAGAAATTAAATTCAATGAATACATTAAGAAGCCAATAACTTGTGCTTCCTTAGAACTGCAAATGAGAATGGTCAATATTGTTATTAAATGTGAAAGATGCTCTAAACAACTGCTTACTTTCCATTATTCTTTAGAGGAAGGATCCACATATGGCTCTTCACCCACAGTGATTATTTGTTTTGAAATGATTAAAAAATTTGGACAGCCCCTTGGCAGTCTTATTATCATATATGTGTAATGCCTTCCAATTTTCAGAGCAATTTGACATACATTATCTCATTAGGACATTACCACAACCCTATGAGGCTTATACAGCAAGTATTATTATTGCTCCTACTTTAACATGAAAAGTTTGCCATCCATTCTGATAAGTGATTGATTCAGAGACTCAGACAGGACTGGGATGAAGACCAAACCATGTGCCTTTTGCATCCTTCTAAAGTTTCTAGCAGATTGTGCCCAAATAAACAATAGAACAAGGCAGTTACATATTTGACTATCTTAAACTCTCAAGTTTAAAATGGAATTTGGGGAGGAAGTTCATCTTCAGTCACATGAAGTGGTGAGCAAGAATAAAGATTGCAACATAATATCGTGAAAACAGAAACATCATTTGCTATGATGTGATTCCTATGTATTCTATTCATATGAATTTTCTTCTTTCCCATATTTTAAAAATATATACAATTTTAAAAGCAGGTTAACTCCATATAATTAGTATCAGAGTTTCTAACCAACATTTATATGAAACAATTGCTGGGTACCAAGAACATTGATGTTTTCTACAAAACCTATTTAATTGTTACTTCAGTCTTATATGTACTGTGCTTTATGTTATCCCAGCCTACAAGAAGTAAAATGTGGAGTTCCATGCTCTCTCAGCAATAACCATGAAAATATGTTAAACATGACCCCCTGCCAGAAATAGCTTTCATAAAATGTTGAACTGTCCATGACTCATTTAGGGAAAGGGGCGCACAGATGACAGATATTTAAACTTTTAGGAAGTTAATGCACAGAGGAAGCATCTAAAGCAGATGTGGAAATTCAAAGGGAGTTCATCATAGGACTTTGTGTTGTGGAAATGAGGGAAATTTTGTCTCTTTACCTAATTCACAGGAATGAATGAGTTCAATGAAAACACTGAGCCTCTTGGAAAAGAGTAAATGAGCCCACCCTCCTCCACCCACCCCCCAAAAAATGTGTTTAATGATTCATCTAATCTCCCAATGTCTTCATAAAGTCTATGTAACTGACTGTCTGACTGTATATATAAGATGGACAGATTACTGAACCTTTAAGACCTTTCCTATTTCTTGATTTAGGGTTTTAAAATTTTATAAATTCAGGCTTAATTATAATTTGTAAAATAAATTCCAATAGCGGAGAAACAACAGCTGATTCCTACTGGTTCAGTGGGCTAATTTTCCATTCGATTTTCTATTTTTCAGTCATTAGCAGTGTTCCAAGACTGAAAAGTCAGATAACATATGCCACTCGGTGGGCCAGCAGTTCATTCTGCTCCCCATCCCAATACAGCTGAGTCCAAAATGGGGCTCCTGTCAGTGTCAAAACCTCCCGTTGACTCGTTTTTGGATTTTCTCTATGAAACAACTCAGCAGAACAAGAAATGCCTGGGGCTCAGAAATCTGCGTACTCATTTTAGACCAATTCAAACACCTGGGTCTCCAAAGACTCAGTCTACAGACAGAAGAGAATCAGCAGAACTCCCATAATAAATGATTTTCCTCTCCTCTTATATCCAAGATGAATCCCATAGCAATATCTAGGGTTTCTACCTTAGCCAGCTGCTTCAGCTGCACTTAGAGTTCTTTGGCAAATGTACTGTGGAGATCCAAATTGAAAATACCGTCCCCTCCAATCTTATAAGCAATGTGTTTCAGCGGAATTTACATGGTATTTCAACATTGGAAATGGAATTAAAGTAGCAAAGACATTCATTCAATATTCACTTATCGAGTACATACCATGAGCCAGGCAGTTTGCTCATATTAAGTATTTTATAGATTTACATCTATAACTTGAATTGCTTCAACCACATAATATAACTGAAATCATGTAAGTGCAGTTGAGGCACAATAAAAGTCACCACACTTAAAAACATATTCCCATTCAAAAAATGACCATGTAACTATAATAGCACAGCTCTGACATCATGAACTGGAGAGACAAGAAAAAAGAGCAAAAAGAGACCTGCTTACTAGTGCTAGTATTCATTCATTCATTCATAGTCTCTCTCATCAAAGGGTTAATCAATTATATTTCAATACTCTAAATAACCTCTAAATGCTGACTTTAAATTCCTAATTATAAGATTTATACAAAATCCCTTTTTGACAGCATGTTGCTAGTTGGTAAATTAACAAAAATTGCAACTCCTAACATTAAAACAATTAAGAAAACATATTATTGGTTCTTATAACCAGGCTGACTTAAAAGAAAATAGGTCTTCTCAGTTACACCAAATAGAGATAAATTTGAAAAACATGGTGATGAATAAATGTATAGGTTAATAAGAAATGAGCAAGTCTAGGATCTTTATCAATCATATATCTTCCTCTAGTATAAATGATTTCATTGCTTTTTAAATAGATAAATACAAAAACAGGATTTTCCCTTGGCAAGAAAGTAACTGTTTTGTATTATTTACCTAGACTGCATCTGTGTTTCTAAAAAGAACAGTAAATACATTTCTGGAGAAAGACATGTTGCTGTGATAATGTGAGTAATGCTTCTTAAACATTTTGGAGATTATTAGAATGCTTTCCAGAAGCTGTTATTGGACTCAGTCAGTGTAGCAAGAACACAAGATAAAGAAGAACACGCTCATCACTTTTCATGAGGCTCTAAAGAGTACTGCAATTGGAAATCCTTCAGGAGGGAACCTGCCAGAAGGTGAGGACCATGACTCTGCCCAGGCAGAGAGAAGCAACTGGCACTAAGCCAGTTTTAAAACTATACAGGCCTTGACTGCCTTCTTCAGAGGGACCGTCTAGATAAACAATCTACTCTAAGTGATTCCAGCACACAAAAATACTGAGTAACTTCCAGCCCTGAGAACTTAGACTCACAATATGACTATTGCAGAGTCTGACAGTTGGTGTTTAAAGTTAATTGGGAAGCACTGCACAAGAGAGTCAAACAAGAAGAAACTTGCTGATTAGATTAGGTACTATCCTGTCAAAACCTGGGAGAATCATGGCTAAGGCAACAGCTTTCTCAGATCTTTCTCTCAGAGATGCTAGAATTACGTGTAGTGACATACAAATACTCATCCTTCTAAGTCATAAAAAATTAATTCCTTCAACAAATACTTATTAAATTACATGATGTACCACCATGGAGTTTATATTTTAATATGGGGGCATGGAGAAACAGACAAATAAAATGACAACAAAGAATTATGAAAGATATCCCATGTTCATGGATTGAAAAAGCAAACATTGTTAAATGGCCATATTACCTAAAGCAATTTACAAGTTCCATGTAATACCTATCAAAATCAATGACATTTTTAAAGGAAATAGAGTAAATTAAAAATATATATTGAACTACAAGTGACCCATAAAATCCAAAGCACTCTTGACATAAAAGAAGAATGGAGGCCTAACTTCAAACTATACTCTCAAGAATAATAATCAAAGACAACAGTACTGGAATGAAAACAGACACAGAGACCAATTTAATAGAATTGAGGATCCAGAAACATACTTGCATATATACAGACAGTTAACCTATGATAAAATATGCACAGACTACACAACGGTTAAAGGGATGTCTCTTCAACAATTGGTATTAGAAAATCTGGATAGTTACATGTAAAATAAAAGACAAAAATAAATCATTACTTAACATCATAAATAACAAAAACTTGATGTAAGACTTATATATAAAAATTGAAACCATAAAAATACATAGATTACACATTACTGGACATAAACCACTTAGATGTCTTTGGAGATTCAATTCCAGCAATAAAAGAAACAAAAGCAAAAATAAATAAATGAGACTACATCACACTAAAAAGCTTTTGTACAGTAAGGAAACCACCACAAAATATGAAAAGGCAATCTACTGACTGGGAGAAGATGTTTGCACATCATATATCTGACAAGGGGTTAATATCCAAAATACATAATGAACTTGTGAAACTCAACAACAACAAAAATAAATTTTAAAAATGGGCAGGAGATATGAGTAGACAGTTCTCCAAAGAAGATACACAGATGGCCTACATGCATGTTGAAAAGGCTCAAATTCACTTATTATAAGGAAAATGCAAATCAAAACTACAATGAGATAACATCACACACTTACAAGAATGGCCTATATCAACACTGGAAATGTGCTAGACAGAGTGTGGCAAAAAAAGAGAAAAATTCTCTTCTGGTGGGAATGTAAATTGTGCAGGCCCCAAGAAATACAGTATGGACATTCCTTTAAAAAGTAAAAAAAAAAAAAAACAGCAATATCATTCCTCAGTATTTATCTGAAAAATATTCAAACACTAACTCAAAAATATATATGCATGCCTTCATTCATAGCAGCATTATTCACAATAGCCAACATATGGAAACAACCTAAATTATTCTAAATTAAATAAGTCAAAAAGTGAAAGACAATTATCATATAATTTCTCTCATATGTGGAATATAAATAAAGCAAATTAAGTCACAGTACTATGAAGCTATCCACAATCACTGTAGCACAAGTTCAATCATGGCCCAGCAAACCTCTCCTGTCTCAGCTGCTGCTCCCCTCAGCAGTATATTCCAGTCTATCCACCAATTCTGTTCCCCACTCTGTCTCTGGTGAATCTTCTCACACCATGTACCTCTGTCCTGTACCCCAGTTCTTGTATGCATAATCTTTAAAAAAATAGTCACCATATCATATGAGATATATTGTTCCCAGAAATTTGACTCCCAAGTGATATCAGAATATTGTGACTTTCAAGACCAATTTACCCTTAAATTTAACATTTCTAAGGTGAAATACATCATTTTATCGCTCCACCTTCCCTCCAAACCAAATATTCCTACTTCATAATGTCTTTTCTGTTTAAGATGTCATCATCATCTGTTTTAGTGATATTTAGGTCTCTTGCGTCATATCTGTGAAGAATGATACTTTGTTTTGTTTTCTAAGTCCGTCTATTAGAACCACATAGTCTATACTCTTCTATACACTATATTATACTTAGAATAATATGACATGTCAACCTTAACAAACTGTGAGATTTTGTATATCAGTTGGTAAATTTCAACTAAGTCTGTGAAAATTATATTCAGGAGGTCAATTTCATAAGGTGGTTTAAAAGATTCAGCTTCTTATGGAAAACACAATTTACTCCTCTAAGAGAACAAACACAATTCTCTAGAGTAAATATTATAACAAATGTAGTTGTTGGGGATTTTTCTTAACAATCAATCTCAAGTTCATAAAACATCATTCCTTGAACCTAGCGAAACAAACCTTTAACTTCTATGGGAAAATCCTGTGCCCTTTTTAGTAAACAAATTGACATAGATTCAACTTTAGAATGACAAGCTACAGACATATATTTACCTTTAATTTTTTGGTAATGTATTTTATTTCCAATTCCATATGGGTACATGAATATTACCTATTCAACTTCTGGCAAATTTTATACTGTTAATAACTTCACCACTTGTTGAAATAATTTATTGGAAACAAGTTTCTACATTGTCTAAAGGTTTTTCCTCATCAATTAGCTACGTAGTAGAAATCTTACGTTCAAGTTAACTAAACTCAAGGCCCATTTATGGTTGCTTTAACATCTTTGTTCCTTTCTTAACATACATAGGTGTTCCCTTTCCCACTGACCCAAATCCATGCATCCATGGCCAATATCATGTCCTCCCTCCCAAAGATAACAGTCACTGCAGAATTTAAGGTTTTTTTTTTCTATCAACTGATCTTGTTTTTAACTAACCAAGACTGTCTCTCATATTCTCTCTCACACATTTTTCTCTCTTTCACACACACACACACACACACCTCCATGAGAAAATAAATTTCAGAGAAGTTGCATGCCAACTCTCCCTCTTGGAAGTATATGATGTTGATTAGCATATTGAGAAGTCTGAAGAATACACTTCTGAAGGAATCTGTTTAGTATCACTTAAATTCCTTGGACAATAGAACTCATTAAAAATAACACATTTAAGATATCAAAGAATAAGAGTTCTATGGACATTCCTTTGGGAAACCCTTTCACTGAATGCTGAAATGTTTTACTTTCTTATTCTTCCTTCCCAGAACCTTTCAGTCCTACCTTCTGGCCATGACCAACCATATGCTTTCATTCCAAAAGTGTACTTCTTATCTAGTTTTCTTACTTCAAGATGTTTGGCAGCTTTCCACAACAGCTAATGTTTCAAGAAAAGCTAAGAAAAGAGAATGAAGAAAAAGAGTATCTTGACCTCAGAGGCATATTCCTGGGAAACCGCAGACATATGGCATCCTTCACATAATACATTTTATAGGGTATGGTGCTACTGCTAGCATCTCAATGGTAGAATCATTAATCTTTCAAATTTAATAATATCAGGCTCTAAAAATTTTATTCAAAGAGTGGTAAGAAAATAATATGTTGATTTCTTCCTAATTAGGTACTTTGCAAAAAAGGTTTACAAATATTTCTTTTGCCATTTAAAAGATCACAAACTGTGAAACAGGAAAACATAGACTCCACAGAAAAATAAAAGCACCAGGTAACCAACTAATAGTATATGTCTGCATTAATATTATATATAGGCTATTGTTGAACCCATAGAGCTCAAGATTCTAGAAAAAAGAAAGTCACATTTTTAAAAGATGAGAGACATAAAATACACCTAAAGGAACCAAAAAGTATAAAACAAGTATGGAAAACAGAGTCTAAATAATCTTCCATAATTCTTAAATTGTTCATACCTTTGTGTAATTCCTTCCCCTGGAGAGTAGGCAAGACCTGTCCACTGGAAAAGTGGCAAAGGTGACAAGGTGTGCATGATTACATGACATGATTACATAAGAGCATAGAACCCTTTTTACTGGATTCCCATTCTGTACACTGCTAGCTTTAAAGACACAAATTGCCATGAATCCTGCAGCTGCAAGGAAATGAACTCTGCCAATAGCTTGAGGAAGCTTGGAAACAGATATTTCCATTTAATCATCTCAATGAGAAAGCAACCCAGACAGATTGACACCTTGATTGCAGCTTTACGAGACTCTAAGCAGAGGGCCAGCTGAGCTGCACCAGACCTCCTGACCTACAGAAACCAAAAAGACAAATGCATGTTGTTTTAAGCTACTACATTTGTGGTGACTTCTTGTGCAAAAGCTAACCAATACACAGAGGTTCAAAGGAAAGAATACCTGATTGGGAGCATTAGAATATCTGATTGGGAGCATTAGGATAACAACTTCATTGAGAAGGTGTTTCAGGTGTTATGAATTAAAGAATGTTTATGATTTGAACCCTTAGATATCAATGAAATAAATGTCTCTTAATTTGGAGGAGCTATTTAATTTCAACACTAAAAAATACTAAAATAAAAGCATGTGTTAAGAAGAAATAGAACATAACTAATTGGTGAGAAACCTAAAACTTTCCCACTTAGATCTGTTACAAGTCAAAGATATCCCACCTCACCACTCCTTATCAACTCTGAACTGCTAAATTCTTGATAATGCAATATATAAAGAAAAGGAATACAAGACATAGAGATTGTGATGGCAGACATAAAATGGTCTTTGTTCAAAGATAACATGATCATCTGAAAAGAAAACAAGAAAAAATTCACCAAAAATACACAGAAATAATAAGTGATTAACAAGATTACAAGGTAATATACAAGTAATTAACAAGACTGCAAGATTAATATACAAAAATCAACTGTTTTCTATATGCCAACAAAAAAAGTGGAATTTTAAATTCAAAATGTACATTAGTACCCAAAAATTGAAAAATTAAAATACTTAGATACAAGTCTAGCAACTTATATATTGTATTCCACATATATATGTATATATATGGAAAATTACAAAACTGATGAGTGAAGTCAAAGAAGAACTAAATGAGTAGATATTCTATGTTCATGGATAGGAAGATGCAATATGTCAAGATGCAATCCAAATCAAAATACCATAGTTATTTTATGGGTATTTATAAGCTATTAGATAGTGGAAAATATAAAAATTCAATATTGGAGACGGCAAGCTAACGCTTATATGGAAAGACAAATGACCCAAAATAGCAAAATATTGAAGAACAAAACTAGAAAACTGTTACTACTTAGCTTCAAGACTTACTCTAAAACTACAATACTCAAGATTATGTAATCAAGTATAAAAAAGATTGAATAAACTTAAATACGTATTGTTCAGTAAAAGAAGACAGTCTGAGAGGCTACATGCTATAATATTCTAATTGTGTAACAGTCAGGAAATGACAAAAATAATGAGACAATAAAAAGCATTAGTGGTTGTGGTAGAGGGCATGTGGGTTATAAGGGAGTAGATGAACAGGCAGAATACACAAAATTTTTAGGACAGTGAAAATACTCTGTAGGATACACTGATGAATCTTTATCATAAATTCAGCACCAAGAATAAAACACAAAGAGTAGAAAACCCAAGAGTGTATATAGATTTGACATGTCATTGTAGATTCATCTTTGGTTAAAAAAAAGCAACATTTTAATGAATGCTATTGATAAATGGGGAAGATATGAATATGGGGAGTGCAGGGGCAATGAGTATATGGGAAATCTGCACCTTCATTTCATTTTTGTTATAAACCTAAAAGTGTGCTAAAATATAAAATCTTAAAATTAAAAAAAAAAGTAATACCACACACTATCTAGAGTACAGTGTATCTACCTGGAAGAAGTAACTGGTGTTTTCTGTAGGATGATTCTAATTATTATACTGAAGAATAAATAATTTATTGGGGAGCAAATATACGTCATTGAAGAGTTCTGAATTAGCAGTGATGTAACCAAAGATGTGTTCTAAGAAGATGGTCTAGTATGAGGAAAGCCCATAGGAGTCCAGAATCACTGAAGGAAGAAGGGGCTGACTTTGAGGGTTGTAAGGAAGGAACTATAGTAAAACAAACAAACAAAAAAGAAAAACAAGCTTCCAGAAATGCACGCAAGTGGAAGTGAAAGAGACTGACAAATAGGATGGAAGGGCAAAATTGACTCAAGTCTCAAATCTAAGCTTTCTGCCCCTCCTGAGACAGCGATCTGTAAATGGACAATGGGAAGGAAGGCAGAGGAGCTATTACACTCTAAGATAGTGCAGCTGTCAAACATTTTCTCCATGTGTCTTGATGTAAAAACGTCTTATCCACATTTCCAAGTATCTCACTGAAAATGTCTCAAAACAAAGCAAAAAAGTTCTATGTGGCACTATCAGAAATATGAGTTCCTCAAACCCTGCTATCAGTTGTGTCCATTTAAAGTCCTTTAATTTCTCATAGGCATGACTTGGGTAAAATATGACCTGGAGTGAATAACTTTGCTATTCTACTACATTTCTAAAATGGATATGCAGTAACTTTTTAATACAATAAGATACCAAATACATACCTTTAGTGAGGGGTTAAAAAAAAAAAGGGAGGTTCTAATATTCTCAGCAAGCTAATTACAGTTCCACCTAATTACAGGTAATTCAGAGAAGTTATAAAATCCAACATCTCTATTTCCACCATCGCACACATTGACAGCACCATGACAATGCTGTCATTCTCCT
The DNA here is from genome assembly GCA_019455555.1 of Galemys pyrenaicus. Taxonomy (NCBI): domain Eukaryota; kingdom Metazoa; phylum Chordata; class Mammalia; order Eulipotyphla; family Talpidae; genus Galemys; species Galemys pyrenaicus. Next base: position 207,517 of record JAGFMF010011655.1, on the reverse strand, counting down.
TTGTGAGACCCAGGCAGTATGGAAGTGTCTAAATAATGCATGAGCTACCAACTTCCTGCTCATAGCCTTTTCAGAAAATGGTGAAGTGTCTCTTTTATAGTCCACAAAGAATTGAAATCACATGGTAAATCCTGATAATTGCTTTCAGGAAGAGCTCTTGGCACCAGGTGCAGGTTCTTCAGTGCACCATGTCAGGCACGGCCTGCCAGTGCAGATAGATGAGTACAGTGCCCAGAGACCCTCCCGCTGCTGGGGTTTCTTCCCAAGGCTGCTTAAAATCCTGCCTCTACCTCTTCTTGACCAATTAGCATTTCCCTCACCACTCCATGCCTTTCCTATGAAGTCAAGTTAATATTCTACACTTTCAGAGAAATGTGCAACTCTTTACCTCTGCAGGCAGATCCCAAACCAAGCAAACTAAAAACAGGATAGAAGACATAACCTATGTGTGAATTAACACTAACCCTCAATTAGTGGGTCACACAGATGCACACTGACAGTGGGTCCCTGAAAACAAACAAACAAACAACAACAAAAAAATCCCCAAAGAACTAGGGAGAGAGATTGAGTGGTGGAAAGAAAGAGGCACTACCCAAGCATAAGGGGTCCTCCCCCGCACCTCGTCTCTTTGTCTCTGGAACCCCTCTAAGTTTTCAACTTTCAGGATGAATTTTTAGAATATCACTCTAAACTAACAAGCCACTCTGTTCTCTAAATTCACAACTCTAAGAGCAACATCCTCTCCAAGAAAATTCTTACAGGTTACTCTGTTCTATATGCACTGTGTGTACATGACTTCATTTCACCATCTGTTAAAGGTCACCAGGTAATGAATGTATAATATCTCCTGGTCACCACCTATATCCTTTCCAGGGCATGATATTAAGAACATAAGTTTTCAATAATTATTTGTGAAATTAAAACCTAATCCTACAAAGTCAACTTCCTTGAAGGAATGGGATCAGTGACATATACAGGGTGTAACATAAATTATCCATGCTATTGTAATCATATATGAAGAGAGGTAAATATAATTTCTAAGCAGGAAAGAGGAGAAACCTAGGAATTACAGGCTGAAAATGCTTACTGTCCAAGGGACAGTCACTGCTAATGCCCATTGTTTCAATTTAGCCTAAGACCATAAAAAGCTCTTAATACTATTCAGTAGATATTTACATGTGAGAGATTATAAAGAGAAACTAATTTATCAAAGTGTGCCACTTTGTTATTTGCATGACTTTCCTTTGGAAATATATTTTCTAGTCATTTATCTTTCCAGTCACCTGGCATAGCTCAGTTTTTGTCTCACAGCCCTGGGTGCTTGCATAACGATTGGCTGATCACACGCACCCGTGCATGCGCGTGTACACACACACACACACACAGAGGCACAGGCACATGAGCATGCGTGCAAGAGAGAGAATAACAAAGGGGCAAAATATTTTGTTTGTGACTTCATAATGTAAGAGCAGAAACCACACACTGAGCGCTGAGCACCATTCTGTGATGTGCCTACACGTGGTCTTCAATCAACACCACTATGGAAGGGTGCAAAGTTATGTTAAAGATCTAATTTTAAGATCCTTTACCTGTCCAAATTTGACATCATGAAAGGGAATTCCTAGCAGGCAGGTATATTGTAAATAAATAAATGTGTGTGTATGTGTATGTGTGTGTGTGTGTCTAAAAAGTATTTCCCAAACTTCAGGGTCCATCAGAATTATCTGTAGGACCAATTTTGTAATTCAAGGGTAGAGACCAAGAATTTGCATTTCTGACAAGTTCTCAGCCATGCTGAGGTTTCAAAGACCACACTTTGAGGTTCTCTGGTCTATACAACTCACATAGGCTAGACATTGAAAACTAGTGGTACTAGTACTGAAACACAGAAAGAAATTTAATAACAGCTGATGGTAAAGGCATTTAACAGTCTCAGATAATATAGCCAAGAGTACATCAATTTGGAATATAGACAAAGTCTTCTCAACCAGAGCAAACCAGAGAGACTTAAGAAGGAAATATTTTCCTTTAGTTTTTATGCTAGGAAAAAAAAAATCCATCACTTTACAGTATCCTTTATAAATTTTTTAATGGCTCATACAACATGCTGCATGGAGATGATTTACTTGCTTCTCTTCTTGCACTTCATATGTGACCTCTTCCTCTGAATGTCGTGAAACTTTAATAGCCGAAGAGTTGGATGATTAACATTAATGGGAGTTGCCTGTGTGAATCCCATGTGCATAACTGCAAGAATGAATTTTTTATCTGCTAAACTTTTCCAGATATAGCCTTAACACATATAATATAGTGTCAGAAAAATTCTGTAAATGTGTTTTATGTAAAAGTGAACACATGGAAACTGGAATGTTGGCTCATAAATATGGGAAATGAAATAATAGTGAATATCTAATAGGTATAATTTTAAGCAATGAGTTCACACATGGGGTAATTCAAGAAAAAGAACTGCCTAGCAACAACAAAAAAATCTCTTGGAACAGCACTGAAAAAAAAAAATTATTGAACCAGATGTAAGTTTGAGATTTGGGGCCATACCTGTATTCTCTGTCTATTAATTCTCCTAGTCATCAAAACTTAGAAGCAAAGATAGTACAAATAGTCCTATTCTTCCAGCCTTCCTATGTAAGACTACCTGATATGGTCCTCAACTTCTCTCTCTCTCTCAAATGTCCTCCTTTTTATTTCCACTTCTCTATATTATAGCCTAATGACAATTCCATGTTCCATTCAAGGACATTTAATGTAATGTCATATAATTTTTGCTATCATGTCAACCCTCTATTTATAAGAAAATCATTTTCACTACCTAAAGATAAAAAGTTCAAAGTTGGCCTAGTAATCAAACCTCACAATTTGACCTGAACCCCATTTTCCACTGTCACTGATATCTTTATATTCTCTCATTGCAGGCACATTGAATGACCAATGACTTATGGAAAACCATCAACTTTCATCCTTCCATGCTGTTGCCCACAATATCTCTGTCTCATGAAACAACGAATAAAAAAAATAGTGCTTTGTTGCTTATAACAATTTCATAGGAATGGTTTCAACTTACCCTCAATATACTAAATAGAATTATAAACTAGGCATTTTCCTTTCTATAATAGAAGGACTACAGACTCAGATTATATACTGATAGAAATAGCTCAGCAGAGATACAGCTGCAAGAGTTCTAGAATAAAATCCAGAGAAAATACACACACGACACACACGTGCCTCACATCCTAGCTTGTGGAATCATTCCAGCCTAGGACAATCCCATCTTACAGACCATAATAAAGAAAGAGGTTGCAAGATCTATACATCAAAAGAATTCATCTGAGAATGTGTCTTGATAGAATGTGAATCAATTCAATGATAATCACACTTAAGGAAGGCTGATGTAAAATGAATCCTAATAGCCTGAATATAGATCTTCTACAGAGCTACCAAGTAGTTTACTATTTAAAAGTTCATGACTAATGGGTCACTTATTAATTTCAAAGCGAGGGAGTTTTATACCCCCAGCAAATATAATCTGTTTTATTTTACTCCCTAAGTTTCTATTCTTTGCTTTTATATCCACTTACCTCTCAAAAAGAATCCAAAATTTATGATGTTAGCTGTCTTCTTATTGTTGAATGTTGTCAATGTAAGTTAAACATTTTTATCACGAGAATGGGTAGCTAGTAGGTTTGAACCTACAAAACCTAACAGATATAGTCGGACTGCAGGATCAACTATGTCAAATGTACTTGACACCTTGCAGGTATAAAGCAGAATCTTCAGAGTGCCCAGAAATACAACTGAAATATTTTAAATAATTCTCATGCCCAATAATCTTTAAGAAACAATAGAAATCTCCCCTAATATCAACAATTGTGTAGGCTGTATGAAACCAAACTTTCTGGGTTTTTTTTTTTAATTATAAAAGATACATAAAAATTCACATGCCAGGCCTTTTACTCCTGCAAGGAGTAGCCATCGCCCCTAAGGAGGAGATATAAATTAGACAACTTCCCTTGATCCAGAATAATTCCTTAAGAGGACCACAGCTACAAGACCTCAGAAACCAACATTCTAGCAGGCAAAGGAATGGGATTCTCAGTCCTAAAAAGGGGTGTAGGCACACAGACAGCATCCGTTACAGTAATTCACATGCATTATTTCATTCCTTGCAAAAACCTTATAAAGAAAACACTACAATTATCAAACAACAGAGGCAGAAAATAAGGATAACAGTGCTAAATAATTCTCCCAGCATCACTTTATCTCACCAGCAAAAAATGTGTACTGTTGACCACTCCTTACGCTACAGTTAAATTGATAAATGATCACATTCTTTCAATCAAACTTACTAAAGAGAAAAAAGTCTTGTCCTCAGGCTTGGCTAAATTTATCTGGAAGAAAAGGTTATTTGTCAGAAGTTTAAATATATTTACATATTCTACTACTTTGAATGCCTTCTACCTCATATTTAAAGTTACTCTCTACCCAAGGAAGAGTTTTCTCCATTAGCAGATGTTTGAACAAGCAACTGAGAGTACATTTGAGATAAATTATGTCAAAGCATTTGTAAAAGATTCACTATGACTGTAGTCCTATTGTTCTAGGCACCAAAGGGGGACTAGGTATGGGAAATGAGAACTGAAAAAAACAAACAATAAAACCTTTTACTGCTTTCATAGGGCTGTTTAGTCTTCTCAACCAAGTAAGTAATACAACCAAAATTAGTAGTTCTCATAATATGGGGTTTGCCAAAATATAAGATTTCTTATGAAAAATAGCATTTAGATTTAAGTGTTATTATTACAGGGGTTTTCATAAATGTTAGTTTGCCTAAAACAGTGCAGGAAATTAGATTATTTGCTCTCATTTAAATTATAACACCATATTTTATAATTTTCAGGTACCACAGCCTTTTTTTGTATTTTTAACACTTTATTGAATTACAATTTACACACAATAAAGTATATAATTTGATAAGTTTTAACACATGTACACACCTGTGAAACCCATCCTAAAAATCAAAACAATGAATGTATTCATCATCTACTACAGTTTCCACTAAGCTTTGTAATCCTTCCTACAATTCCACACTCCATGCCCCAAGTCAGGGAACCACATTTAAGATTGTATCATCCTGGTGGGTGTTATCATGCTTTTTATTACTGAGTAGTAGTCCATTTTAAGAATATACCATTCTTCATTTTTCCATTCATTTGTTGACAGACATTGGTTTGTTCCCTTTTGGGACTATCACAAATTAAGCCATTCAACTCTTTGTTTTCACATGGACTTTCAGTTTTCTTGAAGAAATGTCCATGTTTAATACTCAAGAATTTCTTGCAAATGTCTTGCAAGATGGTTGTGCCATTTTATGCTCTCACTAGTAGTAAGGATGTATTCTTTAGCATAGGATTCTCCCAATTCTATCGAGATAGGCACATAGCACCAGATATATTCACCATGGGAACATTCTTCATCCACCAAGACTTCTGCCCATAACCAAATCACCACAACCCAAGTGGACTGTCTGTGTGATTCTCCTCTCAATTCCACCTCCTCCACAACAGATTCGTTCTATTCCCAAACCTCCCTCCCACCACAGCATGTATGTAATCTCTACCCATTTTGCAAATATGAAGAATGCCTCTCACCTTGGAAAAGTGAACTTAATTGAACCTTTAAAACTTTCATCATTAGTATTCACTTTTTACTTCTTTCTTCACATCTGCTTGATTTTTCCCTATTTTTGGTACCCCTTCTCCTATGATGTGCTTCAGTGTTCCAAATGCCTTATAAAATAAATAATTATTTCTCATTCTCCTTGGATATTTTGAGTAATTTCTGAGGGAGGAAAGGAAACACCAACTTTGTTCTACCATGTTCAAATGCCCAATCTTATTTTGGTATGCAAATAGCAAGAGATAAAATCCAGTACTTTAAAACCCACCATAGACCTAGCTATTTATTAGAAGTTGTAATATACAGGAACTTTTATTTATGTACACTAGTCCCCTTACCAGTGAAAGCTATGATCCAAGACCCCCAATGGATGCCTGATACTATAGATAATAATCACACTCTACATATACCTATACTTTTTTATAAACTTGAAAACCTATGACAGTTTAATTTTTAAACTAGGCACAATAAGAGTTTAATAATAATAGAACAATTCTAATAACAAGTGCTCTATTTTTCTTTCTCTCTCAAAATACCTTATTTTGGGCCTTTCTGGTGGCACATGGGTTAAAGTATCAGTGCTATCAAAGCTATTGCCAGCCACTGCAGCATGAGTTCGATCTTCAGCCAAGGAGCTGACCCACATGGCAACAGCAGACCTCTCCTGTCTCACCCATTGCTCTCAGCTGTGTATTTCAGTAGATCCACCTGTTTAGCTCCCCACTCTGTCTCTGGTGAATCGTTTCACCACCCCATATATACCCACTTCTTATATAAATAAGTAAATAAATATATATTTTTTTAAATATCATTTTACATAATATTTTTGGATAGCAGTTGACCGGGGATAACTTAAATCACAGAAAGCAAAACCATGGATAAGGAAAGAATACTGTCCCTTAAAAAAGCAATATATGGAAATTTAAAACACATTTTCTTTTTGCAAGTTTCTTTGTACAACTTGATTATTTTTTTTTCATCTTTTATCAAAGAAATTGTATTAAAATATGTGACTTTTACGTGTTCATCACTATAAACCAGCATCTGCATATCATTAAGTTCCTCAATAAAATCTGTCTTGAAGTAACTGAAGACAACAGCACCTGACTCTTCACTATTCTGCTACCTTATTTTAGGCACTCATTTATCACCCGGAACGGAGTAACTTCTCCATTTGCCTGCTCTGCCACCCTGATGCCAGGTCTTCCTTGATGCTACAAATTCCTTCAAGCTCTTCATTACCCACAAGTAAAGTTCCAAACTTCTTATTTTCAGTATTATCTTCTATCACTTCTTCTCATGGACCGTACCCAAGCCGTATCAGTTGTTCTTATACATTCCCCTACCAGTATGTGAATTCCTTGAGGAAAGGGCCATGTTTTATTCAGCTCTGTATTGCTAACTGCTATCACATGGCCAGAGCTGAGCAGTAGTTAATGAATGAGTGAATGGATGGGTGAACTCATTCAAAACAGCCTGATCCTTTCTTACAACCACTAAATCCATCTTAAACTTCAATTATGTTTTAATCATATTTATTCTACCCTTTTTGTAGCTGGATGTAGTTGGATCATCTGTAATGTCTACTCCTGCAATTTGCAGCTTCTTTAATTTCATAATTTGAAATCCATTTTAAATGGATCTTCCTCCTGTTTACCTCAAGTCAAATAAATGGTAAATTAAGCCAAAAATAGCTCTGCTGGCTTTCACATCCATCAATGCCTCCCTCCCCACTGGGGCTATTTCTGCTTCCCAGCCATTCCTCTGCACACGTGACTGAATAATCCCTGAGGGCCCCTTCCTGATAAGCGAAATGGCCATCATTACTTTTGTGACTGTCACTGCTGACCCCTCCCACTCTTCCTGTTTGCTCTTCCCCCTCCTCACGTCTCTTTGTCTTCCCCCACAGACCTTTCTCTCAGTCTCACATGGCAAGGTAACTGGAGGCTGGAAATCAGAAAACCTAGAGCACAGCACCAGCTCTAACAGCAACCAACTATTACCTAGAGCGACAAATTAACAGCCATCAACTGCTGTTGCAGCAGCTGAAAGAATTGTATTTGTTATTGCCCTTGTGTTTTCATTGTCAGAAGATCCTACAAAGTATACACAAATATATTCATTGTAAAGATAACTGAAACTAATGTGAATTTCCCATGGTCACATGGCTTGTTAAGCTGTCAAATCCAGTGAGATACATGGAACAAACCAGGTAGACAAGGGTTCAGATCTTGACTATCATCTAATAGATAACCATCAACTACTTTGTTCATCTTTTCATGAAACCGTTTCATATTTAGCAAATTTGGATACTACCACTTGAGGCACTGAGTATGATAGATCAGTAAGGGCATTCACAGAGGAAACAGCATGAACACTGGCACACAGCAGGCGCTCAATAAAGGATCACTCATCATATGATGCTGTGACACTGGACTTCAAGCCTGGCAATAAAGTCTATGTTCCTAGCCATGGTACTCCTCCAATTAGGAAATTAATTTCTCCTAAGGAGAGGAATAAGATGGTTCTAATAACAAAGATTTGGCTTTTCTTTTTAGCTTATTTCTTTCTTGAGATAGGAGTGTCACTTACTCTCTGAACCTCATTTCTTCATCTGTAAAACAGGGAAAGAGTAGAATCTTCTTTCCCTAACCTCTTGGCATTTTGAGGACCTTATCTCACAGACTGGAACATTCTGAGATATGTCATACACAAAAGAATCCCTCTACAGATGTTAACTGACTAGGACTACCTCACCACCACCACCTCAGAAATGTTTTAAGTCATAAAGGGTAAATGAGAAAAGCTATAAAGAAAAATACATAAATTCTAATGTTTAAGGTTGAGACATCCAAAGTAAGTATAGAGAAAAGCCTAGTACTTGAAGAGGCACTGAATAATTATACATGGAACTCAAACCTAAGAGACCCAGAGCATCTGTTCCTATGTTCCGAAAATCGGTGGGCTGTTTTTCTTAACTAAAGACTAGATTTTAATTAAGGAAAAAAATTCCTCCCTGCAAAAAAATTAATTGCAGCATGTAAAAAAAAAAAAGATCCCACATAATTTGTGTTCAGATAACACAGATTGCAGTGGAAATGTGCTTAGACAGGATTCTACGCTCCTGAGTAAGCTCATACTCCAGGATTATGATGGATAGGTTGGTGGCTATGCTTACTGGACCTGACCATTGATATGGTAGCCACTGAGGGAGATTTGTATTCGGAGGAGCTGAAAGTCTAGCCCTAAGGCATATTTAAGACCTGGCTCACCCTGAGTTTCTTACAATACCATTTTGTACATGTTGAACCTGGATATAAAAAATACCGACCTAATACACAGACCACATCTCTCCATTCTTCTAGAGTGAAACTACCTATACTCAAGAGTCGCAACCACTTTATAAAGAAGTCCTGAAACTACGGATTCTGGTTAAACATTGTGAGCAAGTGCAGGGTTCTACAGTGCCCTGGCTGTGTTGAAATTATCACAGTGAACCAGATGTCAGGCTTGGTAAAGAAGTAGATACAAAATAATGAAAAAAAATTCAATGAAGAATCAAATCTACATTTAAGCCTTCTGCCAGCTCTGCCTTGCCCTGGGCTGCCTCCTTCAATTGTTGCATCTGGCTCTGGGGCCCTCCCCTCAACTTGCCTGTATCAGTGATATTTTCTCTCTCAGAGATCAATCCCACTGTCTTTATTATTCCTGGCTCTTTGTCTACAAAAAGACACTTGACTCTTTTTTTATACCTGAGCCAGTCTCTCACTCTTGTTCTTTGAGGGCCATTAATTCTCAAGAGCATCTGATTCTCTGTTTCTTCTAACCTCCTCATCACACATTCACTGACACCTCTCCTACTATCATTTCTATTTCCAATTTCCTACTAAGAACATTCTACCGATAGACCAACAATGATCTTCTAAATGTTAACTCTTTCTCTGTATTCAGCCCTCAAATAATTGAAATTTGGCACTGTTGCCTATACTGATCTTGAAATATTTGTCCTTGCTTTGGAACGCTGATTTCTACTGATCTGCTACCACGTCTGCTTATTCATTTTACTTTTCTATTTCTCTGCCTTTAAGTGTCAGTATTCACCAGGATTCTACCCTTAGTCCTCTCCTAATTTTTTCCTGACTGTGATGATAAATGGGTCACAATATGGTTACAGCAATCAAGATGATTGTACAAAACCTGGTATTTACTACATAAGTAACAGTAGTTATAAATGACATTTTTTGAACTTTATATCCTACAAAAATCATTATGTTTAAATACACAAAAGATTTTTTTTTAATAAGGGGAACACTGGTTTACATTATTACTTGGTTCTGGAAGCGCAGGATCCTCCCATCCAATGACGTTACCATAGCGCCCACCACCGTAGTTGATTCGTTGTACTCCTTCCCCATTTTGTGCTCTCATCTCCCTCTTTCCCTTCTCTGAATGTCTCAGTTTTATAATCTGCTTTCAAGGGCTAGTTCTTGATTTTGTTTATCTGATCCTTTGTCTGGTGTCTCTATATTTTACATGTAAGTTACACTATTGGGTATTTGTCTTTTACCTTCTGATTTCTTTTAAAGATTTATTTATGTATGCATACAAGAACTGGGGTACAGAACAGAGGTGTGGGGGTGAGAAGATCACCAGAAACAGAGTGGGGACAGAATAGGCAGATCAAAATACACTGCTGAGGGGAGAAGCAGGTGAGTCAGGAGAGTCTGCTGTGCCATCTGGGTTACCTCCCTGGCCAGGGATCGAACTTGTGCTGCAGTGGCTGTGGATTCTTTAAGGTGCAGTGCTTAATCACTTGTGCCACCAGGAAGGCCCCTTCCTTCTGACTTATTTCATGTAGCATTTTATATTTTCAAACCAATTGGTATTGCCAGAAATAGTCTTCATAATGAAATATCTTGCCCTTTCCCTCAAGAACTTCCTACAATATTCAAAGACCAAAGTCTGCCTTCTCTAATTTGAAAACACTAAATGATATATGCACACCTACGTTCATTACAGCATTATTTATAATAGCCAACATATGGAAACAACCAAGTACCTGATGAAAAATGAACCGATTCAGGAGATATGGTATATATACACAAAGGAATACTACTCAGTTATAAAAAAGATATCTTGCCGTTTGTGACAACCATTTTGACAATAGTTGGACATTGAGGAGGTTATACCAAGCAAAGTGAGAAAGACAAATACCATATGATTCATTCATTTGTGGAATATAAAGAAAAGTGAAAACAGTTGAGCAAACACAACAAAAACAAAAATGAACACAAATCCTTAGATTCTGACAACAAAACAGTGTTTACCAGAGGAGAAAACGGGTGAAAGGAATAGGTTGGTGGTTGATGGTGATTGGAGATGTAGTGTAAGTGTGACATGAAACTGTACTCCTAAAATCTACCTCAATAAAAAGAAAAACAAATAAGTGTTATCCTCACTTTTCTTAATACCCCATCAGAATTTTATTCTGAACCCCCAAAGTACATTGCCATGACCATTAAAGCTAAATGCTTCTTGTATTAAACAATAACATAATCTGTCAAAAAAACTACGGTACCATGTGACTCAATCTCATATGAAGTACATTTAAACGATGCTCCAGTAATCAAAAAATTGTAAATATGCCACCTTGCATTTGAATCTTTCCATTTGTACTTGCTATACAAGCTGTAACTCACATAAAACTTTTCAAAAAGTTCTTTTACCACTTCTCTGTTCTTTCTCATTACCTTTAACTGCTTTAGAACAATTCCCAGATGAAACCTTCCAACATTCTCTCATTCACCCAATACCCATAGCATTCCTTGATCACTGTCTTTAAACTGAATAGGCTTCTTAATTACTGGATGTTGTGTCTGTCTTCAGACGCCACTGATTCTGTATCTACCAAAACTTAGAACATTCCTGGGAAAAGAAGGAATTATTTTAAATGCACAGAATGTGGGTAATACAAATGTAGCACGAGTAAAGAACTAATAACGCTCACATATTAAAAAAAAAATCACATCATGATTTTAATTGTATATGTTTTCTTCTGCTTAGTTTAAAATATTCTAAGAGGGCAATTCTACAACATTCGTGTCTTCCAAAACACCAATAAGTAATGCATTTATTTTTAGAACACACGGTATACATCATACTGTGGGAGAAATGGAAATACCAAAAGAATGAGGAGGCAAAGAAGGAATAGGCTCAACAACAATATTACCTTTATAATATCCTTTTGATACGTGACTAATATGCCTAGCATGTTAGAAATACTCCAAAGCAAAATTGATTTCACTCCCCCAGATACTCATTTACATAAACTATTCTTTGTTCATCAAACTGGCATGAAAAATTTCATAAGTAACTTATGATAGTTGTCCTCAATCTAAATAGTATAATTGGTTTGAGAGTTCTAAAGAAGCAATTTTAATAAATACAGTAAAATGATCTAAAGATTTCTTAATTTTTTAAAAATTATTTCTGTAACAAGATCATTCTTACCTTTGTTTTAAAAAATACAAATGCTTCATTAAAAAAAAAGCAGTAAAATTCAAATTACTCAAATTGCTCATGAATGTGGGTACAGACCTGAGCCAGTAGTTTACGTGTGCTCACCATTCTCATTTGTGTTCATAGTGAAAAGCTGCTGAGAATTCATGCTCAAAATCAAGGTCCCATATGCACTACTCCTCAAAACAAACCAGCAAAAATCAATTTCAAAATGACTAAGAAACAAGGCATTCTCATCCTTTCCATTTATGGTCTTCCCCTTCCTTGAATATCATTTCTTTGGTTTCATAAACTCTGTTTCTCTCAAAATGCTTCATTCCCATTTTGAACTTTTTTTTATTTTAAAAGTTCACCTTCTGCTCCCATCCAAGCCCTCACTCCCACCCTATGGCCTAGGGCTTAAGTTTCAGTGCTATCACCACTATGACCAGGCGTTAACCCACGTGGCACAGCAGACCTCTCCTGCCTCACCCGCTGCTCCCCTCAGCAGTGCATTTCAGTAGATCTGCCTATTCTGCTCCCCATTCTGTCTCTAGGTCAATCCTCTCACCCTCATACCTCTGGTCTACACCTCAGTCTTCCACACAAAAATTAAAAATAAATAAAACTTAAACGTTCACCTTTCATCCCTTTATATATTTTCCTCTTCATTGCCTTGTGTTCTTCTAGGTCCTACCACACTACTCTTAGACCCCACTTGGGAATGGAGGGAGCTAAAAGCAGCAGCTGTGGCTGAAAAAGCTGAACAGGAAGGGGCAGAGTGAAAGGAAGCTCGTGAACTGTGTGAATACTTCATTCAAGAGGGCTTGTTAGCTTTAGCTTAAAGCCTCACAGACTTCATTGTAGAAGATGCCAAGGAATACATTTAACCCAAGGGGAGATTAAGCACACACTAAGGTCAAGACCCATCTGGACCTCACATTTCTTGGAAAGGCACTCCTGAATGTTAAGAATTAAAATCCAGTTTTCTACAGCCAATCTCAATTAGTTTATCCTATATAATAATTGGAAACCCCCTTCATTCTGTTACAGGGCAGGGAGGGGAGCACCCAGAACCCCCAAGCCTGCCCTCTCTGAATGGGTTCTGCCATCCGCCGCATTAAGACAAACATACAAAAC
>JAGFMF010011655.1:137862-193820 GCA_019455555.1 Galemys pyrenaicus | reverse complement strand
CTTCTCTGCAGAAATCTTCTTATCCTCAGCTCCACCCACTTAGGGCGGAACCAGGATTTTGGGAACTTCCCCTTTTCCTGGGACCACCCTGTTACAATTCTACCTTTTCAAAAGTTCTTCCTTTACTGTCCCTCAAAATCAACTGAAACCATTATTTACTTAAATTTTCTCTCAGCTTTCAAGCAGTAAAGCCATTTGTCCTAACTTTCAAATTCTAATATAAAATTTCCTATTCAAAACAGGCTAACAAATCTCATCTTTGCATACAACAGAATTATTTAAAGAAACACTAAATATGCTTATGACAAATCGGAAGCTATTGGGACTTGGTCGAGGGACTTGGCGAGGCAAGCTATTGGGTTGTCTAAAAATGTAGAGCACTTTTTTTTCCATAAGTTCTCAAAATCCTTTTAGACTCCTTAGCAATATTCTTCAAGTTTTCTTTAACCTTTTTTATTCCCTTGTATATTCCATTTGTCCTACCATGTTTCCCTTCTCTCTCCAAGCATAGCCACAATAGCTAGTATTTTCCTTTTTTTTTTTTTTTAAATCTGCTTGGAGTGTTTTATTGTATGATTGTTTTTTCATTATGTGTAGTGCAGGACTGTTCATTTGCAACAGTGTATGTGTTTTAGAAGCACAGGCTCAAACCTATACAAATATGCTATCACAGCACCCCTACCACCAAGGCCCCAATAATCTTCCACAATAGCCTAGTCTGTCCACTTCCTGCTCCGCCCTCTATCCCTCCCCCCACTCCCTATCATCCCTCCTTTTGATATCCTTGGTTCTGCAGATTTCTTTAAGATTTATTTATGCATACAAGAACTGGGGTAGAGGCCAGGGGTCTGGGGTGGAGGGTGAGAGGATTCACCAGAGTGGGGAGCAGAATAGGCAGATAGACTGAAATACACTGCAGCAAGAGAGGCAGGAGAGGTCTGCTGGGCCATGTGGGCCACCTCCCTGGTGGGGCATCAAACTCCTGCTGCAGTGGCTTAGGATAACTTCATAGTGCTGAGACTTACCTCCTTGTGCCACCAGGGAGGCCCCCCGCAGTCAGGTTTCTTGGGCTTGCTTTATTTTGTGTGTCTCCTCCTTTGCTTTGTTTCCTACATTCCACATATGAGTGAAAAGATTTCAGTATTTGGCCTGACTTATTTCGCTTAGCATTCCCTTCCACTTGCATCCATGTTGTCTCCAAAGATTTGGAATTTTCCCTGTTGGTTTCACACTATCACAGCTAAGCACCCTAGTGGGAAGAGCTGCAGGGTAGATTATAGCTGGTAGCATCTAAGGCTTCTCCTAAGAAAGGATTCTGCCTGCCACACCAGGCTGTGAGAATTCGCACAGATTCAATGTCCAGCCATGGCCTCCAGGTTGGGCAGGGAACAGAGAACAATGGATCTTCCCTACTCTGTGCAGTGGTTCTAGAGACATTGGTCCCAAATCCTGACCCTCCTGTACCTGTTCCCATGCAGCAGGGCCAGCTACAGCTATGCACTGTGCCACAGCTGTGTTTAGACCTTTACCTTCCCTCCCAACTCAGCCAACACCATGGGCTTTTGATCACCCACACCTTCAATAATGCAGGTGTACATGTAATCAGGTGCCCTCTGGCCATAAGATGATGTGGTATGAATGAGATATTTTGTTGTTTCCTGTACGTAAGAAGGTATTTTCCTGATGTGGCTTATTCTGCCATGTTTTCTGGGCATGTCTTTCCAGGTAGTCTTTTTTTTAATACCTTCAAATGAGGTGCTTTCATACAAATAAACTAAACTCCTCATTCCTGATCCTCAGTAACAATCCTCTTCTCCACTTTTCCACCCAGACCACTGAGTACTACTATTCTGTTCAGAAGATTACCTGAGAATGATTTCAGAGATGATGAGCATAATCATAATTCATACTGACTTAAATATTTGACTCTTCATCACCACTTGTTAATTTTATACATATCAGTACTGATTTCCAATCCCCCAAGCAGCTATTCCAATTTTCATCTTCCTCCTCAAGAACCAATCAACTCATTTCATAGTAGATGACCCTGTTTCATTCTTAGCCTAGAGGATTTCCAAAAAAATAAAGAAGAAAAATTCTCAGCTTTTCATCTCTCTTCATAGAAATCCATTTACATGCAGTCTCACCCTTATAAATCATCTTCCACTCTCAGAGACCAGCACCTTTTCAAACCACTCAAGCTTTATTCTCTCAAATTTTATTACCATCCATGTTCTCCCAGCTTACGTAAAGTCCAAAATTTTTAAATACATGTTAGATAAAGGAATTACTATAATCATTAACAAAGCATTCTCCTCCCCTCTCGTTTTTTTCCCTCTCTCTTTTCAGTCATTCTTCTTGAAAATCGAGCTTCCCATTTCCTTAAAAAACAGATCATACTGATTTACTACCCTTTAGTTTCTAGTCTGTTAGCATAAGGCTTTGTACTAAAAAAACTTTAATAAAATCAGGCTGAAAGTGTTCAATATTTACTTTCATGATAATATATACTTGAAAACTCAAATCGTAGTATTACAAGACATTTTACAACACACACAAAACACAACACCAGTCTGCTGTTCCTTTCTTCCACAGCCAATCATCCTGAAATTCTATTCTTGGAATTTCTTGGAATCTAGTACAAAACTTCTAAATAATATGCATATGCTGCTGTATCTTCAACAATTTTAGACAAATTGTTATAAATTGCTGTTATAAGAATTTACATTCTATACTCCAATTGTTGTACAGTTATATCACAAATTTTGGTTATTTTCACTTTAGCATTTATATTTTTATGATTATACAAACTGTTATTTAATATTGAGCCAAACAGAAAACCAAAACTAGATCTCATTTCTTTAATATTTAATTTTTCCTAGTTTAAAAAAATTCCCTAATATTTCCAGATGTTCCTTTCTTCTCACATCCCTAACATAATTGTAAAATTTCTCCTCAGAACAATTTCCTCATCATAAAATCCTGTATTTTTCCATAAGTATTTGTTTCTTCTGAGACAGTCCTTTGAGATCTCTTCCTCCAATATGAACTCACTGTTTCATACTAGTCAACTATATCCTTTCACTGCATAGAATTGTATCCTTCCTGCATCCCCAAAGAATTATCTTTTCTCATCCATCTCTCTCATTTTGACAAAGGGATATATTCTAAAAGACTGTTAAGAAAGAATACTTGGATAGTAATTTTGTAACCTTGATATATGTGAAAATGTCTCTATTTTGTGTCATATTTCATTTATACATTGACTTTGTTCAAAAGTCTAAGAGCCTAGTACTCTGAATCCATCTTTCCCTGTGTTTTTGTATCAAATGTTCTAAAAGGCTAATGATATTATGAGTCCTTACCCAAAGCAGGAGAACTGCCTTTTCCCAATGAAAACTTTAAAAATCTTTCCTTATGTTACAGGGAATGGAGAGGGGCACCCAGAACCCTCAAACCTGCCTACTCTAAATAGGTTCTCCCATCTGCCCCATCAAGACAAAACATATAGACCTTTAATAGAAAGAAACTTGAATACAATCCGTGTGAAATACAGAAAAGACAAGGAATATAGTTTCCAAATGAAGCACCCAAAGTTATCCAACCCCTCATAAGTAAAAGTCCACCCAAACGAGATTGACTCAAAGCAAGGCCCAAAAGCCTGCCATAAGTCTAAAGCAACTTCCAGAGGGGACCCCATAAAAAAGGGTCAGAAACAGTCATACAAGTCTGGGAGGAAAAGAGTAAAATCAAAATCAAGATAAAACTGCCGTTGTTAATGTCCCCACAGATTTTTCACCCACTTTGTTTCAACCAGTCCAGGACCAAGAAGCAAGCACAGTTTCTTTACATCTCTCTGCTCCATGTGCCTCCTCCAGGTCTCCTACCTCTCCATCCTGCTTCCATTCTTCTTCAGTCTCCTCCCCAGCTTCTTCTTCTCCCTGCTCAGTTTTACCCTCCTTTGATGAGGGAACCTGGAACCTCCCCTTTTCTTGGGTACCACCTTACAACACTTAAGGACCTATAGATGTAAATAAATAGGGACATATGAAAAGCTACTCTTCCCTAGTAGCAATGAAGACACTATAAAAATTGTCACAATTGACTTTTCCACTACAAAAGTTATCAAAATCAACTCAGAAAAAACCAAAGGCTTGCAACAATTCAAGGAGTATATTGGAGAAAAATAATCCATTCTACTAAAAGTAATGTCATTTTTAATGTGCTCTACTCCCATCTCCCTGTCCGCAACTCCATAACATAGATCCTTGAAAACCAACCACTACACAATCATGATAAAGCAAGCAACTTAGCAGGAACCTGAGAAAGCAGAATAAGTTTGAGGTTCCCTCTCATATATTCACAGAACTGTGATTATTGAAAAGTCTTTCAGTTCTCATGACTTGTACTATAAGCCTGATTCAGACCTCATTCAGCATTTCTATTTCCATGGCACATTTGTCAAAAACAATCGGCAGCAATTAAGTTTCTAGGTGCCTGACGCAACCTAACCAGTTGTATTAAATAAGAGCCGAACCAAAAAAGTTTAAAAGGAAAAGCAGGGATGGTAGGTGGGAAGAGTTGTTCACATTTTAAACATCCTTGAAAAACTCTATCCTATTTATAAACTCTATGGCTATACATATCAGGCTAGACAACACAGGCAAAGGGTTGTGTGTATATCCCAAAACGATCTGAGATGGTCCTAAATTGACCCTAAATCAGTGAAAAAGTCGGAAAAGTGAAAGAAAATGACAAAGGTAACCTTCTTGACTGAGAACTGAAGGAATATCCCAAAACCTCTTGCAAATACTGGTTGTCTTATTGATCCAGGTATCATTACCTGATTACAGAATTAGTTCAGGAAAGACACTAAAAAAGAAAGTGTGACAATAAAACTTAGACAAGAGATGGAATCTCATTTTCAGCATTAAAAAAAATTATATTTTTTAAAAGTCCAGTATTCAACAAAAAATAACATTCAAAATCCACTGCAGATAAGAAGTACTGTCTAATGTGAAAGGACTTAATTTCTCCCTATTTTCGGAAGTCTGTTTCTGGTACCTAAAGTCATCACATTCCATGTAATTAGTTCCTTGTGTGAAATTCTTACTCCTTTACAATCATATAGCATGTATTTATTAATCAGACTTTCAACACATTCTTTCAAATATTTACTGAGCAACAATTCTGTTCCAGATATGAAATACAAAGGCAAAAAAAAAAAAAATACCTTATGCCTCCAGGGAAAACAAAGCTAGCACTGTTATGTCATTTCATATGGTTTTATTCCACAATCTCTAAGTATACTTAAAGCACCTTAGGGGCAAGAAGCATGTCACATACATTACTTCAGAATTTGCAGCGCTTAACAGACATTCTTGTACATTGTCAGCATTTGATGTTGCCACACTCTACACTGGACTTCTATTTTCAGTTTCCCTTTGTGCCCAAACTAGTCTTCTTAGGAAACTCAATTTCTAAAATACAAGTCTATACAAATCATAACCCCTGCTGTAAAACATTTAATGAGTCCCCTTTGCCTTCAGCACAAAAATCTATCTTCCCCATAGGCTATAAACTCATTAATAAAGTTTCATCTTCTTATAATCTCAGTGGTCAGGAAAGAGCCTGGTACCAAAATATTTGATAAAAGACATGTTGATTAGATTTCCTAAATACTAGTTGAAAATACAGGAGGAATCTTGAGATTTGACTGTGTATTTTATAAAAAAAAAAAAAATTTGTTTACATTCCTTAGATTTGAAGTGATTGGGATATGACTTATATTTTATCTAGTTTATCCACTTATATGCCACAGGTATCCTGGGTATATCATTCTCAGTAATCCAAATGGAAAGAGGACAAATGTGTAGAATCTAGCATTATAACATGTTCAAATACATAGCAACTCTTTATCATGGTGTTACACTTAGTTTAATTGCCTAGTTTTGAAACATAGACAATAACAAAAAACAGATTTTTCCAATGCTATATTTTTGTTCAAGTATCTCCTTAGTTTTACAGTTCCCAGCACTCTGATTAATTTTTCACAAATAACTAAGGACACATTTTTCTCTAAAGTGCGTAAAAGTAGCTGTCATTCTTCTATATCAAAGGGGGGGCTGTTCTAAGACAGAGAGGGTGAGTGATATAACCAAGGTCACAAAAATAATCATGAGGTACAGATGACAGTGACATAAACAGATTGAGATAATAATTCACAGAGCACAGTGGGGAAGGTTAGGAATACTAAACAGGAAATAATGATGGGGATATTAAACAGATAATTCTATAAGCTAACATACCTCATCCTGACCACACAAAGCCAGACAAACTGGTAATAAAGGTAAAATCTGAAACCACCTATAAAATAACAGTCCTCTCACTGAGGTTTTAAAATAACAATCTTAACGGGAAAACCCAAAGATCATGCTCCCAATAGTGTTTCCAAACACATCACGCATCAGGAATCAGCATCTTTATTTTATCAAGCCAATCACTATTACACTGGTCTAAAGTAGCCACTCAGCGCTATCTAGTACCCAGATTCTTAGCTTTACTCCTGTACATGACTTTTTTTCCCCCTGAATATATGGCCTGGTGTTTGCAATCACAGTCTATTAGCAGAAAGTGTCAGATTTAAGTGCTGTTTCAAAGGGCATGATCTCACACTACTTTGGGTGGTATTTACATTCATTTTCTTTCTGTAGTCTGCTAGACTCATGCTCATAAGGAACAAACGTTTTCCTCTACTGGATTCAGGTTTTCAAAATTTCCTTATCCTTTTTTCCTCAAAGGCCTAATCAGCTTCATTGCCATGGTGGCTAAGGTAACAATTTTGTGATACCTTGTATGGGGAAGAGCTGTTCCTTCCCAATCAACTCTGAAACATCAAGGAAATCCACCTTGGAAAGGAGCTTATGCTAAATTTATGAGAAAGGCCAAATAGTACTAAGTATCACTAAACCTTAAACAGTAGTTCTCTCTGACCTGAACTAAGAAAATATCCTTCAAATTACTGCTTATAGAACCACAGAAGACAAGTATCAAGAAGCAAGTACTACAGACAGCGTCCAGGTCAGGGGAGAAAAAAAAAAAAGTGGGGGTAGGCACTTCAGCACTCTTAATTCCTCTTTCTACAGAATAAAAAGGAAGGACTTCTTGGGTTCTTTACTCTGGCCTCCCCTATTAACTATGGCAGTAGTTAATACACAAGCCACTGGAAATAAGTGTATTTCGAATGGTGCATGTGGGATGAGCAGTCAAGAAGGGAGACTACCATATTTTGTATTGTAACTAGCAGTGAGATTCCAACGAGAACATTCATGCTACTGGTAGCTAGCCCAGTAAGGACACCTACATTTAGCCTGTCTTATCTTCAGAAAGTCATCCTCTTCCTGCCTGTCTTCTTCACTAACCATTTGGCTCTTGACTATTAATATCTACACATCTCAACCAGCAGAGTATTTGATTATAATTTTTCAGTCACCTGTGCATTCTACACTGTAAAATTTCTATGTGTACCTCTAAGGAGGGGTCAGTAACTTTCAAATCTTTCAGGCTAACCAATCTTCAAATCCTCTTGTTCTGACCTTGGAGCAGGCAGTGTTCAGGCTTGCAAGAGAGCCCACATTGAGGTAAGACAGACATGGAGGAAGCCAGTGCTCTCTCCCCTGGAACAATGCTCAATACACTGTGGTTTGAGAAGCCTTTCCCAAAATGTCTCCCCACCCTTGCCTGCAATTCCTTTTCTATTGTGATGCAAACTTGACAGTCTTCAAGCCAGATATGTTTGACTTAGTAGCACTTGCTTTTAAGATGTCAACACTCCCAGCAGGTTCATTCAGGTGCTTTATTGGAATAATCAAACTCAGATCAAACTTCACAAAATATGAATATGAATGTGGAAAAAGAGAATGAATTTTACAGCATGTAGGACCTCATTATAGAGTGATAACAAAATAAGGGCTGTGGACCACCTGTGGTCAGTCATAGGGTGATAGGAATAGGAGTTGGTGGTGGGGGGGGGGGACAAAAAGACTGACCACATTATGTGCCAGTATTATCTCTTTAAGTCCGAAAACAACATAATAAGGTGCTTTTTTATTATGTGCTATTTATTATGTAACTTATGCCTTCTTATATTATAAAATATTATAAAATATTATATAATATTATATTATAAAATATTATAAAATAATATTTTTATTATTTTTATTTATTAGTCACAAGTAAAAATACAGAGCACAGATGTAAAGTACCGAGTTTCCGTGGGCACCCCAAAAGAACAAAGAGCGGACACAGGGCTGCAATGGTCATGTAGAGCTCTAGTAACGCCAGCATGCTGGGGTCGACCGTTCAACCGTGACACGCAGGTCTGGCTGAGTTGATCGACCACGAGGGAAGAAGAAGTGGGCTTTTATAGCCAATTTCCCGCCTTACATAGGTTGCAGCCAATAAGCTGAGAGATCAAAGCCCGTGCAATGAGCACAGCAAATAGCTTTAAAGAGAAAGTTTCAAAAATTTTAAACTTACAGGAGATCCATTTTGGGCGGGCTCAGGCTTCTGCCCCTACCTGGGTGCACATTCTAAGATAACATTGTTTCATCTGCCCTGCCCTTAACTGTCCAGGAGAGCCTAAGGTATGGGACCAGCTGACCTACTAGATAAGGCCTGTAGGTCGTTTTTCAAGTTTCAGTCAGCTAAGTTTAGACAAACTCTGACTATAACACAGAGAGGCTGTCACATTTCCAAAATCTCTTAATTATGAACAGCTCAGTGATGAAGGGGATTAGGATTCAGGTATGCTGAACTCTAGGACCTGGGATCTTAATTCTGGTGCGCACTTCCTAGAACTGGTCAGTAGGAAAGGCAGGGATGGCTCTGGAGCCAAGAAAGCAGCAGGGATCACCAAGGTTGGGATATCCCCAGCATTTTCCCCTTTGGGTAGCTAACCACTTACCTCCGCTAGTCTCTTCTAGAACGCCATTTGTACTTCAGGAAATACCAGTTTTTATGATAATACTGTGACAGAGTACAGTCAGTTGAACATAAGCAAAGTAACAAAATTTTGAAGAGTCTGGATTTTACTTTCCTTTGGTCCCACACCATCTTCTGTGGCATAAAGGTTAAGAACGGTCTGCAAAATCCAATTCACTACTGTATCATTTGTCAGTTCTGTGGTCTTAGGTAAACGCCTCAGTCTCTCCAGGCCTTAGTTTTTTCATTTGAAGAATGGGGATGATAAAAAATTTCCACCTCTTAAGATGGAGGTGATGAGTCAAGGCACAACTGGTATAGCATGAGTTCTTTTTTTTCTTTTTTTTTTAAGATTTATTTATTTATGCATACAAGAGCTGGGGTACAGGCCAGAGTCACAGGAGGTGAGAGGATTCACCAGAGACAGAGCAGGGAGAAGAACAGGCAGACTGACTGAAACACACTGCTGAGGGGAGCAGCGGACCAGGCAGGAGAGGTCTGCTGCGCCATGTGGGTCCCCTCCCTGGCCGGCAGCAGGGATCGAACTCGTGCTGTAGTGGCTGCGGTTTGCTTCATAGTGCGTTGCTTAACCCGCTGCGCCACCAGGGAGGCCCCAGCATGAGTTCTTAATAAAGGTTAGCTACAGATTGTTTCATTTGAAAACTGTTTTCAGTTCTTGGGGTATTTGGAGGCTCTAAAAATTTAGGTTTATCTTTATATATGGATACAGAATATATTTTTGTCAATTATACAACTGTTTTATAATTTGTTTAATGTAATAATAAATCAGAATTTTAGAGACAAAGGGAAATCATGTCTTTTAGCAAAGATTTTTTTGTCTCAAGGGTTTGAGACTACTGTGGCAATTTCTCAAATTTAGAAAAATTCTTAGGATTATAAAGACCTCAGAAACTAGTTATTGCAGTTTGGCTTAGATTGTCCAAGTTCAGTAAATCTAGACATTAAAGAGTAAGTTAATCTTCATTGATCTAAAAAGGTATCCTGTAACTTACGCCTTCTTAAAATCAGTTCCATTCTTTTACACCATTTCATTAGGCTTAAGTATGTAGTTTAACGCATTTTTCTTCCAAGAGTAAAATATAAGCTAAGAAATAATGAGCTTAGAGGAGTGTTTCTGATCTAGCAGTCTTCAATTTTGCAGTCAAGAATGTGTTCAACAACCCAGAGATGTACAATTCCCCAAGCAGGTGAAAAAATGTGATGGTGAGGGCTGAGATGACAGTGTTTATACCATTGTCAATGCATATCCTGTGCATCTGTTCTATATCTGGAAATATGTTTTCATATTTTTTCTAGAGAAAATTAAATAAGTGTTTCTATGTTTAGTTTTTCAGCTACCATAAAATATGTAAAAGAAAATAGAGGAATAAAGGCTAAGGAGTATTTATCTGAGTGGAAAGTACTAAGATTTCAAGTCTGGCTATGACCCTAGATAACCTTTGTTACTCTGACAAGTGTCTCTTCAAACAGTGAAGAAACAACAGCCCACAGTAGACACGGAGTATAACCGTATGTTTATGTTTAAAGCAAATAAGGTAATTCATTTATAGATGGCATATACATTTTTCTGAGACCTTTAAGTCTACTTTTAAATGAGTACAAGAGACTATGGTGATGGTTCATGGATGTTTCGGTGGTGGTGATTTTATGGGGTTACATCCAAGAGGAGAATGAATGATGATGTAAAAAGTATATAAATAATTTTTTTTTAAAAGAACAGAATAAAAGTAGTCTCCCACTGAGTTGGCACTCTTAGTTTTGCTTTCTATATCATAGAATTCCAGTTAAAACTTCAATTAACTTAAAGACATGATACCACTACATCTGCAAACCAGACAATGGACTCTCACCTGATCTTGCAAGTACTGGAGTCTTCACCTTGGACATGTGAGTCTCCATAAATGCAGGAAATAAATACTTGTTCTTTAAGCTATTCCAACTATAAGAAAGTGTTACTGAAGGGTACAGGACTACGCGTGCTTTGATAGTGGGGGCAATGTGGTTATGTACACCTGAGAAGGAGTTTCTTTATGGCCCTGAATCATAACCAGTACTGTAGACTAGTTTACTTCATCAAAGAAAAAAAAAATTCAAGTGAATGTGGGTGTAGATATGTCCATGGCGAGGACTTGGTAACAGCCAGACCCTAATAGCAATGAATACAGCTAGTATTCATATCTTGACTTCTAAATGCTAATCTTCACTAATGGAACCAGAAATCCATGAGAAAATGGCTGGTAATAGGCCTGGCGAGGAAGGTAAAGATGACTGTGGAACAGCTTATCCAGAAACCAAGGAAGTGCTCATAAAATGAAGACAACATGTTAAAATGACACAAAGGCCATTTGAAAAATCCAGGATTATTTTAGCATCAAAATGAACAATGATGATAATGGATTATATTCTTTATATATAGTAGGAAACTATGAGTTTATATAAACATAAATAAAAAATGTTGAAAAACTTAATTTTAAATGAGATATTTATACATTTTCAAAGTACTTCTCCACAAAACACTTATTAATTACAAAGGGAGGGGAAGTGACTTGTGAGTGGAGAAACCTGGCAGACACCACATTAATCAAGTGAACAAAATTGCGCACCGCCTTACAGGCGTATAGCTCACAGTACTATCTCTGTGGTATCGTGCGAAAGGCATGTCATCAAAATCTGATTATTACAAAGCATCTGAGAATCCTGGAATGACTGACATGTTCCAAAAACAACTGATCTGTAATCTTCAAAAGTGTCAAGGTCAAAAAAATGAAAAATAGAAGTTTCATTTTACAAGAGAGATAGAAACTATTTCAGATTAAAGGAGAATAAAAGCAAAGTATGGTTCTTAACTGGGTCTTTTTTCTATATTTTTCAATAATTTTCATTATTGGCACCATTAAAAAACTGTATGGGGTCAGAATATTATATAGTAATAATGTGTCAATATTAAATTCTTGATTTTGATGGTTATATTGTGGTTATGTGCGATAATATCCTTGTTTATAGGAAACAGCTAAATCCTTGGGGGTACACTGTTCTGTGCTCAGTAACTAACTCTCCATTATTAAATCTTAAATTTCACTTTCCACTACATTCCTCTTGTGTACTGAATTGTCTTTGTGTCCTGTCCTATTGCAGTTTCATCCTGGAAAAAATTATTTCTGGACAAAACACTTTTCAGCATTAGTTTCACATCAAGTTAGTATTCTTCCTTTATGATAGCTTTCCTTTTTGTAATACTTATATACATATATATTACATCATCATTCATTTTTGTACATGGTGTCTTTTTAAAGGAAAGTTTGTTCCTTATTGGAAAAAAATTAATATGTAAGTTGATTTTCTTTAATTTTGAGAAGATCTCTCTTTTTGGCTTATGCCCTATGCCCATGATCTGCTTTCTTCAAAATTATTGTCATAAGGCCACAGAACAAGTCTGTTAGTGGATTTCTGTTAAGCCAAGAGTCACCTTACACCACCACTTACCCTGTGCCACAGTCAGTCAACAAGTGTGGAAGGTTTCAGTAATGGAGCCTGAGCACCTGAAAGACGCACACCTACATTTGAGCTAGGCCCTGATGTCCATCATTGGGCAAACTGCCTGTCAACCCTCAACTTTCAATTTCTCCTTTTGATAAATGGCCAAAGTGATATCTAGCTCAAAGAGCTGTGAGGAGAATTAAGTACCTGTTTAAAAAATAGAAAAATGTTCTCATCTAAAATTGTCACTATTACTGTTATCATTCTACCCCAGGTACACTGAAAGGTCTCATTTAAATAGAAGTAATGTTACTATTATCTTCCCATTTTTTTCCTAATAAACCTGCCTGTTCTAAATAAGTTTTGACTCTAAAGTTATGTCTCTAGCTATTAATGAATGATCTGTTAATGAAAGGTCTTATTTTCCAGCTGTCCTTAATTCTTTATGTCCATAATATCTCTCACTATAATAACATATCCGTGACAGATGTCTGGCTGCTCTCTCAGAGAAGATGAGGTAGGAAAATGAGACATTGCTGGGGATAGTGGAGGATCTCAAGGAGCTGATATGTGAACCATTTTCTCTCACATCTGTTAAAATTTATTGTGTGCCCATTATATCACTGGAATGCATTCATTTTATTAATGGACATATGGATATACACAGAAAATCAATGACTTTAACAAGGTCTTGAGAAATTAGGAGGAGCAAATGTTGATGTAAATACTTCAAAAAACATCTATGTAGGGCCTCCCTGATGGCACAAGGGGTTAAGGGGCAGCACTATGAAGCTATAAGCAGCCATTGCAGCACAAGTTTCATCCCTGGTCAAGGAGGGGACTCACATGGCACAGCAGATCTCTCCTGATTCTCCTGCTGCTCCTCTCAGCAGTGTATTTCAGTAGATCTGCCTGTTCTGCTCCGTACTCTGTCTCTGATGAATCCTCTCACTCCCTCCCCATACCTCTGCCTGCACCCCAGCTCTTGTATACATAAATAAATAAATCTTTAACAACAAAAAAGAGAGATCTAGGTAGATGGGCTAGATCTACCTAGATCAGATTTCCTTTGAAAGTTTAAAGGCCAAGACTCCTTGTCACAGCAAACACACTGATGTAATAGTGTTGCCACATGTCCCAATAGGTACACTTTGTTTGGAGAAGTCCCTGATAACAGAAAATAAGCAGTTTTGTCACTGAGGAAGCAGGCTTAGCACAGTGACTGAAAGTAGAGCTCAATCTCATCTCTATTACTATATGCATGATTAAGAAAGTCACCCCAGTAAAATGGGGAGAATTATAACTGTCTTAGGGATTTGATGCATGAGTTAAATGAGAGAAAACATTACTAATGTACTTAACACACGATTGACACGTGACCCTCATTCTAGTGGTTGTTTAGGTGGGTCTTGTAACTAGCCACAGAAAACAATAGGAGAGTAGGGAATCTGTGATCTAGCAAATTTGAAACCCAGAATCTAATTTTATGGTTATTTTCAATCACAGGATCTTGAAATATTAGGTAGACCATAGAGGTGTAATACAATTTAATTTGTATGCTCTCAACACATCCACGGAACCAAGAAAAGTAGCTAAGTCCCTAATTACATTTAACTGCTATTCAAAGCATTCAGTGTTACAAAGTAAAGAAAAAATACTGTCTTTGCTCTTAAGAGAATGGTCTAAAAACCAAAAATGGCCACAGTTGTTTTTTAGATAGACTGGCAATATGCTTGGTATTCTGAATGCAAATTTGGTACAGTTTCCTCTATAATGAGTCCCTAATTGAGTCTTCAGACATCTTGTCTGGCAACTTGGCTTGGTAGTCAGGATACTGCAATTATTTTACAAACCCTGAGTCAGGCTTACAGCCAAGGTCCATCTATACCAATAAACGGTTAGCACACCCGTCCCTAAAGCCTGAATACCGGCCATCAACTAAAATGCTAGGCAGTAACCTAGATTAGCTGTGATGTGACCAACAGCTCTGGCTCTGGGGAGATTTCCTGTCTTAATATTCTGAGCTTATTGTAAGAACAGCAGCAAGAAATCTGTTGCTGGGCATTCAAGGTCAGGTTCTGCTAAAAGGGAGATGATGAATGTAAATAAATCAATCAAAGTAAGCAAGTGTTTTATTCTAGCATTGCTTCTGAATTACATGGTAAGAGACTCACCAAAATATAGAGAAGAAACAGAATCTGAAACAACACTGAGCTTTTTCCTGAAGAAGGGTCAAACAGGGCTCAAATGATGCTGTTCATCACATTTCAGGCCAAGAAACTTTTAATTGAGTATAGGCCATCACCATCTGGCTACTGGGGCCCACAGATCAGTCAAACCCCCAGAAAACATAAAATCTCCTTGCCAAAACCTGAGTACTAAGGACAAGTACTTAGCACTAAGAAGTAAAAGCCCGGGACTTGGAAATAAACTTGAGTAGTCTATAAGAGGTAGCACCAATCATCTAATTATAGCAAAAGTGGACAGAAACAACACTGACTTCTTTGGAGAAACCAACCTAATTTTGGAAATAGTTCAATATAGATTAGTATTAAATGATAACAGGTCATTTAATTTGACATGGCGTATTTTATTCTATTTTTTATTCCTCTTTTATATCTATATATTATTCTATTTAATAACCACTACAGAACATATACAATGACAAGCATACTTCTAAGCTCTTAGAAACATTAGATCATTTCATCCTCACAATAACTTTATGAAATAGATAGCAGTACGAACCACCTTTTACATATGAAGATATTGGCAATAGTAAGCCTTGAATTTCCAAGAGTTTCTAAAACTTGTGAAACAAAGATCGTCAAAAGAACTCTAAATTTCTTTATAAGAGATTTTAAAACACAGGTAAATAACAGTCTTCTTATCAGCATAAAACAGGCCCAAGAGTCTAGCGGAAAAAAAACAGATTCTAAATACCCTCTTTTCTCCCCCTACCTCCTGGCATGAAAAAGTCCTTATAAAGCCAAGTCCTGGTTGTCTTAATGATATTTATTTCAGCTAAATATAGGCAAGGTAGACTCAATTGCCAAATGGCTTTAACACACACATTCCCCCTCCCTTCTAGTTTTTGTTAGAGCTCTCTCACTCTCTCCCTGTCTTTGTTCTTTTCCTTGAGTCCCACTTCTCTCTGATTCCCTCAAAGAAGTAATTATCAGAAGACTCCTCTCCCTCTGATAAACTGCAGGGGCTAATAAAGAGATTGGTGAAGAGGGGTGCTGACTATGAAAGGATTTACTTCAAAGGCGCAGCACATCAAAGTAACTTGCCAGGAAGCCAAAAGATCTTGCTGAGCCAGGCTGGCCTGAGCCCCTTCTCCCCTCACCTCCTTGCTCAAACTTCCACTCAGGGACTACTCAAGATGGACAGTATCTAGAGCTCAAGCTGGTTGTCTTCCTCTGCACCAGCTGGGGAGAATAAGCAATACCTAGCAGGTGTCACATCTTTTGTTTTGATTAAGTAAACGCTCTCAGTAGATATCACTGAATAATATTATCACCTAATTCTCCTGGGGGTTATTTTTCCTTCTTGAAGTATCTGACAGTAGTTTTCAAATTAGGTGGCATAAATGCAATGAGGATCTGTGCCAGTGTGGTCTAGTGTGCTGAGTGATATAAGAGTTAAGGATGAATGATCTGTGATGTCATCAAAAGTATATTCTTGGACATATGTTATAGGAAAGGAAACAAATGAACTTGAAATAACCTATCATGTTGCTACACCAAGTGAAGAATGTATCTTCAAAACTGGACAGTGTCAACAAAACAGCAAATATCCAGATGGAAACTGAAGGTTCTGATTATCACAGTGATTATTTCAAAGATATGGATTTAGGTTGTCACAGAAATGAAGCATTTTGGTGCTTTTCTTTGTCACTTCTCATCCATATCTTATCTGCACTTCAGCTATTAACTCTGAATTGTTTACGAGTCTCTTCCTCCTTCATATCAAAATCTGTTGCATATTTTCCTTTGTGTTCTTTCCCATTCCCAGCCAAAGCCCTGCCCAAAGAAGGGAACAGTGAATAGTGCCTGAGTGAGTGCTGATGAATGACACACAGAGAAAGTATAAATGAAGCCCTTTTGTACAATTTTTTCATCACTTGAAGTTGATCTGGAAGACAGTTCACTGCTATGACTTGTTTAATTCCAGGAAAAAATAGAGCCTAAAAACAATTTAATGTTCAGCCCAGAAGTATTTTTGCTAACTGCTTTGCATCTTATCTAAGAATGTGAATTTAAATTACAAATGGTTTATGACCATGAAAGTCGATGTTATATTTTACTCACTCTACCAACTATGTTATTCTTAGTGCAAAGGAGAACTTGGGGACAAAATATCTTCCATCCTTTTAAGGAATGGAACATAATGATTGACTCGTGCCCAATGTCATGTTTAAAGAACTTAGAAAAATTCAACATTAGACTTATAGTGCTGTCATTATTGTTACACCTGCTGCTAAAACCCATATTTTTCCAAACCTCCTACAGCTTTGGATTTGCAGGACTATCTACAATAGAGATTTGCTTTCTAACGTGTTCAGAAACTATAACCACTGCTATTATCAGTTGAAAAGCCCAAAACCTACTGCAAGTTCTGTCTTTCATACTTTGCCACCTAAAACAAACAAAAAAAAACTAATCAAATTATTAGAGTCATGCCATTTGACACAGAAAAAGCTTTTGACAAAATCCAACATCTTTCATAATAGAAACTTTCAGCAAGATAGGAATAGAGAAGTGTTAACCTTCTTAACCTAATAAAGAATATCTACATAAAATCTACAGCTAACATCATACTTAATGGTGAAAGACTGACTCCTTTTCCTATAACATCAGCAACCAAGACAAGAATGTGTGAGGTCTACTCTCGCTGCTCTTATTCAATATAATTCAAGAAATGCCACCCATTTCAATAGTAAAACGAATAAAAGGCATGCAAATTGAAAAGGAAGCAATACAGCCACCTCCATTTGCATACGACATGATTATCCACAGAAATATCCCAAAAATAATCTTAGAATTAACACATGAGTTCATCAAGGTCGAAGGATAACAGATCAACGTACAAAAATCAATCACATTTCCTCATCTTAACGATAAATATGCAGAAAACAAAATTAAAATTGCAATCTCATTTACAACTGCTCCAAAGGAAATGAAATACTTTAATATATTCAAAACATAGATGTATAGGATGAGTATGCTGAAAATTATAAACTACTGATGAAATGAATCAATGAACTAAATAAATGTAGAAACATACTGTGTTCATGGATTGGAAGACTCAAGATGGCAAAGACATCAATTCTACTAAAAATGAAATACAGATTTAATGCAAAGCCTATCAAAATCCCATTAAGGTTATTTCGTAGATATAACTCATTCTAAAACTTATATAGAATGGCACAGACCCTATAATGATTCAATTTCACAACAAAGAACAAAGCAGAAATAAACACCGTAATCAATATGATTGTTCATTGTATAGCTACAGTAACCAAGACAATGTGGTATCAGTGGAGAGATAAACACACAGATCAATGGAAGAGAACAGAAAATCCAGAAATAAACTCATACAAATATGCTCATTGATTTTTAACAATGGTGCAAAAGTAATTCAATGGAGCAAGGAGAGCCTTTTCAACAAAGGGTGCTGAAAATGATGCATGCATTTACAAAATGTGAATTTTAACCTAAACTTCACCTCCGTAAGAATCACATCAGAGATAAAAATTACCTCAAAATGGATCACAGACTTACTTAATTGTAAAATTTTAAACTCTAAAACTTTTAAGGAACAAAAGAGAGAGAGAATCTATAAAACATAAGGCTAGGCAAAAGATTTCTTACACTTGACACCAAAAACATAGCTTATAAAAGAAAAAATTGATAAAGTGGACTTCATCAAAATAAAAACATGCTAGTCATTCACAAAGATATTGATAAGCTCTACTACATAAAAAATGAATAACATTTAAGCTAGCATAAAATAGTCAAAATGTAACAGGGTCGTCCCCAGGAAAAGGGGAAGTTCCAGAATCCTGGTTCTGTCCTAAGTGGGTGGAGCTGAGCAGGGAAAGAAGATTCTGCAGAGAGGAGGACAGAAGGAAGGGAGGAAGAAGGCAGCAAGGAGACCTGAAGGAGGCACGTGGTGCAGAGCCACATGTGACGAAACTGCGCTTGCTTTTTGGTCTTGGACTGGTTGGAACAGATGTGGGTGAGAGACCCATGGGGAGGTTAACAATGGCAGCTTTCATCTTGATTTGATTTTGCTCTTTTCCTCCTGGATTTGTCTGATTCTTTCTGACCCGTTTCTATGGGTCTCTACTGAAAGGTCCTTTAGACTTGTGGCAGGCTTTTGGGCCTTGCTTTGGGCCAATCCTATTGGGCTGGACTTTTACCCTCAAGGAGATGGGTAACTTTGGATTCTTAACTTAGTAACTATGTTCTTTGTCCTTTCTGTATTGTAGCCTAATTGTATTAAAGTTCCTTTCCATTAAAGGTTTTATGTTTGTCTTAATGAGGTGGATGGCAGAACCCATTCAGAGAGGGCAGGTTTGGGGTTTCTGGGGTGCTCCTCTCCCTGCCCTGTAACAAAAAGACAAATTAAAGTCTAACATATTTACACTATACAGCCAACAGAAGATTAATATCCAAAATATATTAAGAACTCATTCATATGAAACTTTTAAAAGTTAAACAACTCAAAAGATAATGGACACTCTTTGACAGAGAAACAAATACACAGTCCAAAAATTAAATTAAAAAAATGTGTTTCAGATAAAAAAAATCAAAAACTATGATGAGGCAATTTTACAGAAGAAGAAATACTAATAGATGCTAAACTAAGACAGAAAAGTGACTTAATAACTAGGGAAATGAAATGACACCATAAGAACATACTATTTAATACCTAGTAGAATGTGAAATAAGACTTGTGGACAACATGCAACAAAGGTCATTCTTACACATACTTGGCAAGAGTTTCAATTCATACAACCTTCCAGAAAATAAATTTGGCATTATTTATTATTAATGAATATACTCTTTGTCTCAACATTTCTACTTTTGAGCATATACCCTAGAGAAACTCTTTTCCTTGTATATCAAAAGATATTTCCATGAATATCAGTAGCAACAGCTTGCCTTAGAGTTAAAAAAAATAATTTTTAAAAACTTTGATACCCATCTAAAAGAGAATGAATAAATTAAATTTTGCAAGATGCAGTGGAATATGATATAGTACTAAAAACAAATGAGTATAAGCAATCACATAAAAGGATCTTAGAAACACATCCAAACATCAAACATGGAAGCTCAAATATAGTATGAAATCATTTTGACAAAACTCAAACAAGCAGTTAAGAAGACACTTACATGAGTGTTACAACATACTTTTAAGCAAAGGAAAAACAAGCAGGAGAAAGAGTTCTGAAAGGAACACAAGGGGAGGGTCAACAAGTTTAGAGATGTCCTAGTTCTTTAATTAGGGATAGATTCACAAGTGTGTGTTAGTTTCCTTAATAACCTTCATACTTGGTACATATACTATTCTCTATGCATGTACTAAATATTATAAAGTCAAAATTTAAAAATATTACAAGGAGAAAAAATTCAAGAATAAGATAATGAATAAAAGGTAAACTTGTGATCTAAATTTCTTAGTAATCACCTCACTAACACGACTTTTAGTTCAACCATATATTTGAGTGAAAGAACACTAGTTTTGAGTGAGAAGAACACTAGTTTGACAGTTCAATAATATTTGGATTTAAATCTTGGCCTCGGGAATCTCAGGTGCTCAATGATTTGATTCAAGAAGTATCTACAGTCAGCTTCTTGCTCTGTAAACAGGAAGCTGCACCTATTTCACCAGTATGACAAAAATTGAATTACAATGTTAACACAGGGTAGATAACAGAGAACTGCTCCAGAAGGATGCAATGTGGTCAGTCCATGCCACTATAATTTTATTATCTTTTACAAACTGGCTAATTCTTTAAGACACCAAGCACTTACCAGTCTCCAAGTTATGGAAAGTATCTTACTTTACCAACTAAAAGGTAAGAAGAATGCATAGAGCGGAAACTATATTTATTCATTTAGTGAACATATATCATTTGTTAGACATTATTTAATACTTAAGCATTTTACAGGTAATCACACTTTTCATCCCCAGGAGGTCCCACGAATAAGGCTTTAACTATTCTCCAAAGAAGAAATCTGATTTATTTTATTGCTCATGAACATTGAGCTGGCCACTAGACCAGCTCATGAGGATGAGAACCTATTTCTTATGAGAACCTATTTCTTATCTCTGCCTCACCCACATTCTTTTCACTACTCCAGTTTCTCCACCCCCAAGAACAACCGCCAACACCCTCTGTCCCAGTTAACCCAAATTCTCCCAGCAATTTCTCATCCAGTTCTTATTTTAATTTTAGGGTCTATGGTATTAACAGCTCATTTTCAAAGAACTTAAAGTTGATTGCTCTGAACTCTAATGAATTCTTAATGACTTCCTCATCAAGTGCCTCACTTATTTGTGAAACTTGAATTCACTTCTATGAGCATTAGAGGGAATAAAAAAAGTCTAGCAGAGTTTCAGAGTATGTACATAGGTGGTGGATACAGCATAAGAATAATACACAAACAGGATTATCACCATAAGATAAAACTTAAATTTTCCTATCACTAAAAGTCAGCAATAACCTTTAACTTCTTGTGGATATGTCACTGAGAAAGGGAAAAGAAAGAAACAGAATAAGAGACAGGAAAAGATGGAACTGACACACAGCCTTTTTAATAATACTGTTAATGGTGACACTCCATTTGCTACGTCACCATCCCACTCACAATGCAGAGTCTTCAAATTCCTATTTGCTTACATGCTAGTCATTGGCTTTCTGAATGTACACATGGTATAAATGGTCCACATTTCCTTTATGCCCATCAGTTTTCAATGTTTCCTCTTAGAGATGTTATCGAATAGATATTCCAGTTCTGTGTCTTATTAAGTAGACCAATTTGATCAAGTTACTTACTTTCCATGAGCTTCAATTTCCTCATCTGTAAAGCAGACTTAAGTACTCCATTATCAACCTCATTTTCTAAGATACAGATGTTGTATCTATGATCTGTCTCATAGATTGTTATGAGAATTAAATTAGATAATGTGCCACCTCTGCCCTGTACTTATCACCAAATGTCATCTGCACCATATTTTGAGGTAAAAAATACAGTGATAAGCAACAACAAATGTTGGTGAAGATGTGGAGAAAAAGAAACGCTCTTACACTACTGGTGGGAATGCAAACTGGTCCAACCATTATGGAAAGCAGTATGGCGGTTCCTCAAATGACTAAATATGGAACTTCCATAGGATCCAGCAATCCCACTCCTAGGAATATACCCAAAAGACACAAATACACTGATTCAAAAGAATATCTGTACCCCTATGTTTATAGCAGCACTCTTTACAATAGGTAAGACCTGGAAACAACCTTAATGCCCAAAAACAGATGACTGGATCAAGAAGATGTGGTACATACACACGATGGAATACTATTCAGTAATCAAAAATGAAAAACTAGACTCATTCATAGGAACATGGATGGAACTGGAAGGGATTATGCTCAGCAAAGTAAGTCAGAAGGCAAAAGAAAAATACCAGATGGTTCCTCCTCTAGGAGGAATATAAGGGAACCAAGTAAGGATCAAGGAAAGGAATAAGAACAATAATAATAATAACAATAAAGACACAAAACCAAAAATGAAAAGACAAGGACAAATTGGGGACACTTGGTGGGGAGGGAAGAGGGGGAGGGTGGAGGGCAGATGGGAGCACGGGGGACTGAGGTGAAGGTGCACTGGTGATATGGTAATGGAGAATACATGTGGATTACAATTGATGTCAAATATATATAAATTAAAAAATTGCAGTGATACTAATATATTTGATACAGACTAGGACCTTGCATGATGTCAAGAATATTGATACAGATGATGATGCAACCAGAACCAACCAAATGGGGAAAATACCTCAGGAGAAGTTTTTCAAAAATAAACTGAATGGTTGTTCACAATACCTACCTGTATATAATGAGACCAACAGGCAAACCTGGCTCTCACTTTTTTCAATCTCTATAAAATGCATACTTTTCTTCTTCCTTGTTTATTGCCCCAACATATAATTCATCCTACTATAACAAAGATCACACATTAACTCACTGAAAATAAGAATGGGAAAAAATAAGAGAAAAGGATATAAAAGCACATTCACTTATATTTTTACAATGTTTGATATTTTCTCCCCAACTATGACATAATTATATGTCTGAAAATATATATTTGTGATGATTTTAGACTTTGCAAGACCATAAACACAACCCTCACATTAATTTATGACAGTTTATCTTACATCCATATGTGAAAGTTCACTTGGCTTGAACTTTTTTCAGACTGTGATGAGGCTACTATTGATTTACTACTTGACTAGAATACAAAGCCACAAAACACATAACGTGGGGAAAGCTAATTATGATAACAAGACTCAAGCAGCATAATTCCATTAAAATAGTTAGTCACTGCTCTTCATATATCATGACACTTTTTTACATCTGTTCTTTAGGAGAAAATTACCTTTTAGTGTTAATTGGACTATAAATGCACTGTTTACATTGAGAGAAAAAAAACTAATGCCATATTTCATGTCAAAACGAATACTGATACTGTCTTTATTCAAAAGAGAGTGTAATGAAAGCCAAGTTATCTACATACTGAGTCACTGACTGAGTTTCCAGTGAAGAACATCCCCTTGCTGGCTTTTGTAGTTAGATATTTCAAGTCCAGGTTCACATAAGTTATCAAAAGCTACCTTACTGGCTCTTATTTTCTACAAGGAACAAGAGTTTTCTAACTATATTCAACTACTAAGACAAAAGTGAATTTTGTTTCTCTAGAGAACAAACAAAGAACCACAGAGCAAACATTTTGTACAAAATCCAAAGGAATCCCAGGGTTTCTGAGGAAAAGCAGAGAGTTGAATTCATCTTCCCAAAATTCTAGCAAATGAAGGAATCTCTAGCAAATGAAGGTAGATGTATCCAGCAAGAAGACCACTATCTCAAAAGGCAACCTATTCTATGACTGAATAAGCTTAACTGCTAGAAAGTTCTTTATTGGTCTAAACAACATATGCTTACCTGGTTTCTTTAAACATAGATTAAGACAAATAGATATAGACCAGTGATGTGAAAGAGAAGGTTAAACAAACTTAATACACAAGAGAGGTAGGGAATACTTACGTGCCATAATAATATGAAAAAATTTCTATATTTCTACTATCAAAGAGAAACCAATTAATATTAAAAAATTTCATTTTCATCCATTAAGCCGAAAAACACTTTTGAAAAGTAATAGATGTTGGAGACCGCATGAAAAGGAGGAATACGGTAAGTCATCAAACAATGCCAACAGAGTGATACTGCTATGTTTTCCAATGTGCTTTTTTTTTTCAATAAGTATCAAAAATTTCCAAAATATTCTGAAATATTTGTTCTCAAGATTCCATTTCTATTGATTTACTTTAAGGTAGAAAATGTATACAAGAATTTACATTAAAGCATTATTTAAATATAAAATTAGAAATCTTATAAATACTAGTAATATTTATAGTATTTGGTGATTTTTTTTTTAAGTTAAATGAACTTCAAGAAGCTGTCAAGGTAAGGTTGCTTTATACTGGCTGCCTAATGCTCACCAAATACCATTTTTATGGAATTAACTAAAGCAGGTCCAAACACTCACAGAAAAGTAAGAAATGTGGACTCGCCAATCTGAGTCATCCTCCTTCAAACAGGAATCTTTGTGAAATTCTCAGTATTGACAACAGCAGCAATTTGAAAGGAATGTCTTTATCCTACTCACCAGAGCCACCATCACTAGACACTCTTTGTGGATCTTCAAAATTAGGTTCCAATAAAATAAACTACTAAAACACCTTCCATTTTTCCCAAGTAGTTGAAATACTCCTTTAACATTTTTAATGTGGCCTACCATGCAATTTTAATAGGAGCATACTGCTAAAGATAATTATGTTATCATTAACTAATAAATTGTATTAAAATTCTTAATTGCTTATGCCATCTATTTACTTTTTCTTCATTTATAACTTAATCTTTCCCAAAATGATATAAGGAAAATGTATGATACCGTGTCCAGTCTGTCAAGTCTGTTAAACAGGAAGCAGATGTTCATGATCTAGAATGTGGGTCTGCATGGGAATATAGAATGCATTTACGCTAACTTAATTACCGGTCCATAAATCTTTATAGTCAGGATTGCTCATGGTAAATGACAGTAATCATGGTAGAAGACATACAATAATAAAATTTCTTACAGGAAGTACTTATTACTTAAACCACTATACCATTTAATTAAAATTAAGGCCCTCTAATAAGAAAAAAAATTCTTGCTAAGAACAAAGAATACTGTGTTCTTTCATTAAGTCACCTCTATGAATAAAAATACCTATAACTTACTTTAAAAGCAGTGTAAATAAAAGATCTAAAATTCAATACAGGGAAAATGGAGGAGACTAGAAAATTTCACATTTGTAATAGTGACTAGATTTATAATAAATTGGAGTGGGAAAAAAATAGGCATTTCTTTACAGGAGGCAGGAAAGAAATATGACATGGAAGCCAGAGGCTATGCTGAGCCAGTGAAATTGTCCATTATTTAAACTGCAGGTGGTGACACTCACATAAACTGGCATAGCAAGATGCATCCAAAATGAGTGATATGAAAGGATTTAGTGTGAAATCCACTGTGGGACTCCATACTTCAAGGGAGGGTACATGTGTGCTTTCCCTGAGGAGAACATGGTACTGGAAATATTAACCTTGAAAGAAGACAAATTAAAGGCTAAATACATTGAATCTATAATTGCAACTCAGTTTATGAGTTATTAACAACTTGGCAGTAAGTTGGGGGAATTATTATTCTTATAAAGAGAAGGAAAATATGGCAGAGGAAAGGCAAAGAAAAAAGAGACAGGAAGATGAAGAAAAAAGCAGATGCAATGGAAAGGGTAGATAAATAAGGCAAAAGGAAAAAATAGGAAAACAATGAAGACAGCAGAGAAAAGTGCTCTCTATGAAATAGGTTAAAATAAGTCAGAAGGAAAAAGATAAATATCAGATGGTTTCATTTATATCTGGAATATAAAGAAACCAAACAAAAGGTCAAGAAAGAGACAAAACTAGCAAGCTGCCACTGAACTGAGGGGAGGAGAGTGGTACACAGGGAATATGCTGATGGTTCACTAAGTAATATGGTGGTGGGAGTACTAGGGGGACTGTATCTGAAGGGAGAAACCAAGTACTGCGCAAAACTGAACAACAATGTAAGGAAATAAAAAGATAAGAGATAAGATGCAGTGTCGCCAAACATTGTGACTATATTCATGGAAATCTCAAAATGAAAAAAACCAGTCCTCCTGTTTCCAGCAAACTATAAAATTGATTAAGTTCATCTTCACCATGCCCACTCTAAGCCTGTATTTCAGGAATCATCAATATTTTCTGTAAAGCATCTTGTAACATAAGGTAAGGTGCTTTGTATTACAATAAATGTTCTTAGTCTTAGTGTCTACTCAGCTCTGATGCATTGCCATGAAAGCAGCCACAGAGAATGTGCAGGCAAACAGGTGTGACTTGATTTTAAAAAAAAAAAAAAAACTATATTTATAAAAACGGTCACGATGAAAATTTTGGCCAACCAGCCTACAGAGTACCAATCTTACCTACCATATTGTTTCTTCTAACTTTCCCCATCATCCATAGCCCCATAATTCATTATTGCCTTCATCACCTAATATCCCACTGACTCTTAATAATTTTGACTATTATGCTCCCCATCTTCAAAATTTAACTTTCTTCTCATTTTATAGTCTTTCTATATCTTTCAGGTAGCAACTAGCCACCATAATAAAATTTTTCCAGCTTAGAAGTTCTTGAGAAGGAAAGGACTACGCTCTGGAGGTTACCACAAGGTCCTTCTATCTCTACCAAAAGCATTCCAAGGAACCTCACTGCTTCTGTCCAACATCTACATCATTCTTCATTCAGTCACTCATAATAGAGTACCTAACATGTGTTTCAATCTATAAACAAAGATCATTTTTTAAAAATAATTCTTAATCTCAAGTGACTCAACCTAGTACAGACAGAGATTACTAACATCCCCAAAACCTTCAATGTTCTCCCATATCAAGTCATTAAAAAGCTATTGGCAACGTTGAAAGTGGGAAAATAAATCTAAAACTGGAAGACAAGAATAAAAAAAAATAATAATAAAGGAGATATTTGGGAACCAAAGACTCTATATCCAGCAGTATTTCTCCCCATAAAAGTTTCATTTCTGGTGAACCACTAGGATGTGTTGGGTAGGCACCAAATAAGCTCTTTCCAAATAAGGAAGAAAACCATTTTTTTTTTCAAATATTGTTTTGAATTTTTGCCAAAATACTGTCTTTATTCCTTCATGTTTATGCCATTTTGCAAGGACTTTCCAGACAGAAATGATTCATAACTGCCTATCCTTAACACCAAACTAAATTAAAACTTTTATTAAAAATAAATAAAATGTAAAAGTCTGCTTATGGCTACGGAACATTATAGTATGTCAGATTAATCTGCCCACCAGGACCAACTAGAAAAGCTGGATGAAATATAATAACATCTGTGAGGTAGCAAATGGCTACCATGACAACAGTGACAGCCACAGAGGTACGTACTTCAATCTCCCTTCAAGAGAGAACATGCTGCAAAGATTGCCATAAGCTAACACCCTCTACATGCCACACACTGGAATCTGCTAAAGTACTCATGCTGAGGCCACAAACTCTCCAGGCTACTTCTGCCCAAAGTGAAATTATTCTAATGAGAACTCTTCACTCTGTAGCTCCTTATCAGCCTAGCTGTTTGTATCAGATCTGACACTCTTACTACTCATTCATCCTTTTTCCTTTCTGCTCTGCTTTTCATAGGCATCAGAGTTGCATTGCAGTATCTCTGTTTGCTGCTGCCTTCTCTTCCCTATAACTGCCATGCAAATTCTTCCAGAGAATCTTCTACACATCCAATTCTGTCTTGGAGTCAACTTCCCAGAAGACTGAAACTGACATTGTTGGTAGTTAGTGTGTTCAAAGGAGATGTACAATAAATTGAAGTTAGGATGCCTACCCAACACATCCTAGTAGTTCACCAGAAATGCAATTTTTATGGAGACAATACTGTTTGATAATTCACCAAAGGCTAGCAAGGAAGACTCCTTTCTAAGTTGCATGTGAGACAAAAGCACATGGAGATAGTCCAATTGCTGAAGAATTCATCCAGTGGCAAGCAGAAAGAGATCCTCATGGGGAGCAATATTCTTACCAGTATAATAATTTGGGCATTTTTAAATTATGGAAAAATAAAACATTTAAGAATAAGTGGAATTTTCTTAGTACTCAGTTGCATCAATAGCCTGAAGAGGAATAAGAAACCTAGGACATTTAACCATTAAAAACAAGGCTAGTTTGGAGGCCAAAGGGGGACATTTTGATTGTATACATAAAGGCTGTTGTTTCCTGGAAAGAGAGTGGAAACAGCTGTGAAATACATGCAGCCTCTAATAGTAAGAGATAAATGTTCAGGAAAGGCAAGTACATTATGCTAAGCTCAGTACACTGGCTACCTGACATAGTAGGGAGACATCTGGGTCCATATCCCTGGTGATTCTAGCTCTGTATAATCTCATGAAGTTTCTGACCATAGAGCTATTCAGTACCTTCCATTTTAAATCTAGCACTTCTGCCCAAGCAGAAAAACACTCTAGAGATATATCCCCTGGAAGGCAAAAGTAACTCCTTGGGATCTGACCACATCTCCTCCCCTGGTTGTCAAGCCAATACCTCGCTAATTCCCCAGTAACCTAGCTGGGGAAAATGTCTGGCCTAATAGGAGAAAAGAAAGTAACCCCTAAAAAAAAATACCAAAAGTTAGGTAGCAGGTACTAACAGCAAAGTACCTATGGGATTCAATGTTGAGGGTACTTGATCAAGGAACACAGAACATAAGAATGGAGAGGCAAGAATTCATCAAATTATAGGCCCTTTCTTGGATATAGTATTAAGACCCTAGCAAGGACACCAGAATCTGGAACAAGTTTTCTACTACATTGGCTGTATAAATCTGTAGAGAAAAGTAGAACACACTAAGCTAAGTTGAAATATTAATGCTACTGTAGCAGACACTAGAAAAAGAAGTTAGAGACTCAGGAAATTGAGTCTGGAAGAATGCATACATTTTATAATACCAGAAGACCCAGCAGAGAATATGTTCCATGGAAATACCCAGAAACACATAATACTGTTGAGAAGTCAATAGCATTGCTAAAAAGTCATTAGTGTGTCTTCTCAATAGGCTAGAAATTACAGTAAAAAAAGTGATCATATTACTCATTAATAGCAATAGGGATGATGGGGTCTAAACAAAAGACAAAGAGACAGCATGTAACTACAAGAAGCTGGGTACTGGTACCATAATAACTGGAATGACTGATACACAGGGATTGATAGTAAAGATAACAAAATGGTAAATGAACATAAAATTTCATGCCACAGATGGGAATTTTAAAGATCTAAAGTATACAGAGGTGGTATGATATTCTGTTTAATTCACCAACCCAACCCCTGAAGAAAGAGAAAGGATATTGGAGAATGACTATGATCTACAGAAATTTACCAAGTAATGTAATACAGTAAATATGTAATATAATACAGAGATCTGGCTATCCCACAGAAGATGACATTGCCCTATTACACTAATGATATCATCCTCATTAAGTAAAATGAGCAAAAGGTGACTAGTTCGCTGGAAGACACGATAAGACATATACTACATATGGGAATAAACTCAATGAAATCTCAAGGATCTATCATTTCATTACAGTATCTAGGAATCTAGTCCTCAGAGGCATGTAGTAACAAGCTCTATCTATAGTAAATTAAGAAACATAGTTGCCAAAATCTTTTTAGAAATTAATAAATAAATCCAGTGATACATTAAGTCAAACAAAAAAACTATACTGGCTATACTTCTGGAATGCAAGGTCCAGTTAACACACTAAAATTATTGTGAATGACAACATTGACACAATGAAAGAAAAAATACAAAATCAATTATCTTACAGGTTCTGAAAATCACTATAAAGAAATAAATATCTATATATGATAAGAATTCTTAGAAAATTAAAAATAGAAGTTTTCTTACTGTGACATTTCTTTCTCTTGACATTCAAAATGATACAAAGATCACTACTATATGCTACTCCTATAACACTAAAAAGACAATGGTCAATGTATTAAGCAAATAAAAACATAATAAACTATAAAAATATTTTAAAAAGAGAAAAATGGTTATTTTATTTTAAATAGTATCATGTATATGCAGATACTCCAAAATAACTTACAAATAAGTTATTAGAGTTATGAAGTTAATTTAACATTATCACCCTTATAGTCATTGATAAAAGAGCAAATGAAAATATTAAAATTTATAAGCTATATAAAAATAAATTAAAAGGCAACAATTTAAAAAATAAAAAACTTAAAATCTATACTATTTCCAATACCATCAACTAACTAGGAGTAAATCTAAGAAAAATATACACAATTTCAAAATAAAAATTTATAAAAACATATAGGAAAATTAAATCTATAAAATGGTATACAATGGGCCTCCCTGGTGGCACAGTGGGTGAAGCAACGCACTATGAAGCGAACTGCAGCCACTACAGCACAAGTTCGATCCCTGCTGCCAGCCAGGGAGGGGACCCCACACGACGCAGCAGACCTCTCCTGCCTCGCTGGTTGCTTCCCTCAGCAGCGTATTTCAGTCAGTCTGCCTGTTCTGCTCCCCACTCTGTCTCTGGTGAATCCTCTTACTGCCCTGGACTCTGGTCTGTACCCCAGCTCTTGTACATATAAATAAATAAATCTTTTTAAAAAATGGTATACAGCATATTCAAGGACTAAGGGTTCAATACAGTAAATTCAATATTCTTGAAATTTATCTATGAATACAATACATTCCTAAAAAATTTTCAGTGTCATTCTTCTGAAAAAACACAAGGTAATTTTAAATTTTATATGGATGTATGAAAGACCAACTGTGTTGAAATCAATCTTGAAAAACAGGAACTAGACTGTAGACTTACTACATAATAGCAAATCTAGATTAAGAGTAAGAATAAAGAATAAGATAAACAAGGAAACTAAAGAAACATAAGAGTACAGAAACAGACTCCCATAAATAGTGATTTGATTTTTAACAAGCATAATGCCACAACAAACTAGACAAAAACCTCAGAATGATTAGTGCTGGGTCAAATATATGTCCACATGGAAAAAATTACCTTGAGTTGACT
This sequence comes from Galemys pyrenaicus, assembly GCA_019455555.1. Lineage (NCBI taxonomy): Eukaryota > Metazoa > Chordata > Mammalia > Eulipotyphla > Talpidae > Galemys > Galemys pyrenaicus. The sequence continues at coordinate 162,840 of JAGFMF010011655.1, read as the reverse complement.
CTTACAAGCTTTTAAAAGAAAAGTTGGAAGAATTTTAACGACCTTTTGTAGACAAAGATTTCTTAAAGATACAAAAAGTACTAATGATAAAATAAATGATCTAGTAGAGAGCTATAAAATTAAGAAATTAAAAATGACCCACAGAATAAGAGTACATTTGCAATGGATATATGCAACAAAGGACTTGTAATCAGATATCCTAAAAACCATTAAGGGACAACCCAATCAAAAAAAAAAAAAAATGGACAACAGACTAAAATAAGCACACCAGGAAAGAGGAAACAATAAACACATTAAAAGGATCAATAAGCATATTAAAATGCTCATGAATAAATAAAAATTATACCATAAAAATCTACCATTACATTGCCATCACACAGCTAAAATTAAGAAGACTGGTAATATCAGCTTTGGGCAAGGATGTGGAGTAATTAGAACTGCTGCTGCGCAATGTCTAGGCTAGTCCAAAAAACACTTTGAAAAACAATCAATATTATCAAATTTTATCATGCATATTCTCTGTCGACAACTCCATTCCTGGCTATAATAGCTAACAGATATGAATATATAGCCAAAAGAAGTGTAATAACAAAAACTTGAAACAACATAAATAATATCAACAAGAAAATCAATCAATTCTGGAAAATTCAAGAAGAATATTATAGAGCAGAAAAGCAAAAACAAAAGGTTGCTACTAAACATAACAATTATATTGTTGAACAAAAAAAGCCAGAAACAAAAGACATTCTATTTTTATAAGTTTCTGTTTACATAAACATCAAAAAACAGGCAAAACGTAGTTACGAAATTCAAGGTCAAAGATAATAGCTTCCATTATTGGCAGTTCTTGAAATTATTGCCACACAGGTTTCCGATAGAAAAACCAAGATGGGTGCTCCATAGAGCTAGCAATGCGCTAGCTTTTTAAATCTGGGTCGATGTTACACCAGAAGATATCTGCAGCATGAAATTCATCATGCTGTATATACTTACATGTGCAGTTTTTGGGTGGAGGCTACAATGGAATAACAAATCCTTTTAAAAACAAAATAATAAAATTTCAGAGCATATGCTGGTAAACAAGTATTTTTCAGTTGCCCTTAAAACTATCAGCTAATCATACATGAGATCCTAATTTAAAGACTTTGCCCCAAATTCACATTAACCAACACTTTCTCAGCAGTGTACCCACATTCCACAGGAGGCTAAGAAATATTTTAATCAAATGCTTTGCTTTACAATGTAACCAACAGCTTGTGTAAAACAGAGCAAAATGCTTCCTACCATGTGAACTTTTGGAATGTTTTGCAAGCAAAATGGCTGCAGTTTTCTATTAGTGGAAAAGTTTTTCCTGACTGGAAATGCATAATTTAGGTTTAATAAGATTCTTCAGCAGAGGCTGTACATATAAATGTATATTTTCTCCTTCCCTTGTGTTTACAGCTTGAGATAAGCTGTAGACCAATTTTAGGTAGCTATTTTATATGCAAATACAAGGTTATTCTTGTATGTTTCAGTTTTCTAGGAGACAGGCAAGAGAATTTCAAATACAGCTTTCCTCACTAGTCAGAGAATTCACTGTTCCATTTAGTTCATTCTGCTTTCTATGGACACCTTTGTCTCTTGACAGCTAATGAAAAATCTTTAAAGAGTTAAGACTCAGGAAATCAATATAATATTATAAACAATTTTATTATTTCATAGTGAAATGAGCTCATTCTGGCTTTGTGAGCATGAGATGAGGTGGTCAGTTTCTTCCTCCATACAAAAGCATGTTCCATATGGATAATTCCCAGGCTCCCCACATAGACAGATGTCAAAATTCTATGATGGTAATGGTGAGTCCGGTCACTGCTGGGACCTACTCTGTCCTCATAGAATGGGGTTGAGGAATTCATTTGCTGGCTGACATCAATGGCATGAAAGGAGTTGAGAAAATGATTCTGATATGAACAGATTACAGAACAAGAGCTTTGTTGTTGGCAAAATGGACAGATTTGGAAGGACCCATAGGCCTAACAGAACTAATACAGAGATCATGCTGTTGATCCAATGATATTCCAGCTGGGACAAACTCTGCCTGGGCTAGTGGCACACTGATGGAGCCAGCAGCCATTAGGCAGCGGTTCAAACAAGCAGGTGGTTTCTGTCAATGGATGGCCTACAAATGGACATAGCAGAGCATCAGAGAGGAAGAGAAGGCAATAGGTATACCATAGGTAAAAGGGTTGGGTGGGCAATATATAACAATGTGATATGACAGCAGAAAGGAAAAGCAAATTCAGCAAGACTCCTGTACTGAAATGACTGAGCATAAGACAGTATCTAAAATCAAAAGGAAAGAAAGTTCTAAGTAGGACTTGTATTAAGTATTAAACACTGTGGTAACAACAATAGCTAGCATTCATTGAATGTTTCTAATTACCAGTCTCCCAGTTCTTTACATATATTACCCCATTTAATTATCTCAACATTATGAGGTAGACAGTAGTATTTACTGTTTTAGAAATATGGAAACCAAAGAAGAGAGAAATTAAGTGACTTATACAAAGGTACACATTAGCTGGTGGCAATGACAGGATTTGCACTCAGGTTCATAAGACTCCTACCACCACCCCCCCACCCATTGATAGTTTAATTATGAATAATACCTTATTTCTACTATGAAGAACAAGAATAAAGAAAATTCTGTAAGAGCAAAACTTGATCCTTTCAATACCAGTAGCACACCACAATGAGACATGTAGAGAAAGGAGTCAAACCGTGGCAGCAAGTTTTTGATGTAAGCTTTTCCAATGATAGTTTCCCTGGCTATGCTCCTATTATGGTGCTATGTCAGCACAACCAAGGCAGAAGCAAGGAGTTTATGGCCAGAGACTTTTTATTGCCCAGTATGAGCCATAGTGCTGTGTCCAGAATCATTTCTGGGTTGCCGTGCTCTGTGGCGCACAACTACAAGCACCAGCTGCATCACATTACTCTGATCTGTAAACTCCAAGATGGCAAAATTCCACATATTGAATCATCACATAACCCATCAATAGAAACTATAAATACAAAATTTAGACACCCAAGAATCTGGAAGATTTCATGTGGTTTCTGAAGGCAGCCACTTGAAAACATTCTTGACCATAACTCAAGAAAAGTGTCTCCTGCTACTATTGTGTTTTTAATGGAAAAAAATCTTTAAATGGCAGCAACAAGACACCATTATATATCTATGGTGTACTTATAACACTTTGATGTATTTATCGGAAGTATTTTTTGTTTCTTATGTAAGGTTTGTATTGCTATGCATTTTCCTCTTAGTACTGCTTTTGTTGTGTCCTGTAAGTTCTTGTAGCTCATGTCCTCATTTTCATTTGTCTCCATATATTTTTAAATTTCCCCTCTGATTTTCTCATTAACCAAATAGTCATTCAGTAGCATACAGTTTAGTCTCCATTTGTTTGGGGTTTTTCCTACCTTCTTTTTGTGGTTAATTTCTACTTTGATACCACTGTGATCAGAGTAGATACCTGATATGACTTCAATCTTCATTAACTAATTGACATTTGTTTTGTGCCCCAGCATGTGGTATATCCTCGAGAGTATGCCACGTGCACGTGAGATGAATATATACTCAGTTTTCTCTGGGCAGATTACCGTATAAGTGCCCATTAATTTCCATCTGATCTAGTTCTTCATTTAGGGTTATTGTTTCCTTATTGATTTTCTTCCTGGTTGATCTGTTCACTGAAGCAAGCAGGATTTGAAGTCTCCTACTACAGTTCTGTTGCTACCAATATCCATTTTTAGGTTTGTTAATAACTGCTTTATTTATTTCAATGCTCCTATGTTTGAAGCATATATACTGATGATGTCTTCCTGATATATAGATCCCCTTAATCACTATATAGTGCCCACTGCCGTCTCCTGTTAAAATTTTTGCTTAAAAACTATTTAATTTGATATAAGTATGACCATCTCTGTCTTTTTTAGAGTGCCATTTGCTTGCAATCTTATAAACTTTTACATGGAGTCTATGCTTATCTTTGGAGTTGAGAACAGCAGAAATGTAGGATTTTGTTTCCTGATCCAACCAGTAACATTATGCATTTTGACTAGTGAATTTATTCCATTTACCTTGAAGGTGATTTGTAAATAGAAAAGAAAAACAAATAAAACCAAAAGTCACTGAACATAGGGAAATAATAAAAATTAGAGAGTGAATAAATAAAATAGAAATAAAAAAGACAACACAAAAGATCAAAGAAAACAAAAGTTGTGTCTTTAAATAGAAAAGCAAAACAGACAAATCCCTAGTTAGGCTCCTTTAGAAAAAAAAGGGAAAAAGCTCTAATAAGATAATACAGATAGTTCAGGGACAGAGAATCATAAGAGACAACAGTGAACACATTTATTTCATTAAATTAGATAACCTACAAGAAATGGACATGTTTTACAAACTTTAAATACTAAATCAGGAAGAAAAAGAAAACCTGAACAGATCAAATAAATGCAGGGAAGTCAAAATGTTAAACAAAAGTCTACCATTAAACAAAAGTCCAGGTTTTACTAATGAATTGAACCAAACTTTCAAATATAAACCAAAGTGAATCTTCTTCAAACTCTTCAAAAAAATGAGGAAGAGAAGACTTCCAAACACATTTGATGAGGCCAACATTATTCTCATATGAAAAGTAGACAAGCACTTCCCCAAAAAAGAAAACTATAGATCAATATCCCTGATGTATACTCAATAAAATCTAACAAATTGAATTCAACAATACATAAAATATATGAAATTATCACACATCATGACCAAGTGAATATACTCCAGGGATGCAAGGATGGTTCAATATCCATAAAACAATCAATGTCAATCCCCACATCAATAAAAAGAGAGTTAAAAATCATATGATTGTATTAATAGATGCAGAGAAAGTATTTGACAACATTTATTTATGATAAAACATTTATGATAAAAAAAAACTCAAAAAATAAGAATTGAAGGAACATAGCTCAATATAACAGTCTTCCCTTTTGTCATAATGGCTTTGACTATCTGAGGTTTGTGTTTATCTATTTTGTGTTATGTGTGGTTCCACACAAGTTTGAATAAGATCAGGTATATTTCTTTAAAGAGTGTTATAGGAATTTTGACAGAGATTACATTAAATCTGTATACAGGTAAGATGGTTATTTATGTTAATTCCTTTGATCAATGAGCAATGAGTTTGCCTTTTAACTCCACATGCATCAAGAAATTTCTTTTACAACCCAATCAAAAAAGGGGCAGAAAAATTAAATGGGCACTTCTCAAAAAAAGACATGCAGATAATCAACAGGCATGTGAAAAAAAAAAATGTTCATCATCACCTGTCTTCAGGGAAATGCAAATCAAAACCACAATGAGTTACCACCTCATACCTGGGAGAATGGTCCATATCAAAAAAGTCAGAAACAAAATATGATGGCAAGGGAATAGAGAAAAAGGAATCTTATTATAATGTTGGTGAGAATGTTGTGGACAGATCTAGCCCCTAAGAAAAGAAGTGTGAAGTTTCCTGAAAAGAAAAAAAGTGGATCTGCCATATGACCCAGCAATTCCACTCCTACATATCTACCCAAAGAGCACAAAAACACTAATTCACAAGAAAATCTGCACTCCTATGTTGATATGAAAGTATGACAAGCACCTATTTATAATAGCGAAGATATAGAAACAACCTAAATACCCCAGAACAGATGAGTGACTCAAAGACATGATATGTATATATACAAAATAGAATACTACTCAGCAATTAAAAAAGAAAGATAAAGTCATGCCATCTGTGGCAACCTGAATAGAACTGGAAGGAATTATCCTAAGTAAAATAAGACAGAAAGGAGAAAGATAAATAAAAGATGGTTTACCTTATATATGGAACATAGAGAAATGAAAGGATCAGACAAAGGCAAACTTTAAGATTCATCCTTGAAAATTGACCATAGATCTGAAGTATCTGGGAATATAGGAAACAGCAGTAGGGAGAGCACAATGGACTATAGTGATGAACTATGGGTGCTTTGGTGGTGGAAGAACTACAGTGACCACAACTGAGGAGAGAAATTCCATATTTTGAAAAAATTAACAAGAGTGCAAAATAATGACGCTTTATTAAAAAATTTTTTGAAAATTTTTTAAAAAGTTTTATGTAGCAGAAGTATATAAACATTTCAATTATGAATTCCACCTCAAATGCTATACTGAGAACGCCTTACAAGAACAAAGAAATCACCCAGCCCCATGATTACAGAAATACATATTCATAGATGTGTTCCTACCTCATTTTTATGACTTCATTTTTTTTTCATTTTATATGTTTTTGAACGAGAAGATAATAGCATAATCTTGAAAAATCATATATCAAAAACTGCCAGGTAGCTTTATATCTAAAAGAATACTGATGCTTTGCAAGGGAAAAAGCCCCTTCTATGTTCAAAGTAGAAAATACTGGAGATTACCCTTTGACAGGAGAGCTTAAATTTCTAAAAGCTGACAAAGCTAGCTAATAAAATAAGGAAATATCATCTCTAGTACAGATGCCCAGGATGAACCACCTGTACCAAACAAGCATACCCATTCTCCACTCCAGTTGTAAGGACCAACTTCAAATCACCCATTCTCTTGTCCATGTCAGGATGTCTCTGAGGAGGCTGCACTTCCAACCTGCTTATTCTAACTCTAAATTGACAGTCTGTATAGCACCATCTATTTCTTCAGATGATGTTAGGGATACTTTTATATCAGAGTACACAATCAAAAAAAAGAAAACAAATGCTACTCCTAATAATAGTAGTACATTTCCAAGCCATATAATTTGACTACAGAGGTTTTTTTTTTTTTTAAGTAGCAACTAAGAAATCTGACATGTACTGTGCAAATTGCAAAACCTTGACAAGATTCTACATGCCTTTTCTTTCATTGACTTCATTTTTAAAGCAGTTTTTTGAGGTCTTACAATGCCTCCACGATTAAACTTTAATAACTTTAAAACATTATTCCATGACCAACTTTTAGGTGTCAATCAGCGATATCACTAACTTCTCAGCCTAAGATGTTTTTCCCCTTGGAAGAATCTGTTCATTACAGTAGTTAACAACTACTCAGTTAGCAAAGAGCCCAAAGACAAGGCATGGGACAAGTTAATGGTGTAACAAATCAGTCGTTAAGCTAAATGGTCAGTTTGCACAGTACAATATTATTGCTTTATTGGATCCAACTTCAAGATTTACAGCAGTTACATTTTATTCCAGGTACAAGATGCACAAATGAAATACAGAGGAGTGCAGTTTTGTTTTATGCTGCTTTCATTAGGAACCCAATTGCACGGCAAAATCAGTTAGTATATATCTCGTTCCATGTGACAGCCAATTTTCCAGTGAGATTGGAAACTCTTGGAACTTTTTAATCCTTGATCTTACTCTGGGAATACAAGGCATGGGTGTTACAGAACATTCTTAAATTGTTTAAAGTGAAGCATCAGAGGTAACAAGCACTTATCGCTGACTGCTAAGCAAAGGAACATCTCTGGATGGATGAGACATAGCCTTGACTCTAAGTTTACTTTGATGATGAATACTGTCTGGATATACTTATTGGTCCCACATAGGAAGAGGTATTTTTCTTCTGGTAAATTTCTTTCCAGAGAAAATATTGTCACCAAATAATATGTGACACAATCACCTGACCATCTAAAGCCCCAAAGCTAATTGCACTGTGGCTCATTTAACAATACATTTGCATCCCTACAACATGCCAAGAATTTTTCAAGATCTTGGGAGGTAGCAGGTACCGGTCCTTATGGAGAATGCAGGTTTTAGAAACAAATATAACAAGATAACATTGCAAGTTATAAGCGCTATAGGAAAAGAAAATAAGCTCAAGAAGTGTCAGAAGGAAGTCGACTGCTAATATAAGCAGGAAAAATCTTGTGATTTGAGGACTAAAGAAAATCAAACTAGGTTCTCATAAGTAAAAAGAAAGATAAATAAGTATTTCTCTGAATATTTACAAAACATCCCTTTATATGTCTTCAAAGTCCAGTCTGTTGCTTTTACTTTCTGTCAGCAAAGCTTTCTCTTCGGAATAGAAAAGTCATAATAAAAGACTAAAACTTAGAGTCTGAGGAATAGTGTATGCTTAAGATCCCTGCTTAGGAGCCAGGACTGTGTAAAAAATGTTTTTCTACAGAAGAAACAATAGTGACAAAAAAGGTTAGAATACTGGGGTTTGAGAATAATTGCTTGGTCAGATCTATAAAAAGCTATTAAATGAAACCTCTAGAGGACAACACATTCTGTTATTCTATCAGGGCATAAGTATAAGAGTTGCCCAGCTCATGAACTAATTCTGGATAAATATATCTAATTCAGCTAAGTATCATTTACTGTATTTCTATTCCATAACTGCAAAACCAAAGGCTAACTTTTAATGTCTTTAGTGGGACTAAAATACCACATGATAAACTCGTAGATCCTGTGTATATGAAATAACATCTGACAATCCTTACTTTCAAGACTAAGAAAAGAAAAAAGAAAAGATTTTCACAAAGTCTGTGTTCAAAAGTATATATACTATTTGTTTTCATACTGTGGTTGGCAAGGTAAACCCTTGCTTTGACAAGATAAAGACTATTTATGTAAGACTTACAAGAACATGTGTAGCTCAAGTCATATGGTATATTTGCATAAATGTAAATGACATCATTTTAGGATCCTTTCATTTCTTGCTCCAGTGGCACTTTTCCCAAAAGCAGACTGACAGTGTTCCTACACTAATTGATCCATTTATAAAAACAGGCCCAACAAAACAAAGCCCATTGTCCTTGCCCTCACAGAACTCACTGAAAATTAAATGAGAATTTCCTGTCATAGTTCTACTGGCCTTGGCAGAGGAAGGGAGGTGTATCTGTCAGGGTCCCAGCAGGAAGCCAGTGGCATGATCTAAAAGGTGATTCAACAGAATGTAATAAATGGGACCACTTACAAAGGTGGAGGCAGGTTAAGGGAGACCAATGTGAGTGGGAAAGCAATGCAGAGCTAGCAATAGAGGAACAGTTTTCACTTGGCTCAAAAGGGAAAGGAGGATATATTAGTTTCCTGTAACTTCTGGGGGAAAAATTACCAAACTTGGGGAGACTGGAGAGAAAAAGGTGGTGAAGAGATGCTAGGAGAGAGTTGTCCCAAGAGGAATAGGCGACAGGGAAAAGGTACCACAGGTTCCTGCAGGAACTGAGACACAGTGGATAAACTGGACGATACTGGCAACCTACCCAAAGAAGAGACTCACATCGAAGAGGGACAAATAGAGAGCAAAGCATTGGAATCCTGCTGCCCTCTTCTTCTTCCCCCTCCCCCCACTCTCAAATCCAGCACACGTAACTAACAGAAAGAGAAGCTAGAGATACCATGAGCAAAAAAGGGACCACATCAAACTCCAGGGCCTGAAACTGTGGAGAGCTGCATGGAAGCTGGCAAGGTTGTGAGTGACCTATATGGGGTACGTGCATATCCAATGCCAATGAAGGAAGCTGAAGAAGTGAGGTCCAGCTGGTTGCCATGAAGAGGCGTGTGTGGTTTCAGGAGTCTGCACAGACAGTTTAAGACAGTTGGACATTACCTGAGAGACACAAGACTGAGGGGAGGAGAGTTCCTGGGGCCGCCCTGGAGACAGAGACAGAACCACGTGGGCTGAATCCTTGGGCTTGACTTGGTGCAGGATTCCATTGTGATCCCCCAACCCCTCAACATGCCTTGCCCACCTCACACACACACACCCACATGTTCTTTGTTGTTGTTGTTTTTGTGGGTTTTTTGCAGTGGGTTTTTTTTGTTTTTATTTGGGTTTTCTTTTCTTTTTTTCTGTCTTTTTGTTCCTCATTTTTGTTTGTTTTGTTTAGTTGTTGTTGTTAGTTTGTCCGTTTGTTTCTTCTTCTTCCTTTCTTTTCCCCTTTTCTCTTTCTATCAATATCTGCCACAACAGAAGACTACTGGAGCCCATACCTAGCCACAGAGGAACAGATATCAGGCAGACATACCTAAACCTCAGGAAGAGAAATCAGAAATCATGCCCACCAGCACCAGCAGTAATGTGGTACAATAGACTCAAAACCAAAGGTTAGCAATGGGAAGAAAGAAACATACCAATGATCAACCATGCCCATTCAGAAACAATACACCACAGAAAGAAAGTCAACATCCGGAACTTGATAATATGGACAAAAAAGAATATGTACACCTAACAGACAAAGAAATACTAAAGTCATGATGAGAACAATCAAAGAGTTAAGAAAAAATGTAGAAAGAGATAAGAAAATAATCAAGAAAATGAGGAATGAGATTGAATCCCAACAGAAGATGAAAGAAGTGGAGGAAAGGGAATGAAAAACAACTGAAGAAAATCAGAGAGTAATGGAGGAGCTCAAAAACTATCAGAAAAGCCAGGAAAACAGAATAGAAGTGGAAGAGCAAGTCAGTACTCTTGAAGTCACAGACATAAAAAGAACCAAGAAAGATAAGGAAAGAGAAGTAAAAATTAAATAGAATGAAGAAACACTTCGAGTACTAATTGACACCATGAAGAAAGGAAATATAAGAATCAAAGGTATACCAGAAAATGAAGAAAGAATAAGAGGTTCCGAAAACCTGGTCAAGGAGATAATTGATGAGAACCACCCAAGAAGCTAGAAGAATGCCAAATTACCACAATGAAAGGAAAACTACAGCAAGATACATAATAACAACATCCAAAAATCAATAAATGTAATTCATCACATCAACAAAAAGAAGAATAAAAACCACATGATCATATCAATAGATGTTAAGAAAGCATTCGACAAAGTTTAGCATCCATTTATGATGAAGGCCCTCGAAATTCTAGGGATAGAAGGACCATATCTTAACATAATAAAGGCCATATATGACAAGCCTACAGCCAATATCATTCTCACTGGAGAAAAGCTAAAAGCCCTTCCCCTAAGATCTGGAACAAGACAAGGATGCCCTCTCACCACATCTCTTCAATAAAATACTGATAATCCTAGCCAGAGCAATAAGACAAGAAAAAGGCATACAAGGAATCCAAATAGGGAAAGAAGAAATAAAACTATCACTGTTTGCAGACAATATGATAATATACATAGAAAATCACAAAAATTCTACAGAAAATCTAATCAAACTAATTAGCCAGTTTAGCAAAGTAGCAGGATACAAAATCAACACACAAAAATCAGTAGCCTTCCTATACACAAACAACCAATCTGAAGAAGAAGAAGAAATCAAGAAAACCATCAATTTTATAATTGAAACATGAAAACCAAATACTTAGGAATAAATCTAACAAAAGAGGGGAATGACCTCTACAAAGAAAATTATAAAACATTGCTAAAAGAAATAGAAGACACAAAGAAATGGAAAGACATCCCTTGCTCATGGATTAGAAGAATTAACATCATCAAAATGGCCATCCTACCAAAAGCAATCTACAGGTTCAATGCTATTCCAATAAAAATTTAATGACATACTTCAAAGAAATAGAACAAATATTGATGAAATTCATATGGAGACAAAAAAAAAACCTCGACTAGCCAAAGTTCTCCTGACTGATAAAAGGGGTAATGGAGGTATCACACTTCCAGACTTCAAACTATACTACAAAGCCACAATAATAAAAACTGCATGGTACTGGAATAAAAACAGACACACAGACCAATGGAATTGAATAGAAATCCCAGAAATAAACCCACAGACTTATGAACAACTAATCTTCGAAAAAGAAGCAAAGAATATACAATGGAATAAAGACAGCTTGTTCAATAAATGGTGCTGGGCAAACTGGACTGCTACATGCAAAAGAATGAAAATAGAATACTGCCTTTCACCATGCACAAAAACCAACTCAAAATGGATTAAGGAATTAGACATAAGATCTGAAACCATAAAATATATAGAAGGAAAAGTAGGTAAAACTCTACATGACATACACCTCAATAAAATATTTAAAGACAGCACCTAAAGCAAAGATAGTGAAGGAAAAGATAAACAGCTGGGACTACATCAAACTTAAAAGCTTCTGTACAGCAAAGGACATGCTAACCAAAACAAAGTGACAACCCACCAACTGGGAGAAAATCTTTGCACACTCTACTGACAAGGGACTAATCACAAAGATCCACAAGGAGCTGACCAGACTAAACAAAAACAAAGTAAACAATCCAGCCAAAAAATGGGCAGAAGAGCTAAAAAGATATTTCTCCAAAGAGGAAATGCAAATGGCCAACAGGCATATGAAAAAAATGCTCAGCATCTCTAGTAATCAGAGAAATGCAAATCAAAACTACTGTGAGATACCACCTCACACCAGAGAATAGCATATATCAAATAAAGCAGCAACAACAAATGTTGGCGAAGATGTGGAGAAAAAGGAACTCTCTTACACTGCTGGTGGGAATGCAAGCTGGTCCAACCATTATGGAAAGCAGTATGGCGGTTCCTCAAATGACTAAATATGGAACTTCCATAGGATCCAGCAATCCCACTTCTAGGAATATACCCAAAAGACACAAAAACACTGATTCAAAAGAATACCTGCAGCCTATGTTTATTGCAGCACTCTTTACAATAGGTAAGACCTGGAAACAACCTTAATGCCCAAAAACAGATGACTGGATCAAGAAGATGTGGTACATACACACGATGGAATACTATTCAGCAATCAAAAAAGATAAACTAGAGTCATTCATAGAAATATGGATGTCACTAGAAGGGATTATGCTCAGCGAATAAGTCAGAAGACAAAAGAAAAATACCACATGGTTTCACCCGTAGGAGGAATATAATGGAACCAAGTTTAAAAAAACAAAAACAAACAAACAAAAAACCATAACAAAAACAAAAAGACAAAGGTAAATCAAGACACCTTGTGGGGAGGGGGAAGGGAGTGAGTTGAGGGTGGAGATAGCACAGGGGACAGAGGTGATGGTGCACTGGTGAAATGATGATGGGAAATCCATGGGGGCCACAATTGATGTTAAATATATGTAAAGAAAAAAATTACCAAACTTAAAAATAACAGAAAATTTGCAGTTTACAAAAAGAAATGAAGACTACATTTATTTTAATTTGATGAGTAGAATCTAAAACCTTCATCTTGCTTTAGAAACATCCTGGTGTTTCTCTAGAAAAATTGGGGGAGATGGACTTAAGGAAAGCAAAACTTGTTTCTATTTGGCATCTCAGTGACTTTAAAACCAGAAATCAACTTACCTATGTCAGGGGCTTGAACTAGTGTTATTGCTAGGCTAAGATCTCTGAACGGAATTCAGTCCCTGTTCTCCAAAGTTTGATTGACCTTGGTGATTTTTACTTCACTGACCACAATATTAAAATCCAGATTTAGTACCAGCCCCTTGAGCAAAGCCCTAGGAATAAAATGGTATGATAAAAATGTAAATAACAAATTAATATTACCATTTTAATAATAATAACTTCTATTTTTTGTAGATAGTAGGATTTCTAGAAACTGTCTTACCTCACTTCCATTTTAGAAGTTAACAGAGATATTTTTGAACAGGAGAGTGGTGAAATATAACTTAAAACACCTCCACATCAAAAAAGTTTCAATATAAGTGATTTGGTACAAATCACATATACAAAAGACATATTATCACCTTGATTTTTAGTTATTCTAAGTTGATCACAGTGTCACATGGAGAATTCCTAACCACAGCCAGGCCCTCCTGACCCACAGCCTGGAAGAATCACATCACAGCCAGAGAACCTGTGATTCCCAAAAGACTTGCGAACAAGGTCTGAGTAATAAACTGGCCACAAAATGAGATTCTTCCTCACATTATGCTGCTGCACATGATTGTCTTCTCTTTCACTATTCTCCTCAGAAAACGATTTGGAAAAATGGCTCAAGGTCTTAGAATGAATGAACAACTGGAAGATTCAATAATGAAAATGACGAAGTTGAAGCATGAAGAAAAACATGAAGCCACAGATTTACCAAAAGACTGAAGATGCATGTAGGGAACCTGAAGTCTAAACGAGGGTGGTTGCATCTATCCTATCATAAAAGGAGAGAAGAAGAAAGAATTGTGAGCCGCTCCTGATAGAGCTGACACACAGGCTACAAAATTTTGTCGTTGAAAAGCCTCAAAGCTTTATCTTCAGGAGCACCAGTTCTATATCCAAAATATCACAACTCCTCATCTAAATGATCCTTCCAGGAACTATTCACTATGAACTCCTCATTCTTCCTTCAGAGCCCATGGGTGGGTAACCCTTTCATCTGGTGAAGATTCTGAGTTCAAGAATTATATGTTATGCTAAATACAAATTATTCTTTTCTCTTAAAAAAATGTAAACCACTTTGTCTTAATAAACTAAAACTAAAATTTAACAACAACAAAAAAAAGACTCTGAGGGCCTCCCTGGTGGTGCAGTGGGTTAAGCAACGCACTATGAAGCAAACCGAAGCCACTGTAGCACAAGTTCGATCCCTGCTGCTGGCCAGGGAGGGGACCCACATGGTGCGGTAGACCTCTCTTACTGTTCCCGCTGATCCCCTCAGCAGTATACTTCTGTTGATCTGCCTGTTCTGCTCCCTGCTCTCTGTGGTGAATCCTCTCACCCCCCACACACACACCTCTGGCCTGTACCCCAGTGCTTGTATGCATAAATAAATAAATCTTTAAAAAAAAAAAAGACTCTGAGTTCAAAGATTTGAATGACAGTGTATTCCAAGAAGTTATTTTCAAACAGCTGCATTAATAAAGGAGAGGATCGATCAGATGAAGAAACAATCTTTACATATATGTATATATCTGTGCTGGTTTTGAGCTACTAGATATTGTTGGATTTTATCAACTTCAAGAAACTAAAAATCAAGAGGTACATCGAAACAGTGATTCTAATGTGAGTTGCTTTTGCACAAAATTTTGAATCAGACTGATAAAGCTTCACCCAGAAGTTTTCCCAGAAAACAGGTACATAAGACATCAACGGAATCTGTCTCGGTTTTTTAGTGAGAAGGGTATTAACACAGAGAAGTCATAGCACCAAAGAAGACAACTGCAACAGATGGGCAGAATAAGCTATCAGTCTACAGCCATAAAAATGCCAAAAACATACCACATATACTTCTGTCAAGTCACAAATGTGCCTTTGTAACACCACTAGAAATGAGTGTGTATGTGTACACGCGCACTCAATATGTTTATGTAATGTGTGTCATCATACCACTGTTGTACTCCCTGAAGTATACCTTTAGATACTGACTGTGGAACCTATATTTCTTTTTACTGACGTATTCTAATATTTATCTCGCAAAACATAATATATATTTGCCCAACAGGATGGTAGATTTTATGCCTAGAACTGTATGAAAGCAAGCAACTTGTATCTTCCCCAAGCAGTTCCAAATCTACAATCTGGGCACAGATTACAAATACAATTCTGAACACATCAGGCGGAATAGCTACTTTTTGCAATAAAAAATGCTGTTGTCTGTTCTTGATTTTAATATGTACATTGAAAAATCTTTTCAAGAGTTCAGGAAATTTAGGGGCCCTTCCAAAATTGTGAAGCATGAAAATTTCTTCTGACCCTTTTTTTTTAATTAGATTTATTTAATTATATTTGACATTATTAGTAGTTCCCAGGGTGTTCCCACAACCATTTCACCCATGCACCATCACCTCAGTCCCTTGTGCTCTTTCTGCCCCCATCCCAGTCTCTTCCCCCATCCTCCTCCCAAATGATCCCTTTGGTTTACTGTTGACCTTTTGTTCTTGTGTTTTTTGTCTGTTTGCTTGTTTGTTTGTTTTGGGCTGTAATTGCTCATTTCCTAGAACTCTCTCTTATTATTTTTTGTATTGATTTTCCTTTACATTCCTCCTAAAAGTGAAGCCATCTGATATTTTTCTCTTGCCTTCTGACTTGTTTCACTGAGTATAATTCCTTCTATCTGCTGACCTTTTCATGTAGACCCAGTGTGTATTTTTTTAAACCAAAAGAAAATAGTATAAACACACATAAATATACATAGGTCTAACTTTGGGTTAAATGAAAACATTGACTTAGGAGCAAGAATAATTTATAAAAGCTTCAAACTAACTAAACATTGATTAATGAACTTTAATTCCAGAAAGAACTTGTCTGTTCTTACAAATTTTTAAATATATCAGTTATATACGTTAGTACTCAGTGTAAAACCTAAACAGATAACACAGGTGATTTCACTGGGAAAAAAATGTTTCAAGAACAAACAACTAAAATCAAAGCTAATATTATCTCCCTATTATTAATTAATGTCCCCAAATACAGGACACAGACAGACAGGAACAAAGGAACAGAGTAAGGACAACTGTCTCCACAAGAAGTCATCTTGAAGATTCTTAGTCCAAGATGGCAATCTGAGTTCATGTCTTTAATTTTATTCCCTCTACAAAATCCTCTACAGATTTCCACTCAAACATCTAAAGCAATAAAATCAGCAGTCATCAATGGAAATAAGAGTGACCCATATCTTACAATTTTTAAGGCCTTTCCATAAACCAAAATGAAGATTAAACCAGATTGAAGCAAAAACCTACTAAACTACGACTGCAGGAGGTGATGAAAAAGCCTGTGCAATGAGGAAAGGAGAGAATCCCCCTAACATCACTTCATTACCTTCCTTCTCTAGCTCCCCAACTCAAAATAGAAAAGAAAGAGGGTTATCAGCCCCTCGAAGTCAGTGATAAACTAATTCAGTCACAGTAAATCCCCAAGAAGTCGCCATGCTCCAGAATCCACACAGATTCTGCTGAAACATCCCTGGCTTCCAACCAGCATGAGCAAAATGGTAAGCTGAGCAAGCAGAGGACATTACTGCTCCTAACACCGTGCATTTGCCCGTGGGAAGAAGCAGTTACCTTCAAGAGAGTGACGGAGGACCCAGAGCCAGTGGGAGTCACAAAAGGAGCTTCTGCTTTTGTACTTCTGCCACCCCAGGCAACCTGATGGTTCTGCCCCAACACCAGTGGGATTCCTATGATCCATCAAACCCAACAGGCATTATCTAAAAGCAGTTTTTATCATTCTGCTTTATACTTGAATCTTCAACATGACAGATTGTTTTTAAATTTCTTTGACAATTTATTTTATTTCTCCTGTTCTCTCACATAAGTTTGATCATACATAAACTCTTACATATAGATTATATAAAATGTATAATCTATGCATTCTGCCTTTTTTCTTGAATTTCCAGTGTTCCATGAGTTCTGCAGAAAATTTTTAGTGTTGCTTGTAATAAAGCAATGTGGTTTTCAACAATGTAATCTATAATTCACCATTGTCCTTTTAAGTAGACAAAGAAATCTTTATACATGTTATATTATTCTCCTCTTAGTCGTCAGATATTGTTTTAGAAGAACAATGTCCTCTTAAATCTCACAGGGAAAATAAAGTATTGGAAATGTCTATTATTTCTTTATAAATAATCATTCATCCAAATTTTGTCAGATAGACCCCTGTGTTTTAAATTACAAAATTCAGCATTTTGCCTTTGGTTTTCCTCTGTTTGATCATCCTTACTAGAGGAAGCCTATGTAAATGAAAATGCAAAATGAGATTTACTGACTTTAACTTTCCATAATACAGATTTATTAGTCTGGCCTTTTGTTGTTAAATAAAAATGAAGATAAATGAATAAAGTATTTACCTAAAAAATGTTGAAAAGATAGGATAAACTTAAGAAAACTAGAGTAGTATTAATAAAGGTTAAAAACAACTAAATTAATTAGGAAATAGAAATTCAATAAAATTAATCACGAAGCTGTTACTTTGAAATAACCAAGTAATATAATATGTAAAACCTTAGGGAAGCTAACTGAGCAAAAGTGAGGAAGTAAATAGAAACAGAATTAATTTTTGTTAGAAAAGTATTTACATTTTATCTCAATATCTTTGATAATAAAGAAACCTCCAAGGATACATGAAATGCCAAAACTGTTCAATCAAACAAGTTGTAATTCAGAATAGTCCAATAATTGTGGAAGACATTTTAAAAGTCATAAAAAAGAGCACTGTTTCCTCCTACTCCTCCTCTGTTCATCTAATGGGAAAATTTTATTGGTGTAAAAATATGGTAATTTCTTTAGTAATTAAACTGTTCTGGAATACAAAAATACAAAACAAAAAGATTCCATCTAGGGTTTGTTTCTTTTTTTTTAATTCAACTAGCTAAACAATATAAGAGAAAGTTACAGAGAAACCTTATTTGTGTAATAAGGTTGTATAATATTAATACTTCTAAACAAAATATCATAAATTGAGTTCATCAATAAGGTAGATATAATGGTATTCATTATAACTATCTTTATATAAACAAATAATTTTACTGTTAGCAAAAAAGATGAATATTGTTTCCTTATAAAAACCAAACAACTCAGGAAAATCATAAAATGACATTAATTTCTATTACTCAAGATATAACCACTACTAATACTTGGATAAACATTCTTCTATTTTATCTCTAGATATTTTCAATGTAAATAATTGTGTGAATGGAATCATAATTATGTGCATAATGTATGTATCTGAGAGTTTTCCTCAACAATGTGTCATGGATATCCATCCATGTCACTAAATATAGCTTTATACCATTTATAATTGTCATCTATTATTCAACTGTATTTAAGTGTCAATTTACTTAACCAGTTTAAAGGATGTTTGGGTTATTTCCAACTTAGTGCTATTATGAATAGCTCTATGATACACTCCTTGGGTATAAATCTCTTCCCATTTTGTGATTAGTTTCTAAAGGTAGGGTTGCTGGATCATAGCACAAATACATTTTATATCTTTCTATTGCCAGATTGATTGCCTTCCAGAAAAGTTATACCTATTTATAATTCTATCAAGTGCACTTGAAAGTGCAATTACCCCACACCCTCCCCAGCACCAGGTGTTGTCAGTTATTTGTTAAATAATTATTTGACAGGGGGAGGGGGGGAGATTAGTCATCTAGTGAGTTTATGCATCATTTTTGACACCTATTTATTCAACAAATAATATATTGAAGCTAGCAGGCACCAGAAATTGAGCTAGGCACTGAGGATTTGGTCATCAGTAAAAAAGAGATGGTCAGTGGCTTCAAAAAACATTTTATGAGAAGGGTGGGATAGATGCTAAATTAAATAAAGAAAACAATTACACATTGACATTAGTAGTCTACAGAAAATAATTTTTTTATGAATAACGGGAGAAGGACTAACTTTGTATAAAAAAGTTAAAAACTGCATCTCTGGAGAAGGAATATGTATCCTGAAGTAAGAAATAAGTACAACAGGTTCCAGGCAGACAGAGGGCACAGAAAGGGCAAGGATCTCAAGGTAAGGAAGACATTAGGGGGTTCAAGGGTAAGTGAGGTCAGCAGAGCCAGAGTATTGCAGAACAGCTGCCTGAGAGGCAGGAACTACCCCTTGCACAGCTCTGAAGACCACAGTAAGAATTCTGAATTCTAAGATCATGAGAAGATATTAAAGGGACGTAAATATGATACAATTAGACTTATCCTGTAACAAATTTCACTTTCAACTCTATGAAGATTAATTCCTGACTTAGAAGCTGAGTCAACAGTGATGGCTCCTTGCAGAAATGGAGAAGCCTGAGTGAGAAGAGGTTTGAGGGTAAATGAATATAGAGGGGTCCATTGTATTTGTTAAGGTAGAGATGCTTATAACACATGTAAGTGGAGATGCAGCATTAGCAGCTGGATGTGTAACTATGGAGTTTAGATTTTTAAAAATCATATATATGTGAGAGGGGAGTCTGTAAACATATGGATGGTATTTAAATTATGCAACTGGATAGGGCCATATAGGGAAGGAAAAAATATGGAGAAGAGTTTTAAGAAATGTCTTAAAATTGAAAAAAGATACATTATTATAATGTAAAGGTATAGTTAAAAAGATCAGGTAACAGATTGAGAAATTTTTTTAATTAATAAACTTTAAGTTATGTAAACCAGTCTTACAAAGGATCATTACTCATTAATATCCAGTGTCATTGTCCACATTAGAAAGAGTACAAATCATATGTGATTAGGTTGTTTGTATTGGTCTTTTAAATTTTACTACTTCAAATTTTATTTATTTTTTTTTCTAAAGATTTATTTATTATGCATACAAGCACTAAGGTACAGGCCAGAGGTACAGGTGGCGAGAGGATCCACCAGAGACAGAGTGGGGAACAGACAGGCAGAATGACTGAAATATACTGCTGAGGGAAGCAGCAGGCAAGGCAAGAGAGTTCTGCTGTGCCATGTGGGTCACCTCCCCAGCCAGTGGCAGGGATCCAACTCCTGCTACAGTGGCTGCAGTTTGCTTCATAGTGCGTTGCTTAACCCATTGTGCCACCAGGGAGGCCCTACTTCAAATTTAAATGACTTGATAATAAGTGCTTTGAAGTTCTCTTGGACCAAGAAGAAAATGAGCAGGCCACTCCAGTGTCATGACATAGGCAAAGCACAACACCATACACTAGTGTGGACACAGAATGTGCCTGGAAAGTGATAGAGAATTGTCCTCATCCCTTTCTCTTCCACCCCAAGAGATCTGTGCAAATATTCCACTTAACCATGACCCCCCAGCATCAAGGATGTAAGAAGGAATCTGTGCTTCTTGCTATGAAACTTGGAGACTTCCTTCCTCAGGAAGAAGATAAAGCTCTGGGCATCATAGCACAGTGTCTGGACTCTTCATTCTAAAAGGTTCTTATAGAGCATGTCAACCACGGATATGGCTCCTTGTCTGATGGGAAAGTTACTATTACTGGTATTATTTTTTTCTCATTGGCATGTAATTGGGAAAGGAGAGCTCCAAGGGGTTCCTGATAAGAAGCATTAGTCTGTATTATAAAAAGATGTAATTAGAGATGACAGTACCTGTGCAAGCAATTCTAGACATTGTAATACAGCAAATTACAACATTCTAGCCAAAACAACATTTAGATAATGATCAATTCCTATTACACTAGGTCAAATACAAGGCCCAAAGAAAGGAAGATAAATTTATCTTTCAGTGGCCTGTGTAAATCCCTTGGTTGAGGGGTGGGGGAGGGGATGTGAAATATCACTAAAAAAATCAATATCTTTATTGATTAATCAAGCTCCTGTGATTTATTGGGCACTCATTCATTTGTTTGTTACAGTCATTTCATGCATTGCCTCTGGCTGTGATAAATGGTCTGGACTCTTTGAGAAAAAGAAGCTTTTTAGCAGTTGTGCTTTCACTGTGGGTCTTCCAGACCTACCTGCATATTTGTTTCCAGGGTAAGTTAAAGCCTAGATTTCTATGAAGTATGGTCTTGAAAAAAATCAGATTCTCCCAATTCAGGAGGTCCAAATAGCCATGATATAAACATAAGCTCTGGCTTCTTCCAAAATGGAAACATAAAACTAAAGCAGAAGCATGCTTGACTTTCAAGACTTCTGATAGTCACTGTCACGTTTAGCGGTGACTGTCTCAGAATAGGTCTGGCATTTCTGTATTACACACTGTGTACATCCTCATTAGGATACCAGTAGCCTCATTTTTATAGCTGCTTTGTTTCATAAACATTATATAACTTTGTATTTGTCTCCCAAGTCCCTCTTAACTACATTCAGTGGTTATGCCTCTGGGTAAAACCTTTGTCTGTTGCAAGGAATTACTACTAATTCCTGGATAATAGGTAAACTCTGGTTATTTTAACTTAATGCAATGATAGATGCAATAATAACAATGTCCAGCTTAAGATATCAAACGCCAGACTTGACAATATTAAATCTTCACTTGACTTAACATCATTTTCTCTCCCCCTTTCTCTAAAGGAAGGGCACATGGCACTTTCCTGTAATTCCTCAACAGACTTGTTCCTACTTGACTTCTCCTGGCCAGAGGTGAAATAGAGGGGAGTGATAATGGGCCAGTTCTTCTCTGACAAAGAGGCTTCCCATCCTCTGGACCTGTCTGATGGTGCAATCTGCATTCCCAGCCATTAATAATGTGGCTTTTTCTCTACGGGGATACTTTAATTGGCTCTTCAAAGGTTCCCTGTTAGATATTATTGGGGAAGTAACACTTCCCAAGCAAAATAAATTAATACCTTTTCATAAAAGCACTTAGGTTCCTTCCTCAGCCCTTAGTTACCTTTCAAAAATACTTTCTACCAATGTTTCCTACCCCTCCAGGTAATCCTACTAGACAGAACTGAAGTTGACACTCTCTTCCATGTGGCTCATATCTAAACTACAAGAAACACTCAGACTGCCCTTCTCTTGCAAATTGTGGGAGTGCAGGCCAATCTCAGCACATCTAAAGTAGTGAACCACCCTAATCTTTCCTAGACTGTTTTACTACTGAAAGTGTTGTGAACCATGCCCAGTAATTTCTGGGCAAATTGATAACACTAACCGAAGAACTTTCTTTGCTGTACCATTAGTTCTCATCCTCTGATTGCCTCCTGCAGCCAGACCCACCCAAGGCTATGATCTACGTCCTCAGACTTAAGGCTGACACTATTTCTTTGTGTCTCCCAACTATAGGGCATGGTTTGCAAAGCTCAAAGAGGAGACTTTTGCTTGGCTAAGAATAGAAGGTAGCATCTCCTATCACTCAATCAAGGAAGCACATCTCGCACAGCCTCAAAGAGAGACCACTATGAACATAAAGAGCTTCTTGATTTATAAGATTACCCTAGGAGGTATTAAAAACCTCTCCCCGGGGGCCTCCCTGGTGGCGCAAGAGGTTGAGCGCTGCACTGTGGGACTTCCTCAGCCACTGCAGCATGTGAGTTGGATCCCTGGCTAGGGAGAGGACCCATATGGCGCAGCAGACCGTCTCCTGCCTTGCCCGCTGCTCCCCTCAGCAGTGTATTTCAGTCCATCTGCCTGGTCTCCCCACTCTGTCTCTGGTGAGTCCTCTCACCCCCTGTGCCTCTGGCCTGTACCCCAGCTCTTGTATGCATAAATAAATCTTTTTTAAAAATTAAAAATAAATAAAAACCTCTCCCTGGGATTTATTCTAAATTATGTTCAATTAAGTGGAAGTTCACATCTTACTTAATCTGTAAGACATAGATTCACTCTTCCAAATTCAAAAAGACATAAGTAAGATACACCCTTGGGTCCCACACTTGATGTCTTCTTGATGCTGTCTCTTGCCATCTGAAATTACACTTTCTACTTTCCAGCTATCTATGAGTTGCAAAGGACAAGCATTGGGTATCAACCGTGAGCATCACTAAGTGTCCACTCAGTGCCTCTGCAGATGGCGCATAACGACTCACCAGGCCTGTGCTGTCAAAAGGGCACCTACCCACTAGCATGACTGTGACTGTGACTGCACTTGGTGTTCAAAAGGTAATATGGCCCAGAACATGACAGGTACAGACACAGGTGGACAACTGTGTACCACCATCCAGAATTCCATAAATCACTTCTCCATATACCAAGTATTCTAGCCCTATTTCACATCATAACTTAGCTTGAATTTTTTAAATAGAACTGATTCATTCACCCACTTTCTTTCTCATGCAGTTTATAAAATAGCTCTACTATAACTATAGTGACATTAGGGTCTTTGAGACCAATTTTCAAATTTGCTTAAAATTCTACCATCAATCAAAGATTTCTTGCAGCCATTTTCATTCTACAAACCTGAGATCCTTTGCCACCCAGATCCAGATTCTCATTAGAAATTCAATTTGAAACTTCTCTTTAGATACTCAAACCCCCAGGTTGACACCCCTCATGAAATTCTTCAACCTCCCCTCTTTCTGGGCTCAAAGCCAGATTCTCACATCTCAAGACTCTGTCCCTTTAACCTTACACATCTGTTCCTGCTTTAGAATTTTTTCTAATAGGATGATTGTTCAAATCCTGACAATCAGGTACAATTCTTCCTAATGCTTCCCAATTGTTTGCTTCTGCAGAAAGAAACCTTAAAGTTACAAACTACCTACTTCAGTCTCATTATGTCCCATTGGCCTCTTTGAGACACACACACACACACACACCACTCCCCTGCAAGACAGCCCCTATGTAGACAACTCACTTGGACACATAGTTAGGAAGCACTAACACAGAAGAATAGAACATGAGAAATTAAGTACACTTCAGTTCTTTGAGTAGCAATCAGATTTCTGTTTCACATATGAATGTAGGAAGGTTGTAATATGCAAAAGCACTGGTGCCAGAGTTCACACACATGGAGGGCAGTCTAATGATTCATTTTCCTCCAACAATCATTAATAAAAGATGTCACCATAACGATTCCAGTCCCCTCCTCTATTTGACAGGACAGAGAACAAGAATCTCAAGATGTCTGTCTGCTGAGTGCTACATACCCAGTACGTGCATAAAGAAGAAAAATGAGCTCTGCTAAAAGGCTATGAGTTAAAGAACAGGGAGTTATAGAACTTTGTCCCTAGGTGGTACTGCTCATTGATCGTGCTGTGTAGACATGCTGCCAGCAAGATAAAAGGAGAGAGTGAGCTGCAGCCCTTTGTGCATGGCAGTGTATTTAGCACCAGACTCTTATGCTTATTTCCCTAGAGAGGACTTCCTTGGCCATCCACCATCCTTGGACTATTCCTCACTCACATCTATAGGTTTCTTCCTGTATGTTCCCATAAGAACTCTACTTGTCATCACAGGATACATTGTATGTTGCATTGTGCTATAATTGCTTGTTTCAAATCAACCTACCCAATTCTAGTATGGTCTTTGAGCATGAAAGCTGTTGTTGCCATATATCCTAGTGCTCTGCATACTTTGTGACAAATGGAGCAAGAGCAAGGCTATCTGATGGATGGATGGATGGATGGATGGATGGATGGATGGATGGATGGATGGATGGATGGGTGGGTGGGTGGATGGGTGGGTGGATGGGTGGGTGGATGGATGGGTGGATGGATGGGTGG
>JAGFMF010011655.1:98038-137768 GCA_019455555.1 Galemys pyrenaicus | reverse complement strand
GGTGGATGGGTGGATGGGTGGATGGGTGGATGGGTGGATGGGTGGATGGGTGGATGGGTGGATGGATGGGTGGATAGGTGGATGGGTGATTGGGTGGATGGATGGATGGGTGGATGGGTAGATGGGTGGTTGGGTGGATGGGTGGATGGGTGGATGGATGGGTGGATGGGTGGATGGGTGGATGAGTGGGTGGATGGGTGGATGGGTGGTTGGGTGGATGGGTGGATGGATGGGTGGGTGAGTGGATTTGACTATGAAATAGCTGATCATCACCACAGATGTCCAGATATTTTAACAAAGTTCTTGCTTCATATAATCATTTCCTTTTGAGGATATACAAGTAAATAATATGTTGTTGAATGGATACAATCATCCACCATCTGTTGTTTCTTTAAATTCACCTATTCTATCATGTAAAATAAATATAAAACACTAATCTAGCTATTATGATGAATAAATCCTAATACCTATGTAAAGTTTACAAATGTTCACTTTGCCCTATATCAACCTGAAACTCTAACTGGAAGTTAAATTTGTGTGAGTGTAATTCACTTTATATCAAACTTTGCATTATTAAGTTTCAAAAGCTGGTTGCAATAAAAACCATAAGTCTAAGTTTCAACTGCTCAGTGTTTTCTTGATGAATTGTTTTCTAAAGATTTTACTACACCTCTGGAAAATTTTAATTAGTAATACTATATTTCCATAAATTCAAAAAGGCAGAAATTAATACTGGCAGCCACATGAAAAGGGAAAGAGGAGAGCCTTCCAACAAAAGTACAGACTCTCCTTAGACTGAGGATATGTCGTGGCCTCTGGCTATGTGCCTCCAGCGAGCTGGGAAGCTGGAAACTTAGCACGTGTTCACTGCCAAAGCCCCTTTACCTACAAACCAGACAGAAATGCTCCCAGAAACTAGACAAGTTTAAAAAGGGAGAAACATATTCCATGACTCTTTTTCAACTTCTTTTTCTAACTTTCCCATGTCCTTCAGGAGAGTTGGGGAAATTTCATATCTGAGGTATTTGCATGTTTCTTCCATTTAGATCCCGTCTTATCCTCAAAGTGAAAGGAGCTACCAGTATTAATTTGAACTGATCTCATAAAAATATTTTCTCT
Organism: Galemys pyrenaicus; assembly: GCA_019455555.1. Lineage (NCBI taxonomy): Eukaryota > Metazoa > Chordata > Mammalia > Eulipotyphla > Talpidae > Galemys > Galemys pyrenaicus. Next base: position 136,649 of record JAGFMF010011655.1, on the reverse strand, counting down.
GTCTTTGGCTTAGAAAGGCACTATTTCCTTTAATGGATGGATTATGTGTTAAATGACCTATAGTGGATAGTTTAATAACATCAGCTTCACTTGAAGAACTCTGCACATGTGGAAAAAGTCATCCTAAAGGCATTTCTTCTCATGCTTCTTTCACATCTCCTGCAGCCAGTTTCCTCAGAACTCTGAACGCAATGGCCTGAATTCTGCTTGGTCACAGTTAACTGCCTGGACATGACTGACCATCATATCATGGCCACCCCAGGACTTCCTGCATTCCTGAGGCTAATCATCACATAAGTCTTTCTAGCATATCTTCTCAAAATCTCCTCCGTACTCATTCTCTGACCTTGCTTCTGATTTTCCTGTTCATTGGTGCAATTTGAAGAGAACTCCACATGCGCCCATCATCACATCTACTCATCCTCCCACATGTGAGCCCAGACCTCTGCACTGATTCTTGCCAGTGTGCTCCTTCCATGCTCCTGAAGTCAGCCAACCCCTCAATGACTCACACTCCAGATCCCATTTTCACTTATCCAAGATTATCGCTCTATCAGTTCTCCCATGTTTCTCTTGCATCATGCATTTATCATTCTGTTTCTTTCCCATGAATATACAAAATAGCATTTTTTCTCCTTCTGTAAATTGAGAACACCCTTTTATGATGCCACCTCACCCTTTAGCACCTGTCCAGTTCTTTCCTCCCCTTTGTAGCAGAACTCCTCTAATTCATTGCGAAACTCATAATCTCCAATCCCTTCCCTACGTGCTCTTAAGTCTACTGTAATCAGGATTTCACTAAGACAACTTCACAAAAATTGTACTTATTACTGCTACCTATGTGTTCCATCATACTGTCCAAAGCTTTCAGGATCATCCTTACCAATAAATAAGCCATGAGCGTGTCTTGAGGAATACTGAAAGTATCCATTGCATTATGACAAATTGAGAACTACCTCTCTAGAACCTCCTTTTTTCATATGATGCCACATCATTCAACAACTATACTCTCCTGCACTAACATATTATACAGATTAGCAGGTATAAAGGTCAGTGAATATTACCCTGAAATATAAATGTATGTAGTGTCTATTAGTACAAATATACAATAAAGAGATTGGTGGGGCATGTCAGTCAGCTACATGTTGGCATGCCAACTTCCTGCCATATGGGGCAGTCATCAAACAGGCAATATTAATTTACTTGAATAGATTTGTGTCACTGTCCCTCTAAGAAAGGGACAGAAAAAAATACCACTTTTGTTCAAAAATATTCCTTTTGCCAGACTAAACTGCTACACACTCATCTTTAAGGATTAAAACATTACTATTCAACAAGGTAATCAGTTACTTAGTCAACACATTAACAGAGATTTAAGATAATTCATTATTGATATCCTTTAACATGTATCAGAGAATAGGCACAGAATAAGGAAACCAGTGGGAGAGAAAGGAAGAGCTTGAATGGGATGAGGCAATGTTAGGGAATGAAGGGGAACCTACTGTTGGAGAAATGGTTTGGCTGACCCTGTCGTCTGAGAGGGCAGACACCATGAGGAATGTGATAAACTACGGAACTTCGTGGTAGAAGGATTCCCAAGTTGCTTATCTTCTTCATACTTTAAAGCAATTCTGCTTTTAAGATTTTTGACCTTCCATGTTTGCGTCTGAAGGATACTTTTCTATTTTGAAGCTGAAAGATTATATTCTGATAGAAGGTACAATACATCCCCAGAAACTTTGACATAGTTTTTCTGAGGAAACTAAAGTGAGAGTAATGTAGATTATATCTCTTGATTCAAATTGGCCTCTAATCATTTTTTCCATGTAAATGTTTCCTGTTTAAATTTGGCAAGGGGTGGTAGATGATGGAGGGGCTATTCCTATTTGTTGTTGTTTTTTTTTTTTTTTTTAATTTTTACACAGGGATTTAAGAAACATAAAAACATTACAAAACGCTTAATAGGCCACTTTACCCAATAAAATGTGTATCAGGAAAAATTTCATCTTTCACATATGAATATCTCTTCATTTACTGAGGAAGTTTCAATGCTTTTAGGTACGTGTACAAAGATTACAAGATCAACCTTATAACAATGCACTTTAGCATAATCAAATTTGCAAAAAGTACATAAAATGAAGAACTCTTTAAATCGCTACACAATTTACAGCTCTAGTGTTGGAAATGAAACAAACACGAAATTACAAAAAAATATTACTGGCGATTCTAAATAGAAAAACTATTTCTAATTGTTTCAGTTTTCAATGTGCTATTCCCATTCTCTTTCAGTCTTCCAGTCTAGCTTCCATTTTGTCTGTGTCCACTTCAGCCTGTAGATAAACAATGTTGTGACTTGACTAGCCCTGGTGGTTCTCATTATGATACAAGATGCCCTTCAGTGGTAACCCTCAGGAAACTTTGAAATGACAGTTTTATTACTTACAGAACCTGGAAATTACAGAGCAGACCTAGGGTCACATGGAGAGTGAGAGAGAGTGCATAAGGTTCTGGGGTTCTGCTTTTATTAGGGTCAAGCATGGTGACCTAGGCTGGCTCTTTGTTGGCGACTTTAAAACACAGGACTTTAAAGCACAGGAAGAGAAAAAAATAAGGCCCCAAATGGTCAGTTATTGAAATCAACCAATAGATCTAAAGTAAAGGAAGGGAGTGAGGGGGAAGGGGCAGGAGGCAGCTTTGCTCTTTACTTAATCTTGATTGGCAATGTGCTGGGTTAAGACAGCCAACTTTGAAGTAAAGGCTCCAGCCATTAAAGCTTAAGTCAGGTATTTGCATTACAAAAAGGAAATTCACTATCAGGATTTATACTACCTATACCACACACACATTTTTGCTCAGGAGTTGTCTTTTTGTTTACTTTGTAATGCAAATTGTCCACCTTCGCCTTATTTTTCCTTAGTTTAATTATTTCCCCATTATTTTTTTTTCCCAAATAAACTGTACTTTTTTCTTTTTCCCCAATTAACTATCCTGGTAATTTTATCCATACAATGACGCTGTTTATAAGCTACATTTTAACACATCTTGGAGGGTGGAGGGTGGAGGCTGTAGAAGGAAAGTTGGCAAAAAACAGCCTAAGGGTACATTGTGAGCCTTCAGTGATCGGGTCACTCTGCCATCTCAATGTGAGCTTCCCCTCAATTAAGAGGGCACATTTGTTTTCACATCTATTTCACCACTTGAAATTTTGTAAATAATTAGGAATTTTTGAATAAAGAAAAAAATGAGATTTCTCCACTGGTAAAATAATATTTTCCTCTTGTAGCAAAATCCACTTGAAAATATGAATCCAGTGACTGTTACAGTTGGTTCACTGATCTTAAGAAGAAAGTTTTCGAACATAGTGAATTCTACCTTTCCAATTTAAGAGACAATTTCACAAGAACTGGGTGGACCGAAGAGTTGTCAAATAAAAGTGCATAAAGAGTTTTGCTTTATGCAAAGAGTATAAGAGCACTAGAATCATGTAGCCCCAACTCAGGGGTATTCACAGCTCCACCCTTTTCCCAGCAAGCTTTTCTGCTCTCCCAGGGGTCACAGTGGTGACTTGCACAAGTTTTGTTATTCTATAATTTGCCTGCACCACACCAACAAGTAACCCCTCACATACACACACACACATACACACACACCGACACACACACCTCAATCCCTGTCTCACACTCTGATCAGGTGGGCCCCCGCTGGCTTCCTGCACCTACCTGTCCAGAGCCTGCTGTGGTGTGGACTCCCTACCCAAAAATTCTCCAGAAAACTTACTCTCTAATCAGATCTTCATCTATACCCAAGGTCTTGACTGAACCTTTTCCCAACCATTTCTAGATCCCTGGCATCTTTTTGTGATGTGTATGCCAATCAATTCACATAACTAAAAGCAAGACAAGAACTACAAATTAAATGTCATCCTAATAGTTTCATTTTATTTCACATTGCTAAGTTTCTTTTAAGAACTTCCCATGTTACATATTCCAGAGACTCTTGGCTTTGGCTGAGGCAAAGTTCCAATAAACACATGGACTCTGTTACCAGCCTGGGAACAAGATGGATAAATTTGCTCTCAACTTTTGTCCTGGCACTAGTTCTGCTCTGGAGTCTTGGGAGTTTGTGTAGTTTGGCTGGCAGTTTTGCCTTTCATAAAAAGCTGAGATGATTGTTTCCATGTCTAGTATTACAACTGTAAGGACAAATGCTGTTTTCCAAAATTTCATTTTTCTCATTTTCTAACATACCCTTAAATTAAACCATCAGCGTTTATTGATCAGAGCTGCTCTGCCTACTTATGTACAATTGTAACTATATATTGCTACACTAATGGAACTTAAAGCTATGCTGAGTCTCACTGGAACAAAAGCAGCTTTCCTCCTTGTGTGAATTTTACCTCCATAATAAGCTTCTGTGCACCAAATTGATTAGATTTCTTGTAAAAGAGTAGCTGCCGTTGCAAATCCAAAATAATAGATGGCTGACATGTGACACTAATAGTAGCCAATAAAATAGCTACAGGAAAATTTTCCCAAATGCTTTGTAAATTGATTATCTATAATACCCAATGATAAATTGACCCATAATGCCATCTGATGGCTATTTATTTAGGCAGGAATTCAGCCTGGGGAATTTGAGAAACAAAATCCCAGCACTGCAATGATGATGGTAATATATTCTACAGTCATCTAGAATAGCAGATATTAAGTGTGGTTTGGTGAGATTTGTTTTCACTCCTTTGCCCTAAAACAAGACTTTGCTCATATTAGTTTGGTCAAGAGATAAACATATTCTGAGAAGAATTAACAGGTTCCCTAGCTCACCTCAAACTGCAGCTTCTCCCTCTTACCAAGCATTCCCTTACCCCCGCCCCATCAACTTCCTGATTTCCCTCTTCCATTAACAGGTCTATCCCAGGCTTCCAGTGTCAAATGACTTATATTCAAATCTCTTTTTCACTTAATTCTCCATTCAGTTACCCCAAGACCACTTTTTTTGTCTCTTTCGTTTCATTGTCTCTCTCACATATCCTTTTCTTTGCACTCCCATAACCCAAGACAAGTTCAATCATAACTCCCCATTCTCAATACTACAGTCCTCGATCCTTTGTCTCTATCCCTCCACTCTCCTCCATTCTATCTTATAAATCCTATATGAATCTTATGTTCATAATACTTTAAAGACCCTCTTGCTAAGAACTGCAATTTTCCAACAGTTTTCCACTATGACATATGTGTGTGTCATACAAACTGGAGTGCAAATAAGATATGTAGTCTGGGCCCAACACCCAGCTCTTTTACCACTATCTTCTCTCTATGCCTGTAGCAAGAACTGGTTCCTTTCCTTTATACATTCCTAGCTTTTCTTATTCACTCGGCATGCATAACCATTGCTGTATACTGAAAACATACACATATATATACTTATAAAAATTGTAGGCAGATTTAGAAGATGACCCCAAGTGATTCCCACTTTAGACATTTGTTATTTTGATTAATCCTTTCCCCTTGAGTGTGGGCGGGATATACAGACTTACTTCTAATGCAAAGGATACAGCAAAAGTGATCCACATTTGAGAAGATGTGAACCTATTCCTCTGAATCATAAAGTGATATAAACCAGTGTTACCACAAATGAATTAACAGTTGGAAAAGACATAAATAGTAAGCTATCCAAAAATAAATAATTGGAGATATTTCCACATTAGGGAAAGAAGTGATAGGTTGTTATTTCTTGATTCATTTATAAAAGGCTGTGACGTCCACCTGGTTAACAAACTCTCTTGACTGCTGTCTCAGCTTGCACACTTTGATGAAGATGCCTTGTTGAAGAGGCTCACGTCCCCAGGAATGGAGAATATTCAGAGGCTAAACACCAGTGATAAAGTGAAGCCCTCAATCTAACAGCCCTAAAGGAAATGAATTCTGCCAAGAACATGTGAATGATCTTGAAAATGGACCCATCTCCAGTCAAGACTTTAGAGGAGACCAAGCCCTGATTTGGTCTTAACTTCAGCACCTTGATTTCAGCATAGCAAGGGAAATTGAAGCAGAGGTCAGGTTAAACCGCACCTTCATTCCTGGCCTAAAAAACTATGAGATAAATGTTTTAAGATGTTTTTTCAAGATTATATTTAGGGGTGATTTGTTACAAATAAATATATAAACAACATCTATTTCCCTTCACCTGCTCAACTATAACCTCCTCAAGGCAGAAACCACATAGTAAAAACTGAGTATGGTTACAGTGCTCAGTGTAAATGTTAATGCACAGTAAATGCTAATGTGCGATAAATGCTAATTGGCAGAGGATTAAATGACTTTACTAAAAAGGCAATTTTCCTAATTTTGAAGAGTAAATATCATTTAACTTTTCCTGACTATGAATAACATAAAATTTATATTATCCTTTAATGTCAGAACCTATGTTTTTATTTTTGCCAATTGCATTGTTATTTGAATTTCTTACTATTTTTAGCAGAGATGTGTTCTTATCGTTTTATCATCTACATACCTAAGGGAATGCATAATTAACAGAATGAAGAAAACTTGCACTCATTTTAAAAGGATATTGTCAAATAACTACAAGTGTCCCCTGAAACATAAATGTGCTTAAATGATAACAGGAATAGAAGTGCCATTATATCAGGATGCTCTGAGTTTCAAATAATAGAATAATGGAAAGTATGGGTCAAGGCAAGCATGTATTTATTTCATACATTAATACATTCTGTTGACATCATTACTGAAAATTCAAAATCCCAGGGCTCAATTTTGCCCATCTTTCCACACCGCTCTTCTAAGAATAGCTCCCTCAGGATACAAAGTGGCTGCCACTGTTCCATTCATCACATCCAGACACAAAATTATCTACTGGAAGAAAAGCGTATTTCTCCTTGTGTATCTCTTTTTTAACAGCAAGGAAACTATTCCCAGAAGAACCAAAAAAAAAAAAAATCCCTCTTATATCAATGACCCAAATGAGTCATGTAAGAGATCCTAAATTAATCTGATAAACTGAGATAATCATGATTACTAGGAAAGGTCCAGACATGTGAGAAAAATTGGAGTTCTACTAGCAAGGAAAAGGGAGATATGTGTTTTTATCTACAAAAGATGACAAAAAGTAATACATAATTGGTGAGAAAGATTTGCTTCTATGCATTAAGCAGAAGAAGCAATTATTTCTCACTGTGAGAAGCTGAGATTATGATAAAAGGCATACATATTAGGATTAAAAGCATTATCCAGCTATAAAAGTTCCCTACCTTCCAATTACATTATTAAAGTTTGCAACCTTTAATAGTACACCTGTAACAGTAACATTCGTTCTCTTCTTATCCCTTCAATTCTTATTTGAAGGACAATATTATAGTCTTAAAATTTTTTTTTGAATATTATATTAATGGGTTTATTAGAACTCATAAAGCTGTAATCAATTTTGATACTTTTTTTTCCTGGGAAGCATGGGTGACAGAACAATTACTTTCCCTTTGACTACATATGCTTCTTAAATAATTTCCCAGGCTTGTTCTTGGTGCAAATACAAGAAAAGAATAGGCCCCTAGAAACCTATGCCGCAGCTGAAAGGATGTGGGAGAAGAAGTATGTCCTGAGGTCAGATAAGTGATGAGTTCATTAACTTGTCTAGTTGCTACATTGAGAGGCAGTAGATCTTGGTTGTTAAGAATGTAGGATTTGGAATCAGATCTAGATTTAAATCTCAACCTTACAGCTCATTAAGGACACATGATTTAACTTCTGTAATAATTTCTCCATCTTAAAAGAAAATCCCATCAGGCAACCTCATGAGTGTTGTGAAAGTTAAATGCAATGTCTACAAAACACTTAACACAGCAGTAAACAATAACAGTCAGCTGTCATTATTTAATTTGTTCTAATAAACAATTCCTAACCACATCCCATAAACTGGTCTCCTCTAAGTATCTTCCATAAGTGCTGGAGGAAAGGTTTCGTATTAAACTTCCATGACCAAGGGTGAGATTGATGCAGAAGTTTCTGGTAGAATCATTGCCCCCCTTCATACTGGGTTCCAACAGACCACATGTCTCTCCTGCTGGCCAGGAAGCTAAGGCAGGAAGAAACCTACAATCCTTGTTAAACACCTGTCATCATTAATTAGATTGCACATGTCTTTGCCTCTTTATCTGTTTCCAGTAGGCTCAGAACTCCCTTTTACTTAACCTACGGACCACTTTGCACAGGGGATACGTCCTTCAAACCTTTTACTTTCCACATGGCTTCCATTCATTGACCTTGGATGTGAGCATTGCAAATGTGCATATGCCCTGGATATGTCCTTCTGTATCTGATATAGCTGAAAGTATCTTTAAACCTCAAAATTTCAAACATTCTTAAAGCCTGATCAGTAATATCCTCATTGAACATTGAATACAGCAGAAACAAAAGACTTGAAAAGGGGGGCTTTTTTCTTTAGTTTTTATTCACAATTACAATTGAGTTTTTGTAACTGACGGATATGTCCTGATGAATCACCTCTACTCAAAAGGAATCCAAGACTATTCAAGGCACCTTCTTGATTGCAAATTTAACCAGTTAAATTGTTTCTATCTATCACAATCAAAGAGTTCTAGTCTTAGTATAAATAAAACTTATTTTATAGACAGTCAAGAATATAGACACAGGTTTTTGGGAGGGGGGTGGTTATGTGACATGAACCCCTGACTGGATATAAAGTGACACATTTTCTGCTAAACTTTTACTACTAATGTCCTAGTGTTCCATTTCTGTTCCAACAACTCTTACCCAATTATCTTTTAATAAAGCAATATTAGTATATTTGGATGTGACTCATCATCATCCATTTGCTAAAGTGAAAAGTAATTTTGATTGCAATATGAAAATTAAAATCAGTATCTTGGGATTATATTACTTCAATAAATATCTTTGTTGCCCTGGCATATGGGATCAAAAGATAAACTTTATTAGGTATCATACACTACACTGGGAGAGTAACCAATTTTATGGACAATCTACATAGATATTTCTCAGAAGACATACAGATAATCAACAGGCACATGAAAAAAAAAATGTTCATCATAACTTATAACGAAGAAAATACAAGTCAAAACCATAATGAGATATCACTCCACACCCGTAAGAATGGCCCATATCAAAATGATAAGAAACAACAAGTATTGGCAAGGATATGGAGAAAAAGGAGCCCTCATACACTATTCGTGGAAATGCACAATGGTCCAGTCCCTCTGGAAACAGTATGGAGGTTTCTCAAAATATTAAAAACAGATCTGCCATGAGATCTGTCAGTTCCACTCCTTGGTATCTACATGAACACAAAACACTCATTCAAGAGGATATATGCATTTCTATACTCATTGTAATTCTGTCCACAATAGCCAAATTATGAAAACTACCAAATTTTCCAAAAGAAATGAGTGGAAAAAGAAGATAAAGTACATATACACGATGGGATACCACTCAGCTATTGATGATTTCAAACAATTGTATTGCTTAAAGTCAAAACAGCCTCCTAAGGATGAAGGCAGGATTTTCTCTGGGAAGAAAAAAATCTCATAGTCTTCCTGGGAAGAAGTCTATCATAGGATAGAAATGAGACAGGGTGCGGTTTAGATAGAAATAAGGTCATTCTGTCACCCTTTTCTGAATCTGGAAATCAGAACAGCTGGGAATTCCAAGTTTTAAAACACCAGGAGTAATTTTGATGGAAAGAGAGGCAAGGAAAATTCTTCCTTCTCCCACAAGGAGCCAAAGTGAACACAGTCACCGAAGGGGTCAAAACCTACGTAATTATTATAACTTAAACTCAATCAGGCTTTTTCTACCAGTTCCCACAACTTTGGGGTAAATTTACTTTTGATCTCTAGCACACAGACACACACACATACCAGGAACAGCAGACCCCCTCAGAGGAGAAGCAGAAGCAGTAAGGATATAAACATGTAGATGGTGTCGAGAAATATTAATCTATTGGTGAATTTATATGAATAAAACCATTTAACTGTTGTTTTGATTAATTTAACCAGTGACTCAATTTAATGAAATTACAATTTCACTATTTAATAATAATTTAGCAATTAAAATTAATCAATTATTTACTCTTATTGTACTAACTGGCTGTTTTACATTTCATATAGATTTAGCCGCTGATTAACAATTCTTACATTAGGGTAAGAAAACTTTTTTTTTTTAAATTCACATCACATTGGTTTACAACGCTGTACACGATTTAGAGGAATAGGTTCACACCTCCTCAGATGTATGTTACCACACCACACCAGAAAGGTGGTATAGCACTGATTTGCATTTCCTTGATGGTAAGTAAAGTTGAACCTTTTTTCATGTGCCTATTGGTCACTTGTATTTCTTCCTCGATGAAGTCTCTATTTAGCTCTCCTGTCCCTTTTTTTCACTAGGTTCTTTATTTTCTTTTTGTTGAGTTACATGAGTTCTTTGTAGATCTTGGATATAAGCCCTTTATCAGATGTCTGATGAGCAAAAACAAGAAAACTCTCAAGTTCCTTAATGTTCCTCATCCTTTTCAAAACACAGGGAAGGAATTTTTCCTCCAAGTTCTTAACTCATTTTACTGCTGTACTTTTATCATTATTTGAGACAAATATATAATGAATATCAGCAAAATAACTATTCTTGAATTCTCAGTAAGTCATTGACAAAGAGGGAGGTTCAAACCTGTATCTAAGGAAATGTTCCTGGTTGGGTTTCCTAAAATGTTAATATTTCACTCAAATTTTTCATATTTATTACCCCATTTCCCCTAGCAACATAAAATACATTTAAAAATAACAAAATAAATATTCAATTTATGTTCTCATTTTATCACTTCCAAAGACTGATAGTGAACAATTATTGCTTCCTATAATTTATAATTAATCACAGTTTACTTTTATTTTTAAAAAGGTATATTTTAGCTTGCTTATGAATATAATTTAAGTTAGTAAAAGCTTGTTACCAAAATAAGAGATACAAAGAGGTAGAATTAAATCTTACTTGGAATGATTCTACATATTGGTTCTACATAAACTGCATATATGTTTTATTTCTTGTATGCCTAGCCCATGGAAGCTAAATGAAAACTCATGAGCAAAATTGAACATACTATAAGCCAAAGATTTTGGTAGCAGACTTGATTAATTCTCTTTATGTACATGCAAGGCTTAGTCCGCAAAATATAATAATCCATAGAATGGAGACTGCAAAGTAAAAACAAGTCATCCATTGAAATATTAATGAGATTTGAAGATGGAGCAATTCAATTCTGTATATCAAAAAGTAAATAGCATTGGTTGTTTAGATGTTTGGTACAAAAGAGAAATGCCAACTAACAAGACATGTACCTTTTTAAATTGTTTCCCTCTTGCAAATGTTTTATTTTGCCACCTTAATTGTTTTGTGTTTTCCATCCAGAAGGAACAGCCATCAAATGGAGACCACACTCTCTCAATGTTTTGTATAGGATTAATTTCATTCACAGCACTCAATAAATAATTTCCTAGGAATAATTTGCCATTGAATGGTACCTGCAGGCTAAAACACTTTGTTGTATAGTAAATCTTACTACAGAATTCAAATAATCTTAAATCTTAGCGTGATGATATCTGTGATCTGATAAAGTTTCATTTTCTTAAATCTTTTTTTTTTAAGATTTTTTTATTTATGAGCACAAGAGCTAGGGTACATGCCAGAGTCATGGGAGGTGAGAGGATTCACCAGAGACAGAGTGGGGAGCAGAACAGGCAGACGGACTGAAATGCACTACTGAGGGGAGGAGCAGGTGAGTTAGGAGAGGTCTGCTGTGCCATGTGGGTCCCCTCCCTGGCCGGAGGCAGGGATCGAACTCATGCTGCAGTGGTTGCGGTCTACTTCATAGTGCATTGCTTAACCCACTGCGCCACCAGGAAGGCCCATTTTCTTAAATCTTAACGTCAGAAGTTAACTCCTTCTTATCCCAGAAAATAGTCAGTGTAGACTAAAACATGTAGTATACAAATTGAGTATAATGCCTTGACATTTCAGAAAGTGATGGAGAATTCCTAAGGGATAACTCAAATCTTTCTCAAGTTATAGGCCTATTGCCAGCTTAACCACAAAGAGAAATTTTGTTTTGTATACATCATATACAATGATGTATATGATAACCTCAAGATCTACAACATTACTTGCAAGTTTACCCCTTTCCATTTTGTATTTGAAACAACTTGATATTTTTGTAATGGCTTCCATCATTTGACAAATAATTTAAAGAGCCTGGTATGTGACTGGCAGTGTAGTAGGAACTGAAGAAACATAGCAGAGAAGGTCCTCATGGAGAGCACATTCAACAGAGAGGGAGATAGGCAGTAAGCAAGTAAACAAACAGGGGAGTCCATTTCCAATGGCGAGTGCTAGGCAGAGAACAAAGCTGCACTGGCAGAGCAGATCTGGGGGAAGCCTTTTAGGCTGGGCTGCTGAGCCTGCATGATGAAGAAGCTGGCCCATCAAGACCAAGAGAAAAGTCCCAGTGGGAGGACTGTGGTTGTCTGTTAGAGGAAAGGTCTAACAAAGAATGGTGTGCCTGGAATGCAGTGGGAAATCTAAGGGGAAACATGAGAAAGGGCCGCAGGTTTTATAATCTTCAATCCCCAGTTCCAGTGAAATCAGAACTCAACAGCATTGCTGGGCCAGCGTACTGATGTGGCAACATTCACTGAAAGCAGTTCCTTACTGTATGGACTCATTGTGTTCCCCCCAAACTCATATGTTGTAGCCCTTGTAAGAAGAGCATGGTGGCCCCAAAACTTGATGCCATTCTTGCCCTTGGACATCACGATCTCAAGGAACAGCTGCACCAGTACCAGCTGTCCCTTGACCACCAAGATCCCAGCCTGGTCCATCACTTCATCCATGTGACTTCATCTCAACTGTATTACCAGCCATATGACCGCAGCTCCTGGCACACAAGTACCACAAGGAGCTCGTTTGGATACAGGATGCCACGAATCCATCTCAGGGCCCAGTTCACCAGTACACAGCTGGGCCCTAGCTCCGCTGCCCCAGCAGAGCCTCAAATGGGAGGCCAAAGCCTTCGGTTTGGCTGCTGCCCACCTCTGCCAGCTCTATGGCACCCTTAAAGTGGGCTTCCAGCTCCAACTCACCAGTTTAACCAATACCAGCACCATGGGCCAGAGCTTCCTCCACATATAAGCTACTAGTCCAGGGTGGAATAGAAAGTCTAACCCTTGACTTCTTGAGCAAGTACATCCAATTCTAATTATTCAAGGTGATTAGATTCTACAAAGTCACCAGGAATACTCCATTAGAGAATCCTGAAACACTGTTCCTAGGGGAAATTTGCACGTACACGCATATACATGCCTTTCCCAGATAATAATCATAAATCCTGTAAACAACTCATCCTGCTAGTTATTATTTTCCTTATTTTGCAAAAGAAAAAGTGAGATCCAGATCTCACTGACTTTCCTGAACTCACTTGAGATCATCCTACTAATCCTTGCTACAGCTGGGACTCAACCCCCCTTCCACTGGCCCCAAAGCCTGAACTTCTCACACTAACTACTTGCTCCACCCTCTGCTGCCTCCATCTGAGAGCTGAACAGCAAGAGTGAGCTGCAAATTTCAGGCATCTTACATTGTCACCCCTCTGTGAATGTTTACAAATGATCTTGAAAACACCAGGAGTGTTGATTTTGCAGTTACAAATAAATGTTATAAGGGAAGGATTGTAAATACCGAACGCCTTGAGTGAAGGTCGACAGTAACAAGTTTGGAACATTACTTGGCACGCGGTAATTGTTCAATTAATATTCACCAGTATTTTCATTTTACAGTTGAGATAATTTAGTTCCTATAATTAGAGCAAGACACAGATAAACTCCAATTTTTGCCCCACACATCTGGTTTCAACACTTGTGATTTCAACCATTATTGTTGGAAGTGTAGTTTAAGTGTCTCAAAAATCCTTAAAGGGATGATTTTAGTTACCATATAATAATTGTCTTCAATGATTCCTCTAAAACTACATTTGCAATGACAGACACAGACCCCAGAAGACACAGAGGAGCTTAACAGAGTCGGGCAAGGAAAGAGTTCTTGTGGCTGACAGAGTAATGAAGGCAAAGAAACAGCTTAGAAACCCTCCTCCCCAGGTACAAGATATCAGCCTAAGTTAAATACCAGCTTTCACTGAATGGGGGACTCCATCTTTACTAACAATGTTCTGTCCTGACGTTTGTCCTTTTAAAGGCCACCATTTGCCTTGCATATTTCCAATATGACTTTAGAGAGTACAAATGCCTTTTCAAGGAAAAGAAGAATGGGCTGTGCTGGCGCACTAACACATTGCAGTGGGAAGCCTATCACCCAGCATTTTTCCTGAATGTGTTGCTTAACGCTAGAGTTCAGCTAGACTGCACTCGCGAGTCCGGGTGCCAAGCTGTGGACAACTTTCTCCAGGCAGCACCATCTGCTCCATGGGAACCTCCCCAGGCACTAGGCTGGCAGCTCAGGTTGGCTTTGAGGCCAGTCATGTGTGGCAGATGCTGCTGGGAGGCAATCTTGCTTTTCTTAACACTAGGGTGCTGGTTTTCTATAATTTACCAGAGTTATCATTTGATTCAATTTTCTTTCTTAGAGGAGAATAGCAGACAGTTGAGTTTTCCTTAGCAAGAACTCAGCAGAAAGTAAAACTGAGCTCAATTATCTCTTCTTACTATTGGAAGAACCACTTTTCTTGGTTAGGACAAGCACAGAGCTTCTCAAAGGGCATGTTGTAGACCTTAACTCTGCGCAAAGTACTCCAAGAAAGAAAAGGGCCCAAAAGGCAAATAAGTTTGAAAATGCCATAAACGGCATGATTGTTTTAAAGATTCACTATGCACATTTGGTGCCAATGCCCCACCTCCCCTCCAGAAGTCCTACAGTTAAATGCAATCACTTTAATATCTTTTATCCCAGTATTTCCCTAACCTGGGAGAATGCATAATTTCAACTTAATTCACCTATATTGCAAGGGTTAACTTTGTCACTCACTTCCAGAGGATAGATCTTCAGAATACAGTAAGGCACAATCAATCATCAAAGGGACTTGGTAGCCTGGGGGGAAGTCAGCATGTCAGCATGGGCTGCATGAGAGGACACATGAATTCTATTTCTTTTATTTTCTATAATTGTCTGATACTGCATGTAGTTTATAAGATAGGCAGAATTCATTTATTTTCTTTTCCTCCATTTGACAGATATTCACCATACCCCACTGGCCCCAGCATAGTGCCAAATACTAGATGTATAGAAGCAACCCAAGAAAAATCACCCCAGCTTATATCAAACATTAGGGAACTGTTTATAATGAAATGCAATGAGCTGTACCTTAGAGTCAAGAACTGCCTCTGAGTGTTTTCTTCAGGAGACTTGTTGATTACCAAGTACTCACCGAGTGTGAAGAACAGGTGAGACATTCCCCCAGGAAGCCTCTTCCAGTTCAAGGAGGCAGCCACAAGGCCATCAATGAGCAGCACAGGACAAGAGAAGGAGCACTGATAGTAAGGATCAGAACAAGGAACAGATCAGGAATAATTTTATGGAGTCAAAACTAAAACTCATGACAAAACCACCATTTCATTTGACAAATAACAAACTTCTATACAACATTAGATTCTCTTATTGTCATCCCAGAATGAATGAGACCTGGTTGAAGAAAAATACAAGTTATTTATTTGAGTGTTTGAATATGACTGCAGCTTGGGGAACATACACCTAAGAAGCACTTCACTTGTGTGCCCAAGTTCTCTGGGATGGGAGTACTTATATATACAACAGGGCAGGCCAGGGCACACTCAGGCCACTTTATGCAAATTAGGTTTTTATTCAGTGCTGTTCTGATGGTGGAAAGTTTGCCAAGCAGTGATTGGTTGAGCTTCAATCCTGGAGGGCTGTGGCAGCTGAGTTTAAGCTCCTTCGTGGAGGTGTGTGCATTTGGGGCCCAACTCAACCTCTCTGCTCTAGTCACCCAGATTCAAGTGATGCTGAAGCGGTTCATCATTCTTGTCAATAAGGACAGAGACTATTTCAAGTAACTTTTGAGTCCCCTTAATCACTCAGTTGTGCTATGCACAAAGTAGACACATTAGAAATTTTAAATAAAGAAAATAAATTTTAAATAAATTTTAAATAAAGTAGTGTATTGTGCATACTGGTGATAACCTCATATGCAGAGTAGGCATTCAATAACGATTTGGAAAATGAAAAAAAGAAACATTTCATTTTCACACTTCAAGGATCATTCGCAGTTTCACAGTTTTAAATGCTATTTTTAAAGGCATAACCCAGATTATAAAAATCAAGAAAGTAAATGAAAATAGTATTTGCTGAGTCTCCAAATGCCAAGCAATTTTTCACGATCTATGGTACATTATGGGTGCTTTGGTAATGGTCGTGGTGTGGTAATATATATCTTCCCCTGAGTCACAGATAGTGTTATAAACCCACTTTATCTCAATTGAAAAAAATAATCTGTGTGTTCCTTATGGGCAGTTGCCAAGTTTACTTAAATTTGCTTCCTATAATCCAAGCACCTGGCATTATGCAGGTACTAGTAAGGACAGGGAAAATATTTATTAAATGGGGGGAGAGGAGAATAATGAATTCTGCCCCTCTAATAAATTAATCTTCAAGGTAAATCATGCCCCCACACATTTTAAGGAAAATACTACCTTGAATTCTTCCTAACATCACCCAATTTTTGAGAGATGGGTGTTCTGTGATCAATTCAGTATTCCTTAACTTCTTCTAAACCACGCTGGTAAGGGTTTCTTTCACATTTCTGTTCTGCACGAATGAAGCATTAGTAAATGCATCCCACTCACCTTGTCAGTTGTAGCTCTAAATTTCCAAATAACTAGTTGAATTCTTAGCAAGGAAATGTAGGATTCTAAATTAAATGTATGTAGCATGCTATACTCCATAGTTAATTGTGAAAACGAATCTTTTCTTACCCCCAGAGCTTGGCTAGTCCCTCTCAGTTTCTTAGCTTGAGCTGTTCTTGCTTACAATGCTGCTTTGGGACTCAAATAGGTTTAATAAGCAGCAGGTTGATGGCTTCAGCTGGCCATGTCCACTCCCGACCCCTTCACCGCCCTGACTTCAGTCACTTGTAAGCCAACACATGCGCACTAACACATCGGAGTTAGTTCCCTTATTAGTCAAGTCCCTTAAATGCTTTGATTCTCAATCTTAAGACTGACTTTCATTTTTCATCATGCACAAAAATAAAAGCAAATAACAAGTAAAGCAAAAATAAAAGCAAAGTAAATAAGTAAAATAGGTAGCCTGCCTGGCTACTAGTTAATTCTCCTAGTTTCTCTTTAAAAGTCCTTAGACCTAGTTCTCTAACAGGGCATCTCCATCACAGTATACTGGAAAGGATATTACTTCTCTTGCATATCCAATGGACTGTCCTTAAGTAATGCATTCCCTGTTCTGAGAGATGCCTGAGAGGGCAACCACCTCAGCCTTGCAAAGGTTCAGCCAAGAAAGTGGGACTTTTATTCCCACAAAGTGAAGTCTGGTTCTCTGGCTTAAATTTGTGAGTACCTCAGAGACAGATAATTTCTCAGGTGCACTAGAATTCTGACAAACAATGTACACCAATGAATTATGGTGAGTGCATAATAAAAGAAACATGTTTTAACTTTCTTAAAAATCTCTTGCAAACAAAGTTGTTGGAAGATGACGTTAAATGAACACCCAGTATCTGCACGTAGATCACCTATCACAAAACAGAATAGAATTATCTGGTTTGAATAAAATCTCTTATTTCTCTTTTCTGTATGAAAGAGAAGTGTTAATGAGAACTGAAACCTCAAGTTTGCCAGCAAAGAGGGGAAAATCCAAAGATCAAGATTATTCTCAAGATTTTTTTGCTCCCTGAAAAATTGAGGGTTGACATTCAGTATGAAAGGCAGACTTGAAAAAGAGCAGTATTCTTCCCACACACGTCTTTCTATGATTGCCCAAGATTATGAAGAATGGGCTTTTCCTACCCTCCTTTATATGGAAGGACAAATGAACAGAGGGGCAGAAGTCCCTCTGACTCCCTCTTTGGGGCAGGCAGTTAATTCCCTTCTTTGAAAGAGATTTATCAATACGTCTATGAATCCCCACTTCAAGGACAACGAGGTGAAAATCCAGGTTGTTTCCTGCCAATTCAAAGAGTTCTGTATCTTTTGTTAAGACGCTGATTGGGTAGAGGCTGCGTCATCTGTAGCCACCTCCTGTTGGGTGATTGATGTCGCTGTGGTGTGTGTGGCCTGGTGGGCGAGGAGACAGGCGTGCTGCTGGGGAGGAGCCCAAAGCACCAACCCCTGCAGCGCCTCAGAACAGGATGGATTCAGAGGTAGAAAAATTGACAGCTATAGAAAACTAGCTGATTGTGGAGACAAATCAATAACGATTTTTAAGAAAATGAAACCCTGGCTGAAAAGAGGTGAAAAGGCTCTTTGAAAGCGCTAAGGCTCTAAGTAGGAATGGAGAGGCTAAAGGACCCCTTGGGTGTTTTCCAGTCCAGAGGGCTTTGATCCCATGGGGCCAGTCTCTAAATGGTTACCAGCTCGTTATCTCAGATGACAGGGTCCAGGCCTTCACTTTACAAACAATCATTTGGAAAAGAGATGTAAACGAGGGTGGAGGGAAGTGTTCAGGGATCTTCTGTGTTGTAGCTACTGGCTCTGAAACAGGACTAAATGCAAGTCCTTGGGTTCTGTCAGGGCCCAGACTCAGGTACACACAAAGCAACCCAGAGGCATTTTGACAAAAGATGGCAGGCACAAATATGATGGGATCATGACGTAGGATTTCCTACCATGACTATCCAGTTACTCTTGTCCTTCCACTTGGGATTATCCAGTTACCTAACACATCTCCACTGGAACCCAAAATGCTAGACTCTAGACATACACATAAATGAGTAAAAAACAAATTCCAAGGAACAGTCAACACGTAATTCCCTCCAAAAGCCACTTAATAAGATTTTAACTTGATTAACATGCTATTTGAACCTACCCTCACAAATTAAAATAGTTTTTTTTATTAGAGCAAGGAAGATCCTAAGGGAGTATAAACATCTTCTGGTTGGAACAGATCTCCAATTTCCAAGCTAGCTCAGGAGTAGAAAATGTTGTGACTCACAAAGGCATGAAACAAAAATTACATCCCTTTCACGGTCCTGCCCACTCACAGGGGCCCTCAACACAGAGTTTGTCCTTTCCAGTGTTCACAACACTGCAGGCTGCATCAATGGTGGCTTGGAAACTCACTGGCAGCAGAGAGAGTGTGGGCCATGACCAGAAAGGTCTCAGGAGCTGGCATCTTTAAAAATACCCCACTAAGCCCACTGTATCTGCTCTACTCCTAAGCAATTGATATTAAGGTAAACCCCCCAAAGAGCATGCCATGGGAGCCACTGGCCTCTTATGTTTATTTGGTTTTGTATATCTTGCCAAGCATGTCTTTTTGTTCAATTGATGAAGTCAGCAATCCTGTGACAGGTATTTTTCAGCAAATAGGACAGGTATTTTTGGCTATAATGTAATTTAAGTATTTTTCAAATATTAAGTATTTTGTCCAAATAGGTGAGTGTGTGCAAAATCTCAGGTTCTGATACTGGGTCCTATCTGGCTTCTGTTATAGGTTTCCCTCCCACAATGCTTTGCAAGAGGAGGGTTGGCCCATTCTCAAGAAATAGAAGAAACTTAAAATCATCCCAAGGAAAGAGGGGCAGGTGGACTCAATTTTCCCCCTCCTGCCAGAGAGGATTCAGAGGTGTTCAAATAAAATCTAATCACACATTAAGTGGCAGACTAAAAAATAATGCCACAGATATGGCCAGATCTTAGTTCTCAAAACCTCTGAATGGCATCTTACATGGCAAAGGAGATTCTGAAGATGCAATTAAGAACCTACAGGTAGTGAGGACATCCTGAATATCTAGATGGACATGATGTAATCACAAAAGTCCTCATAAGAGAGAGCACAAAGGTTAGGCAAGCTCAGAAGGCATGGTAACCATGGACGCAGAGGCTGGAAAGATGTGAGATGGGTTGGAAGATGACACTGCTGGCTTTGAGGATGGAGGGAGAGGAACACAAGCCCAGGAAGTCAGGCCATAAGCATTACATGTTTCCTTTCAATAGCCACAAAATGTGTTTCCATAGAACTGAAACGATAATGTGCCATCTTGACTAATTGAAATTTGAAAGCAACTGCCAATGACAATTATTTTGGCTTACAGAAAAGATAACAGCTAATATTTATTAAATATTCAGTATATAATGTGCCATGCAATGTTCAACACCCTAATCCTATGTGTGTCTCATTTAGTCCTCACGAAAACCAAAATTATTCAACCTTTCTGTGTCTTTCTTCCCCTAACTATAAAGTGGATATAGTGACAGCACCTATTTCATATGCTCCATTATGGTAGCCAGCCTTCAAAATGGCTCCCACTGATCAGTTGTGATATTGTGGTTTACATTAAGAAATACATATATTTGGTCTTTGCCCCTGTTGATGACAGAGAACTCTCAAAACTCTTGGAACTTACTAAATTGTTAGAGCAACAAGGGCACTTTTTGTTGTAACATTTGAGTTTTGTCCTCAGTTCTGAAAAAGTTCCTGAGGGAGGAGGGTAACAGATGTCTTTTGTTATTCATAATGAGCAACTCTGACCACACCCGAATTTGTTAGTGAGGGTGACTTTTGGAAAGCCCCCTCAGAATGGACAGTTAAAGGAACCAAGCACAATTAGACAGTTGGAACTTTCAAACTCTCCTTGTCCCCTCTTCCAGGGAGACAAGATGGATTGGAAATGAATCATTTACCATGACCAGTGATTTAATCATTCATGCTTATGTAATGAATCCTCCATAAAAGTCCATAAAGAGGAGGTTCGGAGAGGTTCCTGATTGGTGAACAGAGAGAAGGTAGATGCCCTGAGATGGTCTGGAAGCACCACACGTTTCCCCATACCTTGCCTATGTATTTCTTTTATATGACTGTTTCTGAGTTGTATTCCTTATACTAAGCCAATAACCTAATGAACTGTTTTCCTGGGTTCTGTGAGCCAGTAGCAATTCAGTGGCACTCAAGAAGGAACAGTGAGAACTTCCAAATTATAGCCACTCTGTCAGAAGTAACTCATGATGCCATGGCAAGAATGAGGTCTTCTTTCAACAACCAGCACTAATTTATAAAGCATGTGAGTAAGTCACCTCGGAAGCTAATTCTCCAGCCCTGGTCATTCTTTCAGAGACTGTAACCCCAAATAGCTTAACTATAACCTCACGAGAGAAAACCAGAACTAGTCAGCTAAGCTGCTCCAAAATTCCTGACACTCAGAAAATGTGAGTATCTGTTGTTTTAGGGTCATTTGTTACACAGCAACAGAGAACTAATATTGTTGTTAGGAGAATAAAACTAATGAGCATTTTAACTAACATAGCAATTGAAAGTGCTTACAACAGTGCCTGGCACATAGTAGGTATTATATGAGTGTCTATAAAATTAATTCCTTCATGGAAAGTATGAAAAACCTACTATGATCAAGATCCCGATAGAGGATGGATGACAAACTGACAAACACTGATGCCTGCCCTCAAGTAGCTCACACTGAAGGAGAGGGAGGAGGAATCAACGTTTACATAATTGTATGTTTTCCACAGAACTACAAATGCATGAAGCAGCAGGCACATGTACAGATGATTGAATAAGTCATTAAAATTTACATATTTCAGTAAATTTATATCAATGTAAAATATCCCAACAATTAAAATAAACGTACCACGTGTTTAATATTTTGTAATTGCTTTCCTCCCACTTCTACTTACTACTTCCCACTTCAACAAGTAGAACGAAAGTGTGGTCTCTTCATGTAACAATAACAGGCAGGGCCCTCGCTGGTGGCGCAGTGGGTTAAGCAACGCACTATGAAGCAAACCGCAGCCACTGCAGCACGAGTCGATCCCTGCCTCCGGCCAGGGAGGTGACCCACATGGCACAGGCAGACCTCTCCTGCCTTGCCCACTGCTCCCCTCAGCAGTATATTTCAGTCAGTCTGCCTGTTCTGTTCCCCTCTCTGTCTCTGTCTCTGGTGGATCCTCTCACCCCTCCACATCTCTGGCCTGTACCCCAGTCTTGTATGTATAAATAAATCAATCTTAAAAAAAGGCAGTATTTTCAAGGAGCTTTGAATATTAAAATGGCCATTACTAATTTACACTTTTAAGTACAGGTCATGTGCAAAGCCTATAAGAAAACATCCCAAATCTCTCAAAAGGTAGAATAAAGAGGGTTTTTAAAAGAAAGTTAAATTTGTTCCTTGTTTTCCCTTTATCTTAGGAACCATTTGAAAATGAATCCACCACACCAGCCTCAATCAAAGAATATTGGAACACAGGGAAAGTCTATTTTTCTGTGAAACATGAATCAGAATTATCCGAATGATTCCAAAAGAGATGGAAACAGCACATTCATCTATCTCTGCTCTTTTTGTGCCAAGATATCCAGAATTTCGAACACTGATCAGTGCAGTCATGTTCCTGCAGGTTATTTTTCTTAGCCTCTGCCACTGAGGTTTTCATTACTTTTTTTGCAAATTCTGCTGCTGATAGACACAAAATCAAAATATCCGCTTAGCTACTGAAGAGTACATACTGAACATTTATTGTATATTGCAGATATGGTCAAAGAAAAGGAAGGGGACAAAGAACACCTGTGATGCTACAAGGACAATCTCCAGTTTCATGGAACACTGAGGATGTCAGAACTCTTGGCTCTTATAATACCTGCCTGCAGTTAATTTGATTTCTCCATTCAAGTTAAAATGAATTGCATAACTGAGCAGCCGAGTACTTTCCGTCTTATTAAACCAATGAGTGTGTTATACTCTGTGCCCTTCCAGTCATCCTAACTGAGCTCTCCACTCACGGCCCAAGGGTTTTAATTGCATAAGCAGCTGTTATTGTCACTTGAGGCCCTATGTGGAGTAATTAGGGAGAAGACGCTAAGTCAGCCCATGAGAAATATGACAGAATTACATTCTGCACACAGATATGCAAAGCATAGTGTGTGTGCACGCACACTCAAAGAGTGATAGAGATATAACACTGCCATCAATTCCCTAGGCCCTGTATATTTGGGAGTACAGACAACTCCAGGGCAGAAAAAAATTGACTCACCCAAAGGTATACTCCAAATGCTGGTGCAATCCAAATACAAAAGTAAACAAAAGAACAGCACAGAATTGTGCAAACACCAAGAAGATAAGTGAGGTTAGAAGAAGGAAGCAGCTGAATCAACATGGTAGTTCTGACGGGTCTATGCTGGGCTTATATGGGAAGGTAAAGAAGGTAGATTCCAATTTAGATGTATGTGATGGCAAGGCGTGTGTGTGTGTGTGTGTGTGTGTGTGTCCCTACGTGTGCATGCAGACTGGTGGGCAGATGAGATCTGGTCCTTGGAAAGATAACACTGGCAAGGTACATACTGGAAAGAGAAGAGCCTGTGATGCAAAAAGCAGAAAGGTCTTCAGCCACATGAATAACTGTGATTCTATTTTAATAGGAACTTTACTGAAGTCCATTTTTGAGTAATGAAAATAAAATGACTCTTATTATGTGACATAAAATGAAGCAATTAGAGAGGAAAGGAGGGATGAACAGAGAAAGGGAGGTTAAGTATTAGTGGACAAAAAGATGACAAAATGGAGAGAATTTCTAGAATGCCAAAACAGGTGGCCAATTTCTTATAAAAGTGGTTGAAAATGACCATTAGCTTGAGATCCAGTCCAAGAGAATGGGGAAAGCATCTGAAGGAGATGCAGTTGGGTGTGTGTAGTTTGCAATTGGAAATGTGTATCTGAGGCTTAGGAGAGGTCATGGCTGATGATGAGAGCTTTAGTAGTCATCAAAAAACTACATTTATTAAGCACTCATTGCCTTCCAGGAACTCTATTATGTACTTTATATATGTGGTCTCATTAAATTTTCACAAAACCTCATTAATTAAAAAAATACCTTTTACTAGTGAAGGACTAAGAATCACGAGGATAAGTAACTTGCTCAAAATCAAAAGGGTGGCAAGTCTAAGCTGAAATCTAAGCTAAGAATCAGTATTCAGTTAATTTTCTGTCAAATGTATATAAGTACTTCTTAAAATACCTCTTACTCTTTTTTAAATTTTATTTTATTTTATGTATATTTTACATCATTCCTCCTTTTTGTTCAATGCTTGCTTTTTCCTCTCAGGTATAGTTCCTGCAAAGTTCCCACCACCAGTTCACCCATGCACCATCACTGTAGTCCTTTGTCTAAGAACACATCCCCTTCCCCTGTTTTGATCCCCCTCTCCCCCGCCTCCCCTGCAGTGTCTCTGATTAATAGTTACCGATTAACTTTGTTTTTTGTTATTTTTTTCCTAGTCCCTTATTTGGCTTCCCTACTTTCCTCCTATAAGTGAAACCATCTGACACTTTTCTTTTTCCTTCTGACTTATTTTACTGAGCTTAATCCCTTCCAGCTCCATTCATGTTGTTGTGAATGGCATGAGATTATCATTTTTGATTGCTGAATAGTAGTCCATTATGAAAATACCTCTTATTCTTTCACAATTAGGATGAAGTCCTGCTGGTTAAAGCAAGAAATCATTTTAAAATGGTTGTATGTATCTATACCTTCAATATTCTAACATCAAATATATACACCAATATTTAGATGCAGAACTAAAAGCTCGTTTTTTGGGCCCTCCCTGGTGGTGCAGTGGATTGGGCAACGCACTATGAAGCAGATCGCAGCCACTGTAGCACAAGTTCAATCCCTGCTGCCAGCCTGGGAGGGGACCCACATGGCTCAACAGACCTCTCCTGCCATGCCCACTGCTCCCCTCAGCAGTGTGTTTCGGTTGATCCGCTGTTCTGTTCCCCGCTCTGTCTGGTGAATCCTCTCGCCTCCCGTGCATGTGGCCTGTACCCCAGTTCTTGTGTGCATAAATAAATAAAATCTTTAAAAATAAATAAAAGCTCATTTTTTTACATGGCCCACTGATAGAGATATACATACCATAAATCACCCACATAAACCATATCCATCATCCACTGCCTGTGATTTCTAGATTGTATTTCTTAAAGAGTAAAAAGAGTACTTAAAAGCATTTGTGAGTCAATATGAGTACATACTGTTTTCCCAACGTATTTTTGTAGCACTGATCACACCTAATGTGACAGCCATTTTTAGGGACTCTATTAAGTTTTTCTAAAACATGCAACTAGTTTTCATGAGAAACTGACTTTTTCTTATTGTACTCAAAATTTAAAAGTTTATTCAATATTTAAATAAATGTCATCATAATAAATACAACTGGAATTAGCTGAGTTGAAAATAAACATGAGTCTCTTGGTAAGAAAAAGCTCAACTATTAGGAGCAGAAACGTGCTGAGATGCATGAAAACAGTGGTCAGTGTGTGCGGGATGGTGAGCATTATCCAGGTATCAGTATTCACGCATCATAAGGGAATGAGAGCGTCAGTCACTCTTGTGGGCAAATTTGTTAAGTGAGCTCCTACTGTGTTGTTGTGTCATGAGAACGAATGTTTGGAACGATAACCCAAAATTATAAACATTACTGAGCACATGAATCACTGTGTATTTTAAAAAAAAGAGTACGATATGATTCTTCCCCCTGGGGAGTATAAAATCTAGTCATTAAACTGAAAGTCCCTTAATCATGAGAGAAATATGCAAAGTATTATTTGTGGAGTACTTATGATAACTCCCAGGCACTATTCTAAGCCATACACTTACAGTAAGTGTGTCACGATCCTACTTGGTAGGCACTATGAAGACCTTCACTTGTCATGCAAGGAAAGTGAAACACACAGAAGTTAAATAATTTGCAAACTGTGACTCAGGGAAGTCACATTTTGGTTGTCTAACTCTACTAACCATTATAGATCAAGAGCCTACTATGTTCCTTGGAACCAGACCATACCATTCATACATTTTATCTAATTTTGCTCCTCAACAACTCTTCAAGACATGCATTAATAGTTCCATTTTACAACATGAGCCATGTCACAGAGATATAAAGTGGCAGAGTTAGAATTCAAATGCAGATAATTTAACTCTGGTGTTCGTGTCCTTTACTCTATGCATCACTGTCTCACAATATTATTTGTAAGGAACTACATATTAATCTGTATGGAAAGACCCTGAAGGTAGCAGAGAAGCATATAAATTGTAAATATGTAACTCAAAACACCAGTTGGAATGCATCAGAGAATCATGGGGTGCCATAACATTCAGATTAATTATCCCTGTTCTAAACAATAGAAAATTATTTTCACACAAAGCAAATGTAATAAATTTAGACACTCTTTTCTGATATGTTTAGTATGAGAAAATTAAAATTTAGAAACGTAATGAAGGAAAATCTATTCATAATTCCATCACTAGATATAATCTCTGCTAACATTTTCTTATATTATCTACCAAATTTTTATGTTTGTGTACATAGAGAAAGTTCTCCTACAGATAATTTTTTAATGTGAATTGGCAATGATTTAATTGAATAATTAAGGAACTTCACTATATTATGTGGAGGGGTGTTTTTGTAACTTTGTGCTTTGTTTATCATCTTTATGAATGATTAATGTGATGAGAATTTGAAATAAATTCTTATAGAGATAAGAAACATATCTTGGCTTTCTTCCTATCTCTTTCTGGCTGCTGCTGCTTATTTTCCTTGGCACATTTCTCACCCTCTAACAACTAAATACTGGTTTGCCTCAGGGCTCTGAACCAAGTACTCGAGGACTCTTACTCTACTTTTGCAGATCAACTCTAGAGACCTCCCCTCTGTATTAGCTATGATCTGATATCTCCTTCATTTGCATTTCTAATCCAGTCATCTTTTTTAATATTTACAAACATCTCCTTGGCATCTCTATTTGGCTATATAAATCCATGTCATCGTCAACTCTTACTATACCTAATACATCTGTTCCTTCCTCATCCTTCTTCAAACTCTGGGTTCATTAAGTTAGCACTGTGGGAGGCATTTATGATCTGTCATCCATCTTCCATAGCCAACCCATCATAACATCTACCTTTGAAATCTCTCTCAATCCAATCACATCTGTCTAGCTCTACCTTTGTTCAAGTAACCATTATATCTTAGTCTAGCAGATAATAGTACTGTTTCACTGTGTTTACTTTTAGAGTCTAAGACCTCTTTCCCATATAGAAGCTGAAGTGATCTTCCTAAAATAAAAAAATAAAATCTAGTTATTACATTGATTAAATTCTCCAGAGTTTCCCATTGTACCTAGAATGAAATCCAAAGTCCTTCACACCACCGATAGTGCTTTGCATGATTGGCCACTCCTACTTCTCCAACCTCAACTCGCTCCATTCACTCTGCTTAATATACCCTCTAGCAGTTCCCAAATACACTAGATCCTCTCCCAGAGAAGGAGTTCTGTGTAGCCCAGGGAGAAAGAGGGAGTTAGATATGGTTATAACACGGAAACTCTTGGACGCTCTGAAATGAAAATATTTTAAAATAAGTAGAGGGGTCTCCCTGGTAATGCAAGGGGTTGAGGGTTGCACTGTGGAGCTTCCACAACCACCGTACTATGAGTTCGATCCCTGGCCAGGGAGAGGATCCAAATGGCACAAGAGATCTCTCCTGCCTTGCCTGGTGCTCCCTTCAGCAGTGTGTTTCAGCCCATCTGCCTGTTGTGCTCCCCACTCTCTCTGGTGAATCTTCTCACCCCCTGCCTCTGGCCTCTAGCCCAGCTCTCTTGTATACATACATACATACATACATACATACATACGTAGAATTATTATTGCTAAAAAAAGAAAAGCATACTAGGTAACTTAACTTTTCAGTGAGTACTTTTAAGTGATTTGTCAAAGCTCAAACAAAACCAATTCAGTAACAAACCCTTGACATCTGGCTGTAAAAATAAGGCAACCAGTGTGTATTAGGGATGGAGAAAACCCATGGAGGATGGTGGAGGATTACTGGGGCATTGGAGGTGGGTATGGTGTTAAAATATACATTTGTAGAGATTTTGAACCTATAACTCCTAAAACAAATAATGTTGTAAACCAACATTATCTTAATAGCATAGAGAAAAAAAAGAATCTATCAATATGTAAAAAGGTGCAGTAAGAAATTTTTTTAAAATAGTATTTGCCAGTAAAATAGTGATTTTACTAGGAGAGTGAACCACCATTATTTGTAGACAGTGAGTGAATTTACATCCGTTCAATGTCTTCTAGTGTCTGTTTTTTGCTCTCAAATACAGACAAAACTAAACATTGTGAAGAATATTCTTTTGAAAACGTTCACAATATTTATTCCATGAATATTAATACTGTATGTGCACTTCATTACATGATCTTTGAAAATTTATTTAGAATCGAATCCCAAAAAAGTCTTTCATTTTTGCTCCTACAACATATGCAATTGTTTTTGCAAATCAATCTACAGAGCTGTTGGGAACTTATTTCTCCTTATACTGTCAAGAAAAATACTTACATATCACCTTAAGTATTTTTGAATTTACTAAATGAACATCAATTATGTCTATGTCTTGAATTATAAATGTACTGCCTTTGTTGACATCATTATTATAGATTTGTTAATTAATCTGCCACTACTGTCACAACTGTATAGATAGATGAGTGACAGTTTAGAAATTATTTAACCATGCATTTCTCTAAAATGGTAGTGTTTTAAGTCTTATATCAAATGTTTCTAAATCAAAAACAGTAAATTCCCACTACAGAACATACCAGTTTAAAAAAATTAAAATGCAAATAAATTGTTCTATTCATAGAAAATCATCGCTAATTCAAATCTTTTGTAATATTTAATAAGTTGTTTCAAACAGCAACACTTTATAAAACACCTTTTCAAACAAAGAGAAGTATGTATAGATTCACCACATTAACTTCTATTAGAACTTTCCATTATGTGAGTATACCTTATTTTTACTTAACTAACCCCCCCCATTTACATTTTTCAGTATTTTGCTGTGATGAACAGAACTAGAGTTAAAAATTTTATACACCATTATTTTTTCCTTAGGATAAATTACTGTAAGTGGAACTACTTTACAAATTGACAAATTAACTAGCAGAAAGAATGTAGCAACTTACAGTATCACTAATCATTTTTCAAAAGGTCAGGGTCGAGAAAATGATTCTGTCTTTACCTGCACTGCACCTTTTTTATCATTAAATTTTTTTATGTTTGCCAATTTTCAGGCTAAAAAGAGCCTATATTTTTATTTTCTTTAATTACTGATGAAGTTGAACATTTTCTCACCTATATATTGCAATACTTTTGTGACTTGCCTTTCTGTGTCCTTAAGTCTTAATGACTTTAATTATTTTACACAGACATCAATCCTTTTCACATGTCTATGAATATTTAACTTATTTATAATATTTTGATATATGTTAGCTATACAGATATTTTTCTATTTTGTGCTGTCAAATCTATCAAATTTTTCTTTTGATTTCTTCTTTGGATGAGGAAAATTCTTCCTCATTTCTAGATTTTATAATTATACTCTCCTATAAAATCAGGAAGCTACTTTGCAACATCACACAGTTACAACTGTAAAACCCATCATTTTACAGTTAAGTCAAAGTTATTGTATGTGACATGATGGGTGTGAGCTGAACCTAGTCATTTCACAATTTATGTAAATCAAACCATTATGCTCTATGCCTTAAATTTAGAGAATGATGCATGTCAATTATTTCTCAATAAAGCTCAACAAAGTAAGATTTTTAAGAGATTTCATGAATTCCCTATGGCCACAGCCTTAATTTCTACTAATGCCAGGACTAGGCTTTTATTCCTACAGTGATTAGAGAATTCAGCAGATAATGATCACTTTTCTAAAAGAAAATGAATGAGATGATTTGACTATCAACAATTGGGAGAAATTCTCCATGCTAGTTTCCCACACTTTTTAGCCCAATTCAGGTTATGTTTTCCAATCCTCTAGATGGTGCCTGTTTGAGACTTAAACATGCCAGGAATCAGCCCGGATGAAGATAGGGTCTTTGAATGGCTACTGAGTTATACCAATATCATGTGTGGATGTGAAGTTTTATAAATGACCATCCACTTAATTTGGAGTGGGGAAAATGAGAGCTTTGCTAGCAGGTGATTACCTAGAATTTGCCTTCATTGCTGATAGATTAAAGTGACAACATAGAAAAGCAAGGGATTGGTCAACAGGGAGAAGGGGATTTATAATGGAAAAATCACAGTAGTTTTTGGGAACTGGCAAAATTCTCAAGTGTTGGCTGACACATGCTCATTTGGGTCTGCCAAACTGAATCTCCAAGATTCCAAACCACTGCACTTCCTTAAATTTAGCCCATAAGGAAATGTCTCAAAATGTCTCCTCATGCTTTCTTTCCATGAGGCTGATAATATTAAATCTGCACTTCTATTCTTGGGATGCAGGGATTAGTGGAGGCCAATTTTCCTCTGCTGCTCTTGCCAATCAATTACACAGTGAGCGCCAAGCAACGACTATGGGATTGTTTTAAAAGCAAGACTCACATTAAACACCAAGAACAGTCCTGGTTTTCGACCTAGACCTCTCTACCTCATCAGAGAGCACTGATGATTAAGATGTATTTCATCCACACCGGAGCAACTTCTTCAGTGAAGGCTGAAAAGAATCTAAAGAGAAACACAGCAAGAACAATTACTGCTGAATCTCTCGCTCTCTGAAATCATCTAATGAGGATGGTATCACTGTTTCAATGCTCTGCTGAGAAGACTCAGAAGGTCAAACAGAAAGGTTTCCTGTTTATCAGGATTAGCAACCACTGTCCAAGAACTTAACTTTAAAGTACTCGATGATCCAGCCAGAGAGGGAAATTCTCCAAAAGATTATAGACAGGGCAAGTATTTTAGCAGTGACCTGTTTCAAAACTGAGGCAGAATGAAAGGCAAACACAAGGAGTAGAGAAAAAGCTAACTTTGAAATAAGTTACTAGAAGGAAAGAAGAAAAGAAGGGCCAGGTAATAAAAAATATTTTTAGATAAAATGGAATAAATCAGAAACTTTCTCATTCATTTACTTTATTTGTTATGTGTATAGGATAGACATACCTATTTCTTAAATAGTTCATCTCTGAACCAAACTAAAATTATTTTCCCCCTTCCCTTTCAAAAACAAACAAACAAAAAAACAATTACATTGAAAAAAAATCCTTCTTTGAAGCCTCCTTGCACATCTAATTACAGTATACACGACTTAGTGCTGGGATCCTAACCATTTTAAAGAGATGAAGATTCTCTTCGCTCAGTAGGGGAGGAACAAAAAGGTCTGTTTTGTGTTGTGTTTTGTTGTTGTTGTTGTTGTTTTAGGAAAATTTAGATTGCCAAATGAATGTGACTTGAAATAAAATCAGCGCTAACTCTGCTGGAAACTGACCCTGTGACCTCTAGCTTCCCAGTCCTCCACCACTACACCCACAGGCCTCCATTTCATGTTTCCCCTTGGCGGGTCCCCAGGATACCAAGGCTACAGATCTCCCTCCCATTAGCTGCAGGAATCCAGAATATCCATGGCAACCGGGCTCTAACCCCAGGGAGAAGGCAGCAGAATTGAAAGGCTCCATTCTGTTTCTACATCTACAGCTGACTGAATTGACAGCTTGGTGGTTCCCTTAGTTCCATAGATTAGGATACACTTTTCTCCCTGCCTTTGTGTCATCTTTTTTACCTGTGTAGGTCTCCGTCAAGGTGAACGAATTTTTCAAGAGTATTTCCCCTCATTTCAGCTACCTCTGAAACTGGTTCTGTTGCATTTTTCTAAATGAAACACAACATAGTTCTGCTATTGGACTCTTTACCTTCCTACAAAAACATCCCACGTTTGGTATGCATGTTGTACAGATTATAATGGATATCTGATTCTGAGCAAACCACGTCCTTTGTGCATGTAACAGCCAGCAAAGAGATAATACATACAATTTTATCATGAAATTAAGTTGTAGCATCAAATAACTATAATCATGTTTAAGTGATTGTTTGTGCCACAGATATTTAGATGGGATAACAGATTGCACAGTGTTCTTGCTGTTTGCCAGTGGAGCCTGAATAACTAATTTGCACTCCATGCCCTGTGGAATGGCAGCCGAGTCCCCAGTGGATATGGGGAAAACTTGACAGAAGCAGACCATTTGGTCTGCGAAAGCAAAAAATGTTATGTACAGTATGTAATCTAGAGTCATATGTTGCATCTGTAGTGGCCCAAAAAATAGGACTGTCAAAGGAGGTCAATCTACAGTCAGTGCTCCTTGATGCTTTTGAGTAGAGGAGACTCTTTATACTGCCAAAGAGAGCGATAAAGTCTCCATGTAGGGTAATGTATAGATTACAGTCTGGAAAGTTCATGCTGAGGGAGATAGGCAGGGCTGTTGTATGGCCAGAGAAAAAAAGCTTGAGTCCTGCCAAATGCCTTCCAGTTACTGAAGAATAACAAGAAAATCGAATAGAACTGAGTGAGTTCGAAGTGAGAAACTCACAGTTTACACTTTGCTGACTCCCGCTATTGAGTACCAGTAAAGATGTACATATATTCCTCCCCTGGAAAAAGACAGCATTGAAAGGAAGACTGAGTGGATATTATACATCTCTGAGAGAGACATCAGAACTGAAGAAAATTAGTTCTCCCACCAATAGGTTTGGGGAAAAGTAGGCTGAGCACAATTATTCAGTTATTAAAAATCAGGAAAGCTAGAGGCCTCCCTGGTGGCACAGGGTTGAGCACTGTGGAGCATCCACAGCACTGCAGCACGAGTTTGATCCCTGGCCAGGGAGGGGATCCACGTGGCAAAGCAGACCTCTCCTACCTCGTCCGCTGCTCCCCTCAGCAGTGTATTTCAGTCTATACTGTTCTGCTCCCCACTCTGTCTCAGTGAATCCTCTCATCTCCTGTACCCCAGCTCTTGTATGCATAAGTAAATCTTAAAAAAAATCAGGAAAGCTATACTTTTGTACACCCAGATTATATTTCTAGCTTACTGCAAGCATTCAGTGCATGGATGGAGAATGGGAAGTAGACAAGATCGCTGCAGGATGGGTCAAGAGAAAGGAATGCACAGAAGACAAAACAGCAGCCACGTCTAAGGAGGCACACAAGGAAAAGGTTCCACAAAGGACAGTGAGCATAAGCGAGCAGAGAAGAGGAAAACCGGAGGAGTCAAGTTATGAATGTCAAGGACAGACTTTCTAGAAGGTGGTCTGCATTCTCAAATGCTGGCAAAAGTCCAAGTACTTTATCAATTGAAAACATCCTTTGGGTTTAGCAACAAGAAAACTGTGGCCTTGGTGAGAGAAGACTGAGTGCAGTAGTCAAGGAGAAACTATAGTTAGAGACTGATTTGTTTTTAAAAGGTCCAGCAATAGAGATGCCTGAGTATAGACAACTTTCCAAAAGTCTGACAATGAAGGGGCTGTGGTAGATTGCACTTTGAATTATTCACTCCCATTAGCTTGGAGGTGGATACTTCTCCATCCCAGCGACATGGGGCTTGGACATGTAGCCAATTCTGAGCAATAGAATGTGAGCTGAGTCAGGAGGTAGTAGCTAAACTAAGAAATTTTGCCGAGGAAGATTGTTTTCTTAAGTGGGAAAATAAAACATATTGAAACGTTCATAGGAAAGAGCCTGTATGAAGAAAAGATACAGAAGAGAAGGGATAATAAAACAAGAAAACCTGAGAAAACACAGGATTCAGCTGTGAAAGTGATGGAGAGGCCTTGCTATTGGACAATTTCCACCTCTCCCATTAACAAGGAGGGAGGAAAGGTGGAAGTGAAATAAGTTTGCAGGTTAAGTACTGGCAGAGTCAAATAGCATCTAATATCTCCGTGAAGTGGGAAATGAACTCACATAGTAAGGACCCAGGGAGGGCAAGACAGGGCAGGAGAGGAATTGGGAAGTGGTATCTTGGGAGCTTACAGAAGTTTCTGATAGAAGAAGGAGGGAAGGGAGAGGGGGAGGGGGAGAGGAAGGGGAAGTGGAAGAGGAGGGGAAGGGGAAGAGGAAGGGGGAGGGGAGGAAAGGGAAGGAGAAGGGGAAGGGGAAGAACATGACCAGAGAGAGGGAAGCACAGAAAACCAGTAAGTAGTCTTGAGGACTAAATCAAGGACAGTGATCACCCAGTGCTGGACGACACTATTCGCATTTCTGCTCAGCACACACACATAGGAGTGGAGAAGGCAAAGTCAGGGCTACTAGGCACATGGGGTGGAACTTAAACTAGGGAGCGGCTGCAGATGTTGGCAAGAAGTACTAGACCGAGCTGATCAAAATGTCAGGTCTTTAGACTTGTGCTTTGGCTTACCTATCTGTCTTGGTTATATACCAACTCCTTTATTCCCTGAACAACCTTGGCATTATGAATAGACTTTGCATTGATGAAGAGTTTGAAACTCAGATATTACATAATTTGGCCATGACCATCAAGCTAACAAATGACAAAGTTGAAAGTAAAACCTATTTTGTATGACTCCAAGTTTAGTATCACCGTTGCGTCCCCTTCTTTATTTTCTTTTCTTATTCCTTCCTTCCCTCCCACCCGCCCCTTCCTTTCTAAGCCTCTGTAAAAATCCTTTAGCTGAAGATTAAATTGTTTGTAATAGAGAACTCCTAGTAGAAAATCCAAATTGCTGATGAAAATGTAAAGCTTGCAGCTAGGACTTCTAGTTTCCTTCTAATTTCCTTGTATGAAGCAATCAATGAAGACCTCAGCCATGCAGACTCTTAAAACAGAGGTCCGCTTGGCATCCATTCTTGTCCCCTCCTCTCACCCCTTTTTCTTCCATTTATAAGTTTCCTGACTGAAGAAACAGTTTCAGAGAGCCAAGCACCAAGAAGAGCTCTTTGAACTCTGCTAGGACTCCTTAAAGAATAGAGTCAAGGTGTGGGGCTGGATACCCCCAACAACAGCATGCAGGGCTACTCCGCATTGCATTATTCCAGGGGTACCACTCATATACCCCAGGTGAACGGTGCTCCCCAGAAGTCTGTAGCATACAACAGCCCTGCCCATCTCCCTCAGCATGAACTTTCCAAACTGTTAATGCTCAGCTGTTACCACTGCGTGGGCTACTTCCCAGATCATGCAACTGGAAGACATTCTGACTCTCAAAAAGAACTTTGTCTTTTTTTTTCCTTCTTCGTCCACAAGTTTCCTCTCCTAGCATATACCTGACACAAAATCCCTTCCTTCCAGCCTGCTTTGCCAGGAGTTCTGGGTATACTTTCCTTAGCTTGTTCCAAGATGGGCTGGAGACTGTGGTTGCCTTCCAACATTCAGTCCTTCCTTCTTTCTTAATAAGATTGGGGATCCACTCTGTTAGTAACAGAACACTGATACTCGAGCTGAGTATATCACCTCCCAGAACAAAATCTTAGATGCCCAGTTTCCCATGCAGACTGGCGTGGTAACATAACCAAGACTGGACAGTAAAAATGGGAATGTTAGAAGCAATTCCCAGTAGTCCTCTTAAAGGAACCAGTATCAAAGTGTCTGTTTTTGCTTCCTAGAATGTGAAGGTTACAGCTCGCTCTCCAGCAACTATCTGGGAGGGGAGCCATGTTCTGAATATGGCAGTGCCAAAAGGACCCTGACTCCCTAGGGGCTTCATGAAACTGCCTACTCCAGAATATATTATGCAAGAGGAGAAACCCTTGTGTGTTGAACCAACTATATTTCAAATCTCTGTCACTTGCAGTTGAACACAATTCCCAAGTGGTACCAATGACAAATGACTTCAAGGGTAGATTTCCATTTTATTAATACTAAACAGATATTGTTTATAGTTAAGGTATTATATGAATGATGCTAATTTTTAAGACAGTTCAAATTTTAAAAACAAATACAAAGCAAAAACCCAGGAAGGCATCACCAGAAGGGAAAGTATTTTGAAATAATTTTACCCCTAAACATGCTCTTCACACAAAGACCGACACTGCTTTACCCATTTGTCATTCCTCCAGTTCCCCCAGTCACAAAATGGAAATTATATTTTCTTTTTTTAAAAAAAAATATTTATTTATGCATACAAGAGCTGGGGTACAGGCCAGAGTCCAGGGAGGTGAGAGGATTCACCAGAGACAGAGTGGGGAGCAGAACAGGCAGACTGACTGAAACATACTGCTGAGGGGAATAGCGGGTGAGGCAGGAGAGGTCTGCTACACCATGTGGGTCCCCTCCCTGGCCGGCAGCAGGGATCGAACTCATGCTGTAGTGGCTGTGGTTTGCTTCATAGTGCGTTGCTTAACCCACTGCACCACCAGGGAGGCCCCATGAAATTATATTTTCTAAAGCTCATCTTGAAATGTAATGATCTCTTCATTTGTTGGAATTTAGGACGTACAATTCAATCCTGGAAGGATATTGGGATGGAGATATCTTCCATAAGGATTGGTCGTCCTTTGAACTGATTCCAAACTATTGGTTTTTTCATCTTTGAGTAAGGCACTCAAACCAGCTGTTCACTTCCTTGACAAGAAAGAAGTGATACTTTCAGATACAAACTTCTAGTTATAAATAATTCCAGGATTGTAAAATACAGCATGGTAACTATAATGAATAATACTGCATTTTATATTTGGAAGTTTCTCCAGAGAGGATCTTCAAAGTTCTCATGACATGAAAAAAAGGGATTTTTTGAATTATATGTGGTGATGGACATTAAACTTATTGTGGTCATTTCCTATTGTGTTGAAATACAGGTGATTCTGCCTAGACCTCATTTTTTAAAAGGCTTACTAGTTTAAGAGGTAACTGACTGTTGAAATAGCAGGTCCAAGTATTCTAAGATGGAGTGCCCATAGTGTACATGTGTCGAGGCCCCCAGACATAATACCCAAGTAATAAAAGGGCATAATATAACATTTTCATAATAGGACCCCAGTATAAACCATATTAGTCTATCAATTCTCCTGCAAGCCGAGGGTACTATAAGTTCCCCTGCTTGGGATCACTCATTTTTCCCATTCTAGTCAAGCTTACCCATAGTCGAAGAAGCGAAAGGCACTCTAGCTTGTGGCAGTCCACGCAAAGGCTGGAAAGTCCTCACAGAGACATGCACTTCTTCCTCCACGGTATACACCAGCGTGACCCCTGAGAATAGCCAAGTTAGGGAAATGAGTTTAAAATCAGTCTTTTTCCACCTCTTCCCACTAGTCTCTATGGCTACCACCTGCGGCCTTGACAGTTAATGCAAAGAGGGCTTGGGAGTGTGGACACTGGGCCCAAAGGGCACGAGCTTGCACGAGTGTAAATGCACACACCTGCGCCTAGAAGCATAAAATCAGCAGGAGCACAGCGAGGAGGAGGGCAGCAGCGTGACTACAGAATGTGACAAGAACCCAGAGAAGGCCAGAGAAATGCTGAGAGAGAAAGCGGGTCTATCCCGAGCCAGCAGTAAAGTCCTGTAAAAATCTCCCAAAAGACTCCAAAATTATCTTTTCATCTGCCAGAACCAAGAATGAACCTACTGGCCTGGGATGGTTGCAAAACACACAGCCACCCTTCGACCGGATGACACCCTGTAGCAGCAGGATGGGGTGGCACTGGAGCAGGGTTCAGGATGGTTCTCAGCAGACGGGTCAAGGAAGGAGAGTCTCGGAGCCCTCAGTGGCTTTTCATGCTTTATTTAGTAGAGGTGGCCAGGTACATGGCAGGCAGGGGTGCCAGGGGGCTGGGAGACCTGCCAGCCTCCCAGCCCCCAGCGCATCTCACCCTCTCGGCTACTTTCTTCTCTCTGCTGCTGCTGCTGTCGGTTCTCTCGGTCCGTCCTCAGTTCATCCTCGCAGTTCTCACAGTTCTGGCGTCCTCATGATGCCGCCCATTTATGCCCGTGTCCAACACAGGTGCGCCCACTTGCGCATGCCCACCCTGGAATGCTCGCAGCACCGCAGGTGTCCATCATCAGTGGTGGGAGGGTGGAAATACCTGATCAACCTTTACCCTACAGTCCACCCCCTCGGGTTTTTCCACCATACAAATTATACATCAAATTATCCATCAAGCAATCAGCAAAAACATAATACAAATGAACACATACGCCTAGGCAGGGCACGAACCTAGGGGCAAAAGACATTGGCACCAGCAGATGAT
The DNA here is from genome assembly GCA_019455555.1 of Galemys pyrenaicus. NCBI lineage: Eukaryota > Metazoa > Chordata > Mammalia > Eulipotyphla > Talpidae > Galemys > Galemys pyrenaicus. The sequence continues at coordinate 98,380 of JAGFMF010011655.1, read as the reverse complement.
CCTGCTACGAAGGCACCGATTATATGAGGCGTCTACCATCACACGCCAGGAGCCGTCAAGCTTCCTGGCCTTCTCTGGCTGTGGTCTCAGCCACAAGCCACACACCGCACCCACCCCCAGGGTGCTCTCACTCTCGGGATTGGCGATTCTATACTCTGGGGGTCATCGCCCAATCCCCAGGTACTCTCTGCCGTCACTCCAACACTCGGCTTTTCATAGCCACATGTGACACGCAGCCCCTGTACTCAGGCCAACCCTGTGCACACGCACACGGGTCGGGGATCCGTGGATACAAGCTCCACATGCGGCCTCTCTTGGGTCCCCTTTTCGGCTGTGGGCTCC
>JAGFMF010011655.1:59245-97733 GCA_019455555.1 Galemys pyrenaicus | reverse complement strand
GTCCATTAGTCCATCAGTCCTTTCCTTGCGTCAGCAGTGGGCGAGCTCTGAATCGTGGTCCTCTTTCGGTCTGCTGCCTCGGGTCGTGGGCTGGTCCTCATAGGCATCTCCTCCTCCACTTGAGGTCTCGTCCCGCAGCTCCTGGACCAGTCCACCTCCTGCGCTCCTGCACCATCTTCTTGGAGCGTCCTGGTCTTCAGCCACCTCCTGTGCTGCCATTGTTCTGCTAAGTTACAAGTTCATGGCCTGCCACCTCTCAGTCCCTCCTGCAGCTCTCAGTCCCTCCTGCGTCTTCTTAGGGCTCCACACCCGTCTGCATCGAACCATCCTGTCGACTAATGCCAATTGTAGCGGCAGGATGGAGGTGGCACTGGAGCAAGGTTCAGGATGGTTCTAGGCAGATGGGTCAAGGAAGGAGAGTCTTGGAGCCCTCGGTGGCTTTTCATACTTTATTTAGTAGAGGTGGCCAGGTACATGGCAGGCAGGGGTGCCGGGGGGCCGGGAGGCTGGCAGGCCTCCCAGCCCCCAGCATATCTCACCCTCTTAACTGCTTTCTTCTCTCTGCTGCTGCTGGTGCTGTCAGTTGATCCTCGCAGTTCTCACAGTTCTGTCTGTTGGTCCTCGCAGTTCTGGCATCTTCATGACGCCGCCCATTTATGCCCGTGTCCAACACAGGTGCGCCCACTTGCGCATGCCCACCCTGGAATGCTCGCAGCACCACAGGTGTCCATCATCAGTGGTAGGAGGGTGGAAAAAACCTGATCAACCTTTACCCAACACACCCCAACCACCTCTCTGACCCCAATTTTCCTTCCCGAGAGCTCTCACATCTACCAGTTTACCCCACTCCTTTCCACTGTCAATACTCCAGTCCTCAGATGGAAATGTCCCAGGCCCCTGCCTCGCCATCTGATTACTGAGATCTCTGTTCATAAACCACTCTTCTGGTATCACTTGGAAAGGGTTCCCATTGTCTAAATCCAAATACCTTAATCTGCTATTAAAATTTCTTCGTGGTTTGCTACCACGTCTCCAAATTTGCCTCCCCTGTTTCCCCCCAGTACAGCTAGGCCTTGGTCAAATAGCTTTCTCCAACTATTCCCTCCTGTGACTGGAGTCTTGCCTCCCCCTACCTGGAAATCCTCAGGTCTCTCATCTTACCTACTGTAATGAAAGTGTTCACTACGCCGGCGTAGTGGCAGGAAGGCACAGGGCAGGTTCTCTGTGATCCAGACAGATGGGGAAAGGAGGAGTCCTGGGGCCCTCGGTGGCTTTTTCAGGGCTTTTACTGCTCATTCTACAGCATTTGTAGTGAGGCGACCGCCTGGGGGAGGCCAGGGACCAGGAGGCTGCCAGGCCCCTGGGCTCTCTGGTCGCTCGTGCCTCTGCTCTGCTGCTATGTCTCACCTTCTGCTCCTGGCCTCCCCGTGATGCCGTCCTAACATGCCGTCTCTCAGCCAGGTGCGCCCACTTACGCTTGCTCACACCTTACTTCAGGTGCCGCCATCAGGCATGCGCGTAGGATCTCAGGTGTCTATCATCAATACTAATGGTGGGAGGGCGGAAAAACCTGATACCTTCACTTACCCTACACCTGGGAAGCCCTACGCAAATGAAAGAAAGGTTCTATTTCGTTTGAAAGGCACTGTATTCTAGCAGGTGAAGCGCAGAGCGTCCTACCTCGCCACCATGGAGGCTATCTGCTCTCTGAGTGCCTGGATCACTGTTTGGCTGCTCAACTGGGCTCTGGCCCCCAGGCTAGCTGAGGGCAGGGATGGAGACCACCTGTCTATTGTTGAAGTCCAACTTTCCACCTGAAAGATTTGGGGAATGAGTAAATGTTGCATATCTGTAACTGCTTTGTAAGTTGCTGAAATTGGTTCCACTTAAAACAAGGATTTAGATTATTATCCTGGAAGCCATATAGTAGTCTACAATTATAATTTGAACTCAAATCCTTGACATCATTTCCTTGGGTCTGTTTCTTTATCTGTGAAGTAGGAAACTGTTTTTATATAAGAAATATAACTTTTATATCCAACCTGCACTTTTCTCCCTGAGATTTTCCCATAATACAGTGAAGTATCTTTGTACTCCAGACAAATGATAGCAGTGCAGGATAAAATACTGAGGTGATAAAACATTTAATACAGCCCCTGGTCTATACAAAGCACTAAATATTATTTAGGGAAGGAATGAAGAACAGGAGAGAAAGCAACAAGGAAATAGGGAGACAATATAAATTAAGAAGGGAAGGAAGATATAACAGAAACCACTGGTTTCTCCCAATATCTTTTCTTCCTCTAATTCACATTACAAAATTGTTAGCCAGACATGGCAAGTCACAATAAACACTACTTTTCAACTTTCCTTGCAGCTGGTTATGGTCATACACATCAGTTGTGGCTGATATGAAGAGACATGTTTTTTGAGGCAGCTCCCTGGAACCCTTTCCCCAAAGGTGTAAACAGCTAGTTTATATCCTTTCCTAATCCTCCCTGCCTTCTCCCTGCTGCATGGAAGGTGGTGTCACCATGTTGGACTACATCCTAGCGATGACAGAAAGGTGAAATGAAAAGAATCTTGATCCCTGAGGAGGGTGTGAAGCAGACCCACGCATGTTCATCCTAAATTGCTTACCACCAGCCTTTTGCATCAGAGGAAAATAAACTACTGTGCTGGTGAATTGCGGTGAAACCTACACCCTAACTGTCAAAGACATCAAGAAAAAAGGGACAAGTGCACCCACTGAAGGTAAATGGGCAGCCGGGAAAGCATGATCCCTGTGTTCAATGAAAGCATAGGCTGGGGACATAAATGCTCTAAAATCCACAACTACCTGTTCCATGGGAACAGGAGGTCAAAAAGAGAAAATGACTGCCAAGATAAGGCTTGCTAAAATTCTTAAAATTAGCCATAGAGAAACTCTTGTAGAGGAAGGGAATCATTGAGCTATGATCATCCAAAACCATGAGAAGTACCGAAGAAACCGAAAATAATGACTATAAATGATAGAGGATGAGTTGGTAACCACAGGATTTGCTAGAGGAAAGCCATACATTCTGCTTTTATCTCTCCCAAGCTTTGCCCAGGGGCAGTCTCTTCCTGGAGCTTTAATGCAGAAACTGACCCCAACTGGCCTCAGAGTTACAGCAGCTTAAAGCCAGCACCGTAGATGTCAATACGTGTGGACTAGCCAGCTGCCTTGGAGCCTTTGCTCCTCAATTCTCTCCTCTTCGAAGGTATGAAATTGCCTTTTCCCACTGCTACTTCTCCCCGAGTATTTGAAATAGAAACTTAACCCAATGTTAGGGAAAATGCCAGCAATGATGGCCAAGTAGCATACAAGGTCAGGACACGAGCTCACAAAGCAAAATACAAAGACTTTGTATTTTGTCACAAAGACATCTAAGGAGCACAATTCCAACCAAGACAACAAAAGAAATAATATCTGAAGCAGAATTGTTGGAAATTGGAAATTTTCTTTAAGAGGTTTATTAGTAATATGACACCAACAGGAAGTCATAAGAAAAGGAATCCACTGGCAATATTAGGTATGAAAAGTATAATAACTGGAATATTTTAATAGAGCAATGGAATATATAAAATGAAAATAATATACAAATTTGTGAGCTAGGTGAGTAAATTAAGAACCATGCCCAAAGAAAGTAAAATGATACAAAAAGAAAGTTGAATCTACATCCTCATATCTTACAGAAGGTTTACAGAAAAGGGTTACATTTGCAGAAAATGTATCCCAGAACCAGAATTAAAACTACATCTATTCTCTAAACCTCAATGTGATAAGCTCCTTTGCACAAAACTTGTAAAACTCAGAAAACATGAGAGAAGAATAAATAGAGCTCTTCCATGTGTATCCCAATACAACCACACATTCTGGCAAAATCTCAAGGTAGAATGAGACATTAGGACCTCTATGTTGCCTAAAATCCCATTTCGCCAATGTCTCAGAAACTGCTACTAGGCAGTAGTCTCTTAGCTGACAGTCAGAGGAGAATCAGGAAGGGTGAGAGAGAAATTGCCTTCCTTCTGTAGCTCCGATGCACCCAGATATACTCTAGGGGAATGCTCCACACTGTAATATATGCAAGATTGGACAGTGAGTTACCCACGGACAGGGGCAATGTCTGACTCACACCATATACAGAAAGATGGCTATGTCACAAAACACTGTTGGAATACAAGATCCACCTCTTAGAAACAAATCTAAAGATCTAAAGAAGATAAAATGACCCAAGTATTTAAAATGCAAAAATCATTACAAGATGATAGAAGGATTTGTATTACAGAACAATTTGATTCCAAATATAATCTTAGACTACTACATGGCTTCCTTGATAATTCATCTGAATCACTGTTTTAAACTGAACAAAAAACTAAACTTAGTTATAAATCAACAAACATTATTGGAACTTCAACTTTCCAAATATACTGTAATTTTCAGACCTAAGAAACATGAGAAAATATTTTTTCTCACTTTTCAAACATTAGTCAGACAGTAACTAGGGAAAATCTACTTTAAAAATCACCAGTTAATACTTCCAACATTCACACAAGTTTCAAAAGTTGAACATCTGTTTCTGAAAACATCAAAGGGTTGACTCAGATGTTTCAAATATACCTGCAACTTGGGCAGAGTTCATAGAAACATTTGTATGACACGTTTTGGGGTCTTTTCCTACATCAGCATTAATTTTCTGTGTTTTCCCCTGCTGTCACCAAAGCTATTTGTGTCTGAAAAAGAGCTTTTCCTACATAGGACCCGGTTTCTCCTTCTGCTTGATCCTGCAGTGAAGTCATCATAATCTTGTTTTTATGATGCCACAGTCTGTTGCCATGAAAATGATTGCAGTGTCATAAATTCAGCATTTCAACTTTGTAACAGGATCAAGAAGGAAAAGATGACGAGGTTGCTGGAAGGGAAGGGTACAAGGGCTTCTGGTAATTAACTGAAGGAACATGGTAATAGCAAAATGCACAGGGAGAAAAAAAATGGATAAATGGGTCCAATTCCCTTAATTTAAGCTACAAAACTGCTTCTCATGCTGCCCATGAAGATTTCAACATATGGTCCTTTTTACTATTAATTACTGTGTGCCCACAGCTAAAGCAATGGGCTTCCATGCCCTTCACAGGCTGAAGCATCTGTCCTTTAAATGCAACACCATTACCTGGGACCAGAGCTTAAATTTGTGAGATCCAATCACAAGCTTCTAAGAAGAAAGATACCCAAAATGTTGCATTTGGAGATTTTTCCCACTTCAAGTATTTTGAAGCTCACTTTTAGCAAGGATTTTATATCACTTTCAGGAAGTAAACAAAAGATCTTATGTGACTCAACTTAAAAATAAAACTGAAGATCAAAAGAAAAAAAGTATCATAGCCAGATTTATGAATCCTCAAAAGTGATCATTCTGCACTTAGCTCTCTGCAAAGCACTAGTTCTCCTTCGTTGGTTATCATCTTGATAACAGGGATAACAGAGCACTCTTCATAGGGAAAGCTGGACATCCTGGAGTTAGCCTAAGTACCTGGCACAGAATACATGCTCATGAAGCACCTTCCTGACATGGGATCTTGAGTCCAGTGCTCCTTGCACTCTACAACGTACTGATTTCTGAGGTGCATGCAGACAGTATCACTGCCTGTTCCAGAACATTCTTCATAGGGAATGCTGGACATTCTGGAGTTAGCCTCAGTACCTGGCACAGAATACATGCTCATGAAGCACCTTCCTGACATGGGAGCTTGAGTCCAGTGCTCCTTGCACTCTACAACGTACTGGTTTCTGAGGTGCACGCTGACCGCATCATTGCCTCTTCCAGCTTGGTTTTCCATCTGAATGTCAGTGAACTTCCACGACTACACTTTCTTAGTTTTCATTTTTGGTTTTGTGGGGGATTTTGGTGGGTTGGGGGTTTGGTTTGTTGTCTCTAGCCATATCCTCTCTCTCTGGGGTCATCCTTCCCTTCCCTCTTTGATCATTAAATACTGGAATCCCTCAAAGCTCATTTTACTCATCAAGGTCTCCAATTCTCCACGATACTCTCCCCCCAGCCCAATCTTATTCAGATTCATCTACTTCAGATCCCACCTCTACACTGACACATCACAAATGCATGTCCAAGCCTCGGTCTCTCCTCTCAGTCACAACTCATCTACACAGCTTCAATCCATCTTGATGATTCAAATGTACCTCAAATTCAACTTTACAAAGCCAGATCTAACCTCTTCCTCCCAAAATTGGCCTTGTTCTAGGGATGCGTATGTCAGCAAATGGTACTCTCATACAACCTGGAAGCCTTGGCCCCTTTTTGCACTTGACATCTTGATGTTCCCCATCTCTAACCTGCCAGCTTCATCTCCCAAACAGCTGTCAAGTCCAGCCATTTGCGGGCATTATCTTGCATGTGCCTTAGCTCACAAGGCACCACTGCAATAATCTCCCACCTGGCCCTCTACATTCATTCCAACACCCCTGGACATCTGCTCTCCATGCTATGGGTAGAGTGAGCTTTTCAAAATCCAAATTAGATATACTATCTCTTGCTTAAAACCCTTCCAAATTCTCTTCAAATAAAGGTTCGATCATGAACAGACCCTCCCAGACCAGAATGCTCAGACTCCTGCCTCTTTTCTTATTCAGTCAGTCAGACTTTTTCAGATCCTCAAATCTACCTGTTTTCTTTTACCTCAGTGCCCTTGTACAAGATATTCCCTCAGTCTGAAAAGCTCTTTACCCTATAGCCCTTCACGGAATTCATCCCCTTTATCCTTAATTATCACTTCAACAGGGAACCCTTCTGACTCCAGGTTTAGAAGTCCATTTACTGACTTTGTGCAGTTAAACAATTTAAAAAAGTTAATTAACTATAGTTGTTCAATGTCACAATAAGCTACATGAGAACTGGAAGGATATTTACCTTTATTTCCATTGTATTATCAGCTTTTGACACAGTACATGGCACTTGAGAACATACACTCAAGATATATTTTGAATTTATGATATTATTCAGATTATGATTCATTAAAATAGTATCACAAGTAACACTGGGAAACTTTCTTTTTAGAAAAAGGTCAGTATACATCTGCCAAACCACCCCAGACATTCCACAGCTAGGTATTTTTTCATAGCAGCTTCAGTCACACAGCAAAAAATAAAAAATGTAATAAAATAAAAAATAACCCATCATACAAGAGGTATAAACAAAATGTGAAATAGCCATAAAATAAAATACTATTCAGCAACAATATATCCTCAAAAAATATCTCTTAAGCTCAAAAGGTATTTTTAAAAGAAATGACTATTAATACATACAAGGATATAATGAATTCTAAAATCTTCATGCTGAGTGAAAGAAGCCAGATGTGAAAAAGTAAATGCTGTATGATTCCATTTTTATAAGGTTCTAGAAAATGCAAACTAAACAGTAATGACAGAAAACAGGTCAGTGGTCGCCTGAGGTCTATGGAAAGGAGGGCTGATTGCAAAGGAGCACGAGAAAACTTCTGTGGGCTAAAGGGAATGTTTGTTATCTTGACTGTGGTGACCGTTCCATATGTGTACACATATGTCAGAAACCATCAACTGTACCCTTTAACCATATGCAATTTATTGTTAGTCAAATAAACTTTATGAAGGTTGTAAAAATGATATAAATTCAATGGGAATCACCAAGAGCTGAATGTAACTGGTTCAGATTCATCATAAACATATATGTACTAAAGATATCAGAAGAAAGGTATGAAAGACAGGATATAAATTTCGGTTTATTAACTATTACTTCATTATTTGGTCATTCAACCAATGTGTTTTGTTTTTAACACATCTGGTTTTATTAAAAAAAAACAGAAAAATAAGACAACCAAGAAATCCCAGAACTTGTTAACTAGAAAGAAACTCTATAAGTAATATTCCCTCCTAAAAGCTTTGGACAAATTAAAGATAGCAAAAAACAGTTTCACTGAGATACTTATTACTTATTTACTAAATATGTTTACTGAGGGTACCACAGAATATCATGTCTTGAGTCCTAGGATTTCTGAGACTATATTATATGTACGAGGGCCTTGAAAGATGGCATGACCATTATTTAAAATAAACCAGGAAAGGCATAATTTTTTAAAGAGCAGTATTTCTAACAATAACAACAGTAAACTACCCGAGCATTCTAACTCCCTTCTCTTTAGTTTTCACAGGATTTCAGCAATCTGTTTAAGTAAAAGCTCTAAGCATTTTGCTACAGGCAAAATTTTATATTCTCTAGTGATATGGAGGAGTCAGCCATTTCAAATTTTTGCAGACCAAATAGAATATTAATGTCCCTAATGATTTTTAAATACTATTTGCAAGGTTGTTTAAAATGACGGTGTCATAGTAACAATCAATAAGATAGTGAATGTGAAAATACTCTGCATATGGTGAAGGGCTACTGAGCCTGAGGAAAATACTCAATTTTTTTTTACCTCAAAGAACAGAATGAATGGTAGATAATCATAACTTATCCAAATAGAGGAAATAGAAAACAAAAACCAGACCAACATAAGTCACTTGAGAAAAGGGAAACCCACAGAGGTTTTAAAGAAGGGAAGATAATTTTCCAAATAAAAAATACAGGTTTTTTTTTCCACCCAAATCCAAAAGAAAGCAATTTTCTATTTGGTGTGATTTGGTAGGTTATGTGATTTTGCAGGGGCAGAGGGACTGAGAACACTGTTACCATGAATTTATATGCAATAATTTTCTAGTATTTTCACACACCCCAAATCATACCAAATAATATTAAATCAGAACACCCTACTCTCCAAAGGAGGGAAAACTGAGCGCCAATCTGAAAGTATAAGACTCTTTTGAAGGTCTAGAACAGAATGTTCTTTCACTTTCTTCAATGCAAACTCTAAAATCTAGAACAGCATTTGGTTTCATGAAACAGTTCTAGGGAAAAAGGAGGTTTGAGTTCAATGTGCAGGCCATTCTCAGTTAACTAAAGTCTAAGGAGCTTCTAGAGAAGTTTGTATAAACTCTAATATGTAAATATGAAGGAAAAGATAATATGAAGGGAGAAATATATTATGCAGTCTTTTCCAAACTTAACTCGACAGCAGAATTATTTTCCTCAAAGCCTGCCATGGGTCTGAGGAAGAATTTCCAACTAAATGGCACCAAAGGAGAAGGAATAGAGAATTTCATGCATGCACCCCTGTGAAAAAAACAGATGTTGATTTTTTGGTAAAGGTGTGATTTATTAAAGAGCAAAGCTTATCTTCTGACTATTGAACATCCACCCAAATTCTCTCCCCATGTTCCAGCCAATGTACTCGCTGCATGGACCCTGCCTGGATTTCCCCCCTTTTCCACTCCATACCTATAAAAGCAACCACCTTAGACCCCAAAGAAAACGATTGGGATCTCAGGGCAGTTGGCATGTCCCACATTGCAATTTCTCTGCTAACTTTGGTTTCTAGTAACTCCAGGTTACCTCCTTTCATGTAGGTTGACAGTAACATGGTCAATCCCTAACTGGAAACACCACAAAAAGCTAATCATTATATTAACAGATTAAGGAACACAGGAAAGAGTATACGAAGAAAGAGTATATGAATCTCACAGTGTGTCACAAAGTGTTTCTAAGTGGAACTTTGACTATCTTGGTGCATGAAGAGAAGATTACTGTTTACCAAGCAATGTGTGAAAAGAGCATTGCTGGAATTTGATAAAAGATGAGCAAAATGTGGGAATAAAAGTTGCTGCTATGTACATCAAATAATGTCTATTTAGTGAGATCCAACTTGTGGGAGAAATTCAGCATTCCAATTAAAGCAAATTCCAAAGTCCAGAATATGATGAGAACTCAAGAATTCACTGACAGCTACAGGTAAGTGTTTCTCAAACTAGAACACCTGAGAGATATTGCACTTTCTATTCCAGATGGCAATAAAGTAATGCTGCTGTACAGTGAGTCACAGGAAATGCTTGGTTTCCCAGGGCATACAGAAGTCATGCTTGCACTACACTGTAGTCTATCAAAGCTGCAACGGCAGTATGCCTTAAAAAAAAATAATGTGTATACCTTAATTTTAAAATACTGCATTGTTTATAAATATGACACATAAATAGGAAGCACTTGGCTGTTTGAAAAATTGCACCAATAGGCCTGGATAAGACAGGGTTGCCACAAGCCTTCAATTTGTTAGGAAAAAAATTGCAATCCCTGTGAAGCATGACACAATGATATCTGTATTCATGGAGTCCTGGCCCCCTCCATGAGTTCGCTATGAAGTCAGCCCTCTCTGGTCCTGGATGCCCTTAACAAAGTGGCTGGTTCTTCTACCCATCAATCACTTCCTTCAGCATCGATCTCCCTCCTCAAAGGCCTGGGAAATCTTGGTCACTTTCTAACTACCACCCTGGAACACAGCAGCGATGGAAGTGATTCTCAGGCAAGGGCTTCTGTGGGCAGCTGAGCCAGGTGTGTGCTGCACAGACATCTGGTCAGGAGACTCAAAGGGCCATAAAATCCAAGCACAATCATCCAAGTGAGCCCTGATATGTGCTGCTTCTTCTGGAAGCAACGGGTCTCTTATTTTTGCAAAACCTTTGGTCAACTGGCCAAGTTTGCACCTACATCTCTCCCTCCAGGCAGAGGAGACACCTCTCTCTAGTTCTCACAAAACACCCCATCAGCTTATCGTAGTCCGCCCAGAACCATTCACCTTGACCCACTGATCAGCTATTTCTGCTCTAGTCCTGAGAAGCGCCTGTGGTCCCAGTGACACAATAAAGGACTTCTCTCCAGGGCAGACACATACACCTGTCATCCTGAAAGGTGCGAAAGGAGTAAAAACAGCAGGATGGGTGGGAATGCCTGAAAGTGGGAATACAGGGGTATTTCACAATTTATGCTCAGCACCTACTGATCTATGCCTGTCTCTAGATGGAAGATTCCTGGACCATATATCCACCCTAATGGTCACTCGGAATAACCAGGCAGGGGTGCACAGGCTTACATGATGCCAGCAGGCAGTAGAGAGAGAAGTCTCTGTTCTTCAAGAAAGTGCATTTGACTTGAGCAGGCACCATAAGACACCCACCTATGTCCCTAGGCTTGAGAATAACAATCACTTGCTATGCATTAAATAACCCTGCTTCTTTAACATTCCACATTGGATTTTATATCCCAGCTCCTTGAACTCTACATTCATGTGCACCATTTTAAAGTTTAAAGTCTCCTTTTCAGTGTGAAACCGAGTTTTATAGGCACTTTGCAAAAGGTCTGAATCCTGAGACAGACGCAGCCTGACTTGGTGATGCAGCATGGTTTATGCCTGCTTTCATTCCTAACAGCAGGTGCACCTTTCAAACATGTTCACAAAGATACTCACGTAGCCCTCCAGGAGGGAGCTACAGAGGGGAAAGCGCAAACTTCAACCAGGCAGCTAGCTGTGTGGAGAAGTTCCCTCCGAAGCCTTCCCAAATTTCTCTGCCCGCCTTATTCCCAGAATGACTTGGCTGCAACTTGACTCTGGAATAATGTTAGTAGGGGAGGAGAGAAGAACAAAAAAAAAAAAATTTCAGTTTCCCAGAAAATTAAAATTATAGTCCTCCATGTTCCAACACAGCGCTAATATGCCTGGTTGACTTAGCGCAAAGAAGCTTTGAGTGAAGGAAGAGAAGACAAGAAAGAAGGAAAAAAAATCTGCTGTGCTTACCAAAGACCCAAGCACCAAGGCCAGCAGAGAATTTTCCCAACCTTCTAAAAGTGTAGTTTGGTTAACAGACATTGAAGGAAAGTGAGACATCAAAAAGGGTGACAACACAAATGAAGTCAGACAGGCAGTCAGCCCAGGCTGGCGCTTTTGGAATTCCAGCTCCCGTTCCTTTAAAGAGAATTCCTGATGTTTATTTTTTCCATGTTAGAATTAGTTTAACACTCGTTTGTAAAGCCCTCTCCGCATGTCAGGACGTTTGTTCATTCTTCTCCAGGACCCAGGCTATTTGCAGAAGGCTTCACCAGAGGAAAACAAAGCACCCAACCACAGACCCACGCAGGAGTCAGGCACCGCTGACCGCGTTGGCCTGGAATCAGCACTGGATTTCTTCTCACCAGTGCTGTGCAAACCATTTGCAGCTGGGTGTTTTCCTACTTGTGAAACAAGACTGTCTCCCCAGCAGTGGAGGACCTATTTGATGAATGGTGGCAGAGGGCTAAGGTGGAAGCAGATTTTGATTGCCTTGATTGCAAGAATCCAGGCGTTTAAAAATGACCTAGATGGCTTAACCCTTCCTTCTCTGTGCTAGAGTAAATGACAGAACCACCACCACAAAAGTCAGGTCTTTGCTCAGATAGAAGGCTGGAGATAAAACAGGTGTTTTTCTCTGTGTAAGAAGCACTGGAACCACATTTATCATCACTCGTTATAAACCATTTTATAACATCAATCATTAATGCATTTCAACGAAAAAGACTAAGGCCATATTAAAGTATAAAGAGTATAAGCAAAACTCCAATTTTTGCCCCTATGCCATACCCACTTCTAATCACTTTTCTATATACTGATAGATTTCTCCTATATATTTTTTCTGCCTGTTGCTTTTTCACTTAACAGGACACCTTTTCAGTACTTCCACGTTGGTGTACAAAGGACTGCCTCATTCTCTTCAGAGCCTGCATAGTTATCGTGATTTGACATACTAAAAAATTGTAATTGTGGCGTCATGGCTAAAAGGAATTTTAAGCGGCAATGACTATTTGCCTGGTTTAACATGAACTTTTCAAAAAATTAAATGGTGGCGTGCAGAGGAATTCTGAAATCAATGCTCACTGAAACAATGCTCAGCAAAGCAAACCACAGATCACACTGCTCCCAGGAGCAGCCTGGTATGGACCCTGCCTCACAATCTGCCTGGTCTTGGGGGTCCTCAGGGTGTCCTAGATAGCAACACTCTGCAATACGACATTGAAATAGACTGAGTTCAGACAGTCCCCAACCCTGCCAATGCCTGTCACCCTGTCAGCCCTTAAACACGAGATGTTTGGGAGGGACAATAATGAAAACAAGAAAAAGAAGAGCATTTTCCTGATGTCACTGACTTGCTTTCCATAAATCCTGGAATGGCTGGACAATCTTTCATTAAATTAGGTATTCTTGATTGGATTATTCACCTTATTGCACTGCTCTGTTTTCCCCTGTGAATTATTATTCGCTTGCTCTGAGCAAGGTAAACAATGCTTAACCTTTTTGGTAACCAAGTTTCAGTTATTGCAGCAGAAATGCATGATAAAGAGTTTTCTAGTACCAAATACTTTGAAGAGAATAAAATGGTCTTCAAGTTTAAATGGGGGGTGATGGGGGAGAATTGCATCCCATAATGCCTCAGGATCCAACACTTTTAAGTGAACGTATATTGTAGCTTCACCCCAGGAGCTAAGAACATGGTCATTTCATGTCATCTTGTAATGAATTAGCACAACTCTTTGATCAATGGCATCAAAGGCTATTGATAGTGCCAATAATATAGATGTTAGAAAGCTTTGCATTGATCTAACGCCTGAAATCAATCAGTCTCGCACCACTCTATTTTTCTCCTTTGCTCTTACAGACTTGGATCACATTCAAATCATGAAACTCCGGGACCCCCTGTGAAGAATGGGGTGTGATCCCCTGGTGAGAAGCCAGTGCCCCACGGATATGGGTTCATCAAAAACTAGAAAGCATCGTTGTATCATCAAGAGAAAATTTTTCCTGCAAGGAAATGTCAAACTCAAGTGCCCTCTGCATTTTGAGATGGCCTTATTTATAGAACTTCAGGTCTCACATCTGGTGCTATCCACCATGACTACTTGAGGGCACCGCCACAGAGATCTGAATGCAGCTCAGGCTCTCCTTCACATTCCATTCGTTCAAGTAACTTTTCCAGGGCTATGCAGTCAGGCCAATTATCTTAGAAACAAGCAATTATAACCACATTCACAGCTCCCTAAAAGGGTGAGTGCATTCCAGTAACAATTTCTCATGAAAGAAAACAGTAATTGAAGGATTGGCAAGGCTATTGCAACAGACCAAGACCTCTGGAAAGACATTTAATAGCACACTTGCAGACACACACACACACACGCACACGAACACACATACACACAGTTCACTTGTTTTTCCTCCAAAGGAGCATTTCTTTTACATCCAAATTCACTAATTATTTTCTGGGGGGAAAATATAGGCAATAGGAAGCAAAACAGGCAACACTCTGACTGGTATTCTGAGTTCTGTTCATAAACTGTTCTTTTCTCCTCTTGTTTGCATTTTGTTGACGGAAATTCTTAAAGTAAAATACTTGCCAAGTAGCTTCTTGAGATAATACATGTTGAAGTGCCTCAGAAAAGGTAAAATGGTCCATCAACCTAAGGTAAATTTAGTTCTTGCGTCCAAGTCACAGCTTTATTAATGGAGCACAACACCAGCACACCCCAGGGGTGGTCCTTTGAGGCAACCAAACTACCCTACTTATCTAAATATATTGCTCTGAATCAATAAGAGACTCCAGATTTCAATCTTGCCTGAATACCATACACTAACACGTCCACATGACACCCAGATGTACGAAGTCACTCTAATTGTCCAAGGCTATATTTCTAGGGTAGGAGGTAAAATTCTCTGAGGGTAACAAGTTACTCACTTAATATTCCCCCACAACACAGAGTATAAGACTGTGGGCATCAAGACTGTCAGTAACTAGTTGTTAAATTGATTAACTATCAGGCGTTCATGATAGTTTTTCAGATATTGGACCTCTGAGATGACAGATGAAGATGACTTCTGAGTAGATGGGTGAAAACACTGTCACATATGTTTGCTTTTATCCAAAGGAAATATGTAAATACGCTTACATATTTCTTTGGGCAAAAGCAAAGGCTTGTGGAAGATATATGTGTGTGTATACATACATATATATGCACATGCACACACACATATATATTTGGATAGTCACTCATTCCATTTGGTTCTGGAAAATAATAAAGACAAACCTTTGTGGGAAAGAAAGAGGTGGTCTGACCTTGCTGCTTTGTTTTTCATGCATTGAAATAGTACTAGGATAGAGGGGAGACAAAAGGTAATTGAGCTGGGATTCTGGGGAAGCATTTTGTAAGTGAATAAAAGGCCACAGTGATGAGTTCAGTGGCAGAGGGGGTTTCCAAACACATCTCCAGAGAATCTGGAGTGAACCTAAATAGACAGGCTTTCTTTTTCAAAATGCATAAATGTTAGGTTTAATATTTGCCTCTTGCCTGCACGGGTAGGGAGTTTCGGTTTGGACCGCTGAGCCCAGCCGCAGTGCCCGGGCTGCCTGGGCGTGGACTGAGCGCCATCTACTGGCCACCGACGCAAGAAGGGCCCTCACGTCTCCCAGAACAAATCCAGCATCGTTTTGTCCTAGGACTTTTGGAACCTGTCTATTCCAAAGTTAGGATCCAAAGGGAAATGAAGTGCATACGCTTTTCATGTCTTCCCTACCTCTCCTCCGCCAGCTATCCTTGGGAAGAAAGCTCAGAGGAGAGGGAATGGAAGCACGCCCTCAGAAAAGCAAGTGGTGACAGGATTTGGTTTATCTGGGAGAGGGGAGCAAATGGGGCTGGGCTGGGTTCTCCCTTGGTAGGCCAGGCTTTAGAAAGGACTAAACCCACGCTGTGCGCCAACTCCTCGGCCACTCTGCTCCGCAAGCTAAAATGTGTGCTGGAAACTAGTGGCGCAGGGATCACCTGGAAGAGACAGTAGAGCAGAACCAGCAGGCAGAGCCAGCATTGTGAGACCTTGTCAAACCCCTCTTCCCTGCCATAGAGGAACAAAGCACCGCCTGCCTTGAGTCCCAGATTTCTGCTGGATCAAGGGCAACCCTGGTTTCTCTCCAGAACTAGCCGGGAGCCCTCTTAAAATTGCATTTCCACAGAGGGATCTATTCTTGAACTCCAGTGCAGTTTGCGCTTCCGGACCTTCCTTGATTTCCGGTCCAGGGCGGGGCTGCTTGACCACAGGCAGACACCCCTTTTTTACCATGACTGAAGCTCCATTAGTGAAGTCACCACTTCTAACGAGTCCCCCAAAACCACAGAATTCTCCATTTCAAACGGTTGGCATGAGCAAAGTCAAAATTTACTAGCAGATCCAAATTAGGAACAGTTTCTCATCTACCACGTCGTATAATAGGGCTGCAGATCCCTTCTGCAAGACTTCTGATATGTGCCTGTCAAAACGAGAAGCCCCTGGATCGCACACAACACATGGCATCATTAGCTAGCATGAGATGAGCAAGGTGCCTCAGGCATCTTCTGTAGGCTCCTCCCAACACTCCTGTCTCAGGGAGGTCTGAAACGAGCCCCCATCACCCACTCTGCTTTGCCACAAAATCCCAGTGCAAAACCTCAGACACTGACGCTCCTTTTCACTGCACAGACTTGGGGGTAGCATTCTCAAAAAGTAGAGACCTTTTTAAAGAGAACAGAAACACATGTTTTTAAAAGATGTGATGACTGTTTCTCTAGAAATGAAGCCAGGACCACTGCATTAGATTTATCCCTGGTTGTCTTCATTTTGCCAAGGACTCTTAAAATAAAAAAGAACCCCAAGAAATACAGCAAAGCACACTACTAATGTATTTTCAACCTAACAAAACTTTGCACAAGAGACTGAATAACAAGTGCCTGTGTTTGAGCTTTTAATTCATAACCCAAAATAATCTCCATAGTATCTAAAATCATCCCAAGCACGTATGATTCTTAGAAGGTAGCTAAACCACGAAGTTCTAGAATATCTATGACATCAAGGACGTGAAAAACACCTTGTTCCTTCCTTCTTTCAAAAAGTCTATAATATTTAACTATTTTTTCAAAGAAATTAACGCTTAAGTACCTCTAGTAGGGTCACTTAATGAAGCAATGTCTCCAGAGCTGCCCTGCAACCCCCAGGTCCTGGGGTGGGGGCGGGGATGATGTCCAAGCAGCCTCAGGCACTGAGTACAAGAAGCCCTCCTCCTTCCTACCTCATCTCGGGAGGCAGGGCAGGCTGTGCAGAGCAGGACTTGGTGGGAGGGAGGGGCGCTTGCGCAGTGAGGCCCCAACCCTGCCACTGATGCGAGGAGCCTGCTGGGAAGGGGGCGGAGCAGAGCAGATTTTTTTTTTCTTTTTTTTGGGAACCTTTAAAAGCAATGGAGACACGTGGCATGTTATTCTCGTTATTCTCAGGTACTGTGGCAGACGCCTCCCCTTTGTGCAGGCCAATGGTGGACCTTTGCCCACCCGCCCCTGGGGCTGGAATAGCTCCCTCCCCACCTATCGTGCTGCCATTTAGAATAAAGTGGGTTTTTAAAATATTTTTTTTCAGTACCAAAGACCATTTTGCTTGCACTTGTGGGGGCGGTGGTCAGACGAGGGGGTGGGAGAGGTTCTGAGCCGGTGAGGATCTTTGCCATAACAGGAAGGTGCCTTCGTGTCTATCACCATGTTGATAAAATGGGAGTGTGGGTCAGCGGGGAGGAGGGCGATGTCCTAGTGTACAGGTCTGGAGTGTTCTTTCTGTGCCACCCACACCTCTTTTGGTAAAACTCAACTCTTAGCGAGAAAGGCCTGGTTTTTCTTCCCACTTCTTGATCGGGTTCCGAACACAGTGCTTTAGGGAGCCCAAGTACGCAGCAATCCTAGTACCCGGCCAGCTCAGCCTGACCCGACCGATGAATCCATGCTTAATGGGGAAGCATGAAAACAACTCGCTGGCATTGAAGGGACCATCCCAAATCACAATTAGGTACTCGAGAGCAAACCCAGAACAAACCATCTTGGTTAGCTTCTGGAACCAGCATCCCCAGGAAGTGACCCCAGAGTCCCTACTGCCTAACCCCCATATTGGACTTGCCATAGTCAGTCTCCTGTAGGGACTTCTTTGCCTAGATGTCTGGCCAGCACTTGCACCCTGTACTCCATCAGTCCTGACGTGAAGTTTAGCTTGCCTCCTGGGTGGCCGAGCTCGTTCTTGCCTGAGGGTGAGCCATCTACTTGCTTGAACTGCCAGGACTAAATGCCCTTGTCTCTCTGACCCAGAGTCCTGGCCACCTCCATTTCATCTTCATCTCCATGCGGGTATGTGATTTGCTGATTTTAACTGAGAACTGCACAAATTTAAACAACTTGGTACACCCGAGGGCCTTTCACAGAGAATACAGAGGTATGCAAAGGTACATATATTATGAATGCAGAAAACACAGATGAACAAATTAATAAGTGGCTGATAACAATATCACTCAATTGACACCTCCTGTGGGCAGAGTCCAAGCTCTCTAGGTCCAACTTCTCCCTAACAGGCATGCAGTGTGCACCCAGGGTCGCCTGCTCCATGTCATCCCCTTAAAAACACAAATCTAGACATGTCAGTGTTGCAAGTCTTCCTCCTCAGAGCCTGTGAGCAGACGTTGAACAAGACAGAAGTTTTTCAGAAGTACCATACAGTCATAAAGAAACAGTCGCACTTCCGGTGAGTTTCCAAGTTGTGACAGATGTAATGAGAAGCAAGTTCAAACCTAGCATCCTCTAACCTACATGTATCGAGTGCTTACCACGTCTACAAAACATTCTTAGTGCTTATAATAATCCTGTGGTTATCATCTCATCTGGCCAATGAGAAAAGCAAACACAGAGATATTTGCTCATTGTCACACAGTAGTAAGGCTGGGTTTTGAACTTCAGCAGATGGGCTCCGCAGCGCGTGACCTTATTCTCTATGCTATACTGATTCTCTAGCCTTGACCACCCTCGTAACTTTTCTACTAACCCTATCGAGAAAGATGACAATAATTTGATAATGGCAAACTTACACCAAATATAATGCTATTCATCTCTTCTCTGAACCATCAAAATACTCTTTAACTCCAAAATGGGAGTAAGCCCCGAGAATCTTTTCCCTGAAAGGTACAATTAAGGTAGCAGGGATTCAGAAGAAGGCAGATTGGCACGTACTTTAAGAAATAGAAATGGGGTCTCCCTGGTGGCGCAGTGGGTTGAGCGCCACACTGTGGAGCATCCGCAGCACAGCAGCGCGGGTTCGATCCCCGGCCTGGGAGGGGACCCCCATTGCGCAGCGGACCTCCCCTGTCTGGCCTATGCTCCCCTCAGCAATGTGTTTGGGTGGGTCTGCCTGTTCTGCTCCCCACTCTATCTCTGGTGGTCCTCTCACCTCCCGCGATTCTGGCCTGTACCCCAGCTCTCGTATGCATAAATAAATAAATCTTAAAGAAATAGAAATGTAAGGATATGACGTCTTGGCAGGGGTCAACTATGAGAGAAACAGAGCCTAGGATGGTTCCAGTGTTCTCAGTACTGCTGACTGGGTGAATGATGGCACTTTTAATAAAGGTTAGGAATATGGAGTCAGAGCAGGCTTTGACAGGAAAGAAATGAAAGTAATGACATTTTATATAGGTTGATAAAATGCACACGTGATGAAGACATGCTCTGCGCAAGAAATACAAACAATGTAAATGACAGCATTTTAGACTCCTGAAATTTCCATTTGCCTAAAATTTGGTTATGTTCAGCCCAAAGTATCAGCCAAATGTATCACAGAATGCACCGTGTTGCACATACTTTCATGATTTCACATTTTCAAACATACATGCGGACATGATTATCTCTAGCAACGGGGGCTGTGCTCGTGCCAGGGTAGTCTGGGAGGCAGACGATCATCTGTGCTCCAGAGTCCTGCTTGTCTCACTAGGAGGCTGAGCCCAGGAAATGCCTGCCAGGCAGACCCCAGGTGTGGAAGCATAGGCAGACGGGTCCGCGCCTCACCCAGGATGGGTAGGGCCAGCTGGGCCCTGCTGAGAGGACTCAGGACTGAGATCAGGACTCAGACTGATGTAAAGCAGGGGTCAGTGATCTGCAGCAAAGGAATTAGGTTTAATATAGAAAGGTGCCGGATACTCACCTCAGACTTCAGCTGGCAGCTAAAGCGAAGACTCGTACACAAACGTTAGGAAGATACGAAGTGGGGGAAATTCAGATAGTCTCTAAGATTTACATGGCTCTGCAGCCCAAGTCCTGTTACAGTGACTCTCTTCTCTGACCACCCATGTGACTATTCTCCTTGCTCTGTCAAGAAAGATTGTTACAGGGCAGGGAGAGGGGCACCCCAGAACCCCCAAACCTGCCCTCTCTGAATGGGTTCTGCCATCCACCTTATTAAGACAAACATAAAACCTTTAACGGAAAGGAACTTTTTAGGCTACAATACAGAAAGGACAAAGAATATAGTTTCCAAATCAAGCATCCAAGGTTACCCATCCCCTAATGGGTAAAATTCTAGCTAAACAGGATTGGCCCAAAGCAAGGCCCAAAAGCCAGCCACAAGTTTAAAGGATCTTTCAGTAGAGACCCATAGAAAAGGGTCAGAAAGAGTCAGACAAAAGCAAAATCAAGATGAAAGCTGCCATTGTTAACCTCCCAATGGGTCTCTCACCCACATCTGTTCTAATCAGTCCAAGACCAATAAGCAAGCACAGTTTCTTCACATGTCCCTCTGCTCCACATGCCTCCTCCACATCTCCTTGCTGGTCTCCATCCTGTTTCCTTCTTCCTCCCTTCCTTGTGTCCTCTTATTTCCTTTCTCCAACATCTTATCCCTGCTCAGTTCCGCCCACTTAGGGCAGAACCAGGATTATGGAACTTCCCCTTTCCTGGGGACCACCCTGTTACAAGATGACAATAGTTTGATAACGGCCAACGTATACCAAATAAATATAAAACTATTCATGTTCAGGTTCAGTTTCTGGCATTCAAATTTAGCCAGTTTTTCGAGGACTCTTGCCCAGTTTTTTTTTTGGTGAGCTCTCCTCTTACTTTTCCAACTTCAGCCTTGCAGGAAGCTCCCAGGCAACTTCCCCCTACACGTCCTCTGACAAACCCCCACCAGTCATGCTATTTGTTGTCAGCCGGATCCACATTGTGTTTACTTATCATTTCAGCGAGAGCCAATCAAGTGTCTCCCTAATGAGTAAATGGGAAGTTAGGGTTGTCAGCAAATAAAAATACAGCAAGCCCAGTTAAATTTGAATTTCAAATAAACCATGATTTTGTTTGTTTGTTTAACCACATACACTCCATTCAACATGTGGACACATATACTAAGAAATTATTATTGTTAACCTGAATTTCAAATGTAACCAGGCACTTTTATTTTATGTGGAACCCTGTGGGCATCCAAATTGTTTGGATTTTGACAGCTTTAGGAATTTTTAAAAAATCCCTACAACTTAAAGTGTCCAAAGGAAAGACAAAAAACATTAGGTGCTGTTAAATTTGTTGGGGACCTCCCTATGAAGTTATCAATAGCCACTGCAGCAAGAGTTCGATCCCCGGCCAGGGAGCTGACCACATAGCACAGCAGACCTCTCCTTTCTCTCCCACCACTCCCCTCAGCAGTGTATTCAGTCAATCCACCCATTATGCTTCCCACTCTGTCTCTGGTAAATTTTCTCACCCCCAACACCTCTGGCCTATACCCCAGTTATTGGATGCATAAATAAAATAAATCTTTAAAAAAAATCAATGTGTGTGTGAGATATATATATATATAAAATACATACATAGAGAGAGAGAGAATTTGTTAAAGACTGTGAAATCATCTCCATTCAAACTCTGCCCAAAATTACCGTCTTCCAAAACATAATGAATGGTACTACCAATCTGAAATTCTGACAACAGTTCTAGGTTCTGCCCTAGTCCTTAGCTCCCCTTGCATGGGCCTCCTAAATAAACTACTGCTTAGTCTTCTAAGGGGATCTCCCCCTCCATCTGACCCTATTAAAGTGAGCCTGGAGACACAGATCCATTTAAATTTAAGTCTAACTGGGTCACTTTGCTCAAAGCTGTGTCACAGCGAGCTGTGTTCTGACCTGTAGGTTGTCCAGGCCATGCCTCTGTGCTGTGCACTCAGGAGGGTCACCCACACTCTTCACCCTACGTTCAGTGACTCCATGCGCTAGCTGGAAACTGCCAAGATGGGAACATTTACAGGGCAGGAAATCAGCAGGCGCTACAAATCAAGGCATTTTTTTTAATTGGAGAGCTGGCTGTCAAGACTTTACTAGTCTACTATAGCCTAGAGCAATTAAGATACATTTGGCTACAAGAAACTGGAAAGATAAAATGCAACCAAAGAGAAAGAAACCATCATTGACTCTCAAGATGGGAACCCAAACTGGTAGCACCACCATTATCAGGGAAGGTGGTAAAAGTGAAATGTCTCAGGGCATCCCCTAGACTTACGGAATCAGAAACAGCGGTAGAGGCAGCAGTACGTGTTTAAGGAAGTATTCAGCCGATCCTGGTGCCCGCTAAGGTTGCAGAGCTACTGACATCCAGCTGTGCTCATAAACCTAATGGTCATGGACTAACCTAAAGCTTATTAAAGTGCCCACACTAATTCAGTAGGTCTGGAGTGGGGCCTGAGATTCTGTATTTTTTAACAAGCTCCAGGGCAATGCTAATACTGCTGGTTCACCAACTGCATTTTTGAATAGCAAGAGTTTAAGCCACAAAGACATTTGCCATTTATTTTACAAAAAAAAAAAAAAAGAGACTAGAAGCAGGAGGGACGGGTACAGTCACTGTCATGCGTGCCATCTCCCTCGTCATTCAAGTGGCATGCCTTTTACATAAACAGAGGCATGAACCTTAACAACTGGCTGGGGGTATCGTGCCAACTGATATGTAGCATTGTGATGAGCAGCATTTGCCAAATTTGATGGTAAAAATACAACAGTTAAATCTATTCTACCAGTGTGATGCTAACTGGCCTGCAAAAGTCCTGAAAATTCTGCAGTCAGTGCTTGCAAACCCACATGAGAGGGTTGCAGTGTTGTGCTGGACATAACGCTGTGGTCCCAGGGAGAGGAAGCCACTGGTGGGGATGGCTGGGCCTGGGGGGGTGGGGGGCTGAGTTTTGCAGATCATGGCAACAAGGTCACTTTGGCCAAGGCCTGTGGATGGCCAGCAATTCTTATTACTGACTTAAATCATCCTGGAAAGATGAGGACTAGCTAATATTTGCAAATTTGGGGTTACCATAAAAAGGGGTATAATACCAAAAAAAATACCTATAGAGGGTGAATATGCTTCATAAACTAAATTAATCCACTATATAATAGTATATTGAGTACCTGCCATGTGCCTCCCCAAGATTCATATTCAATAGTTTTAAACGTTATTTTATAAATTAAAATCTATTTGGCACTCTCACCCACCTCCCTCTATCCCCACTACCTCATTTTCCTTAGACAGGCAACAAATATTTCTAGTTTCTTCTGTAGCTTACAGAGATATTTCCTGTACCGTTTGCACATACCTGTATATCGCCCAACCGCTTTTTTATATAAACCTTAGGTCTTTTCTGCACCTGTTTTTTCACTTTTTCACTTAAGTGTATTTTAGATATTCCCATATCAGTTCAGCTTCCCTGTTCTTTTTCACAGATAATGTGAATCCCTTCCTTTAAAGTGCTTACCATATGTAAATTTTAAAATATCCTAATAAAAAAAATAAAATAAGAAAAAACATATATGTATATCAAATAAAAAAAATAAAGACTATATCAAGTGGGGAAAAAAAAAAAATAAAGTGCTTACCATCGCAAAGTGCCAGCAGAGCTGACACTCCAGTGTGGGGAAAAGGAAGTGTTCACGACGAAAGTTCAGTCATAACGTAAAGAAAACATAAAGCACAAAATGTGAGTTCTGTGAGGGTAGGAATTTTGGGATTTTTGCCACTTGCTCACAGCTTTATTCCCAGCCAACACACACACACACACACACACACACACACACACACACACACACCCCTCTTCGCCTGGAATATAAGACTTAATTTACTTTTGAAAGGAATGGAGGTGGGCTCTTCCTGGAATAACTCACACCTCCAGGGCTCAGAGCAGGGATGGGGGGTCCTTCGAGGGGGTGGTGATGGGAGGGGATGCCCAGAGGGAGGGTGGGCGGGGCAGGCTGAGGGCAGGGAGTCACAGCAGACTGTGGGGGTACCCCTGCAAAGAAGCACAGGGTTTATCTTTGAAGCCACAGAATCAAGATGGTATCTGCTTCCCTGTGAGGCCCATAATTAGTGCGGGAAGAAATCCCATCAAATTGATAGTATGGCCTAAATAGGACAGATGTTAAGAGACAGGAATACCCAGAGCCTGGTAGAGCCCTGGGAATCCCCATAATTCTTGACTCTCCACTATTCACAGGGAATTCACCTGCGGCAAAAGAAAGTCATTTGCCCTCTGTGTGTGGTTCTCCCAGGCTCTCTCTGACTTCCTTCTAGGAGTGGATTTTGGCTTGTTTTGTTTTTTAATGCTGGACTTTTTAATGCTCTAACTACAAACTCTGTGTTCTAACACACTGTACTAGTCAGCTTGGGCGGCTATAACAAAACTCCATGCGTGGGAGACTGAAACAACCAAATCTTACCTTTTCAGGGTTCTGGATGCTGGGCAATCCAAGGTCACGGTGTCTGCAGGGATGATTCTGGTAGAGCTCTCCCCTTTGGATGACACGTTGCTGGCTTATTGTTGTATACTCACATGCCTGCAGGGGAGAGAGGGAGAGCAAGTTCTCTGGTATCTCTTCTTAGAAGGACACAGAATCTGTTGGATGAAGCGCTCACCCTTATGAGGTTTCCTCGGAGATCCCTTCTCCAAATACAAATACATTGGGAGTTAGGGCTGCAACACGTGAATTCGAGGGGGGCACAGTTTTGTCCATAGCACATACTCTTTGTGCAATTAAAACTAATGGGGGACAAAAAGAAAAAAGTTCTGGCCCTCCCTGGTGGTGCAGTGGATTAAGCAATGCACTATGAAGCAAACCGCAGCCACTGCAGCACGAGTTCGATCCCTTCTGCCGGCCAGGGAGGGGACCCACATGGCGTAGTGGACCTCTCCTGCCTCACCTGCTGCTCCCCTCAGCAGTGTGTTTCAGTTGATCCACCTGTTCTGTTCCCCATTCTGTCTCTATTCTGTTCCTGGCTCTGTCTCTGGTGAATCTCCTCGCCCCCTACACCTCTGGCCTGTACCCAGGTCTTGTATGCATAAATAAATAAATCTTTAAAAAAAAGAAAAAGAAAAAAGTTCTGGTCTATATCCTGAAAATAAAAGGTGAGGTCTGGAAAGTACCAGTGCAGTGGACTTAGGGCATGAACACACATCGACCCAGAGAAGACTCATTGGTGAATAGTTTTCCTTCTGTCAGCAAGAAATCCAGTCTCCTTCAGGGTCTAGGGGAACTAAGAATTTCTTTAAATCAATAACACTTTATGTCTGACATATTTACATGGGGATCTCCACCCCCATCTGACCCTAAATAAGTGAGCCCTTCCTTGTTAAGAAAGAGTTTAGGCTAAAGAATTTGATCACATGTGAAACACACAAGTTACTCTAAGGGACTGGGCATTCCAGCCTCCTTTTGACAGCCTCAGCACCAGCCATAGCTGGTTGCAAAGACGGGAAGGGAAGCCACCAGCTCCCTTCCCCACCAGAACCCCAGACCAACGAAAGAGGTATACCCCACTCTCGCCTCCATCACCCCAGCCTAGGGGAATTCAATTCGATGGCAATTAACAGTACAGGTGATCTTTTTCTTATTCCGACCCCATCCTCTATTAAAGGAATCTCAGCGTTGCTAGAGAACAACTTGGATCCAGACTTTTCCACTTTTCCCATTTACAGAATTTTTTATGGTAAAATGCTGGTGAGATTTGGCCCCTGAAGAAGCCAAAGCACCTCAAATGTATCCTGGATCTTTCAGACCCTTCTTCATACATCTTGCTGCTTTTGAACTGGCCGTGGGATTGGAAGAGAAGCCTTTCCCACCTGAATGTGTAGAAAGCCCTAGACCACAAGCCTCTCTCCGTCACTGGTGTCCTGCATCAAGCTGGTGGGTCTGGATTTTACTGCCATACATGTGGGTTCTTTCCTGGAAACCTGTTCTTTCCAATGCACAGGAAACTTTCCAATATCCCAGTTCTCCACAAACCACCTATCCTAGTTAGGTGGCTACAACTTGAGTCAGCTGACTTCACATCTACTAAGGGGTAAAGGACTCCAGAAAGAAAGTCTTAGGAATAAGAACAATAATAATAACAATAACAGCAATAAAGACACAAAAACCAAAAATGAGGAGACAGGGACAGACTGGGGACACTTGGTGGGGAGGGGAAAGGGAGGGTTGAGGGGAGATGGGAGCACAAGGGACTGAGGTGATGGTGCACTGGTGAGATGGTGATGGGGAATACATGCGGATTACAACTGATCGAAGTATATTGTAGGGTAAAGGTTGATCAGGTATTTCCACCCTCCCACCACTGATGATGAACACCTGAGGTGCTGTGAGCATTCCAGGGTGGGCATGCACAAGTGGGTGCACCTGATTTGGGACACGGGCATAAATGGGCAGCATCATGATGGACAGACAGAACTGTGAGGACCAACAGACAGTACTGACGAGTAGCAGCAGCAGAGAGAGAAGAAGCACCCGAGAGGGTAAGATGCACTGGGGGCTGGGAGGGCTCTAGCCTCCCGGCCCCCTGGCACCCATGCCTGCCATGTACCTGGCCACCTCTACTAAATAAAGTATGAAAAGCCACCGAGGGCTCCAAGACTCTCCTTCCCTGACCCGTCTGCCCAGAACCATCCTGAACCTTGCTCCAGCGCCTCCATCCTGCCACTACATATATGTAAATTTTTTTTAAAAATTATATTAATAAAAATAAATAAATAAAAATATTTTTTAAAAAAATAAAGTCTTAGGGAGGTGACTCTAAGCTGAAATGACAGATGAGAGTCTAGAAAACAAATACAGTGACCTTGGAACAACACAAGTTTAAACTGTGTGGCTCTACTTACTCGCTTTTTTACCCTCCTTCTTTCTCCCCTCAGCCTACCCAATGTGAAAACCTTTAGGATGATCCAGTTACTATTTTCTTAATAACACTTTCTTTTCTCTAGCTTACTTTATTGTAAGAATACGGTATGTAATACAGATAGCATACAAAATCACGTGTTAATCAACTATTTGTTATTGGTAAGATTTCCAGTCAACAGGAGACTATTTGTAGTTAATTTGAGGGGAGTCAGAACTGATGCAAGGGTTTTCCGATTAGGGTCAGAGTCTCTAATTCCCATGTTGTTCAAGGATCAAGTGTAACTGACAAATAAGTACAAAGAGAGCACTTCCAAAATGTTGAGAAAAGCATTTCAAAAAATCTACTTTATAAAAGCAGCAGAACATTGCCCAAGATGATCAAAATAAACTTTTCTAGGACTCTGGAAAAGAACTATAAACTTGCAACAAGTTGTATTATTAAACAAAGAAAGAAAAACAGCTGACTTTCATTATGAACAGCACTGTTGGGGCCATTTTAATTTCTCTACTTCCAGCATGCTCTCCAGGTCTGTGGTGGCTGTGAAAAGCAGCAGCCCTGCAGCCATGGCCACTGTAAAAAGTAGCACCCTAACAGCTGGGGCTGAGAGGGAAGTTGGTTAGGACTTCCCCCAAGTTCAGTTCCCAAAGAACTACTACTATTTGACATGACTAGAAGTTCCCTGAAACAGCAAAACTTGCCTTAATTTGACCCAACTCGAAGTTCCCTCAGGGGAAAAGTGCCATCTCAGAGGCGTTTAAAAAAATAACATGGGGCAATTTTTAAATTTGTAGCTGCCTGAGGCAGCTTTGCACAAACAAGACTGAATTAACTATGGAAAAGGAAAATCTCAAGAATGAGACTTTCATAGAGGATTTTGCAAAATTTGGATATATTCCTGAGCTCAAAAAAGCTACCAGGCATGTATTATCTATGTGTCTATGAGAAAGACCTCTAAAGGCCTTAATCTGTCATTCTGCTGGGTTTAAGGCTCTGCACAAGCTGGAAATGAAGACTTAAGACCAAGGTGTCAACTGCTGAGCGTTGAAGTAGTGCCTTGCAATTAGTTTCCCATTGCTGCTATAGAAAATTACTGCAAATGTGATGGCTTACAAGACAAATTTATGATCTTATATTTCTGGAGGTCAGAAGTCTGAAATGGGTTTGACTGGGTAAAAATCAAAGTGTTTGCAGGGCTTTGTTCTTTCTGGAGATTAGAGGGAAAAAAACACTTCCTTTCCTTTTTTTTTTTTCCCTCCTAAGACACTGCCCATATTCTTTAGCTTATGACTCAAATCACTCTGACCTGTGCTTTTGGGATACCAGCATCTGTGACTCCGAATCTCTGGCCTCCTTTTTTGTCTTCTGAGGACATTAATAAGGGTGTAATAGGAAAAACTGAAACCACTCAGTTAGATAAACTAAAAGAAATGAACATATTCCTATAAACTACTAAAACAGACTCAAGAAAACTACTAAAACAGACTCAAGAAAACACTAAAATTGTAAGTAAGGCTTATTCAGGTAAAGTAATTTAAAACTACTTGCCCCACAATAAAAAAATAAAATAAAATCTTGGGACCAGATTTTTTCACTGGTGAATTTACCAAACATTTTAAGCAGAAAGTCACAATGGTGATTTGGTGGTGGGCCTGTGGCGTGACAACATTTGAGGAAGTGTGAACCTGTGTCCTAACATACAATGTTGTAAACCAACATTAACTCAATATGAAGGAAAGTTTAATAAGATATACTATAGAAAAACAGGCAATAATAAGGAAAAATAGGCAAATAAACAACTATAATATAAAGAAGAATGCTACTCCTTCACAAAACATTCACCAAAAAATAAAAAAAGAGGGAACTTCCCAACTCACTCTTGGAGGTCTGTATTACACTGATGTCAAAACCAAAGACATCACACAAAATTATAGATCAATATCTCTTAAGAATTTAGATGCAAAAATATCAAGTAAGTACTTGTAAAACAAACGCACAAACATAAAAACTAATAAACCACATCAGCATGACCAGGGATACAGTCCAGGGCTGTAAAGCAGGCATGCTTTACCAGCTGAAAATTAATCAATATCTTGTACCATATAGATGAATCAAAGGACAAAAATCACATGATCATCACACCAATATGTAACAGCGTCGTCCCCAGGAAAGGGAGAAGTTCCAGAATCCCTGTTCCGCCCTAAGTGGGCGGAGCTGAGAAGGGAAAGAAGATTCTGCAGAGAGGAGGACAGAAGGAAGGGAGGAAGAAGGAAACAGGATGGAGACCAGCAAGGAGATGTGGAGGAGGCATGTGGAGCAGAGGGACATGTGAAGAAACTGCGCTTGCTTTTTGGTCTTGGACTGGTTGGAACAGATGTGGGTGAGAGACCCGTGGGGAGGTTAACAATGGCAGCTTTCATCTTGATTTTGATTTTGTTCTTTTCCTCCCAGATTTGTCTGACTCTTTCTGACCCTTTTCTATGGGTCTCTACTGAAAGATCCTTTAGACTTATGGCTGGCTTTTGGGCCTTGCTTTGGGTCAATCCTATTTGGCTGGAATTTTACCCTCAAGGAGATGGTAACTTTAAATGCTTAACTTAGTAACTATGTTCTTTGTCCTTTCTGTATTGTAGCCTAATTGTATTAAAGTTCCTTTCCATTAAAGGTTTTATATGTTTGTCTTAATGAGGTGGATGGCAGAACCCATTCAGAGAGGGCAGGTTTGGGGGTTCTGGGGTGCTCCTCTCCCTGCCCTGTAACAAATAGATGTGAAAAAAGCATGTCACAAAACCCAGCATACTTTCATGGTAAAAACATTCAGTGAATTAGAAATTGGAGTGTTCTCCTTACTAAGTAAACAGTTCTATAAAATAAATAAATAAAACCTAAGATATTTTGGGTGGTAAAAGCCTGAAAACTTTCCTCCTAAGAGCTGGATATCTTAGTACGTCCACTTTCATTTTCATTTAATATTTCTATTCACCATTTTTAATGAAGGATTTTATCTCAGCAATTAAGCAAGATAAAAATGAATTCACACTGAAAAGAAAGATAAAACTATGTTCACAAATGACATGATCTTGTAAATAGTAAATCATAAGAAGTTCACAAAATACTATTAGAGGTACTACACAGTTTCAACCAGGTTTTAAGGCATATAAGATTAATATACACTATGTATTGTCTTTACAAGGATAGCAATAAATAATCTGAATCCAAAATTAGGAAAAATGTACCATTTGCAACAGCATCAGGGAGAATAAAATACTTAGAAATAAATTCAACAAAAGAAATGCAAAACATTATAAGACATGGAAAAAATACAAACAAGGAACTGGAAAATGAATGGGTAAGGAGTTTTGCTTTGGGCTCTTAGAAATGTTTTGAAATTAGATAGTAGTGATGGTTACACTGTAAAACACTAAAAAAATGCTAAAGTGTATGCTTCAAAGGGTGAATTTACAGTATGTGAATTAAACCTCAAACATTTTTTTACACAGGGGTAAAGAAAACAGTAAGAACTATGTTCACTTTGCATCCACATACTAAGGAGGACCTGTTAGATAACAGGGACTTTTATTTAACAGCCTGAGAGCTTGTTTTAAAAAAAAAAAAAATGTAACTAGATTCCAAGAAAAAGAGATACAGAGAGAGACCAGAATTTACATTTTTAATAGATGTTCAAGCAATTTTTATGCACACTGCTAAGAAGAGCAGGTCATGTGTAGAGAATATAAAATAAAAGGACACAGTCACCACCCTCTGGGGATTATAAAACTGTTAGGGGGAAAGACCCTCCTGAATGAATTATACAAATAGGTTATGGACTTCGACCCCCATTCCAGACCTACAAGATCCAAGGACAACAAATCCCATAAGGTCATTACTGAAGAGCAGATCACTGGGACCTGAAGGGGTGGAGTTAAGCAGCCAGGCTGAATATAAAAGCAGACACGTGGGCCTTGGGGGCTCTCTCTCTTGGGAGTCAGCTCTCAGCACACCGTTGGGTTCCAGCTCCAAGGAACTGGTAGGATATTTACAGATCTGTATCCCTCTCTTCCCCCTGTGTTATTCACTATGCTATTTCTCCTTCCCTTGTAAATAAAACCCTTTATTAACCTTTGTTGTGTGTGCCTGCAGTTGGGGCATTATAAGTGCAGTTCGAGCGTGGGTGAGGACCCAGTCAGGCAAACCCATTTTATATTAGGGTTGCCCTGTAACAAAACCATCCTGGATGATAAGTCCCCAGTCCTAGCTTGCCCTGACATTAGTCTTGGCTTCTAGACTAACCAGGGGTAAGATAAGCAAAGGTCAAGCTGGGAGTTTAGACAGTTTAACTATCCTCAAGATGTTCCACAAGGGAAGAAGGTCTAGTTCACAGGGTACATTATGGATGAACACTTACTTCAGGCACAAGAAAAAATGTTCCCACGGCACAGTATTTCACAATTCTCCTGCAATTTCAGCCCTCTGCATCATTGTAATTGTTGGGGGTAAGGGGAGGGAAAAAAGTCTATTGTCAGAAGAGCAGGAAATAACTAAAACTTCACCTAAAGTTCAGAAAGGACCAGCCTCTGCAGGCCCTTGACTATCCTTTCTTGGTCAGAGTTTGAAATCTCATGACCCTTAACTACCCATCCAAGTCATTGAACAAGTCAGCTCCAAAAGCAAGAACAGCTCAGCTCCTGCAGATCCCTTCTGCAGGTCTGGAATGAATGAGTGTGAAGGGAATTTTACAACCAGCAAGGCAGGAAATGTATACCTTTATCTTACAAATAGCCAAGGTAAAGGCAGAGATTGTAAGGAAATGAGGAGTGCAGGCTACTGCTGAATGGCAGTTTAACAGAAAAGGAAACACTGAATTAAGAGATTGCTAAATGCAAAATGACAAGAGGCTTACCAAATGCCTAGCTTTTGAAGATAGACAGTACTTCTTCCCACTGTTGATGTGATAACTCTATAATTGGAAAGTCCACTGTACCTCCCCATTCCTGTTTCACCTTCCTCAGCAGAAAGCAGATAAAACATAAGTACAAATACAATTACCAGTTCAAATAAAGTGATCTCAGAATTTCAGCGGCTGAATCCTTTGGCGAGGCTGAGTCCATGGTGGAGAAAGTGACCTTACATTAAACAAGAGCATGCACTTTGCACCACAGAGTAGAGTGCAGTGAGCACTGAATTCCGATTCTGACATCCTGACCTGGAATTCTGAGTAATTACTTGCTTATTTGAGTACTTATTTATTGGCAATGTAAAATTTGAGATTTCCCTGATATTCCTGAGCTCTAATTCCTCATCTGTAAAATGGAAATCCACTCATGTTTCTACTGAGGGTGACAGGATATAATACCTACGTTGATGGACCACCCAAATCAGGCCTCCTTTTCCCTTCACTAGGACATAGACAGGCCTTACTTCCCTCAGTACCTGAGAGTGTAGGGCACTGATAGTCCACCCAAAACTCCCACTCCAGAAATGGTCCTAGGCTGAAGAAAATTGCCTTTGGCCAGACATACCTCCTAGGTGGTGGAATGGAGAGAGTAATCTGCACTCAATAGGGAGTTCCTGCCCCAGCTCCCCACAACGCCATAGAGTCATCCAGCTCCAGAGCTGACTTGAAGTAAGTGGAGAAGAACAAACCATCACCAACATCTCAGCCTCTCTGAGGTTCACAGAAGTTCCTTAGTAAAACTCCCACTGCCACAGCTAATTAGTTTGCCTCGATGCTTTTAAATCTATGAAACCTTTTATGTATAGTTGTCTGCTGGTTTTGTTTTCTTATTTATTTTTTTCCTGAAAAAAAATTATGAAACCTTTACTTTGTTTTTTTAACATCATAACATAACATTAACATTTGTTAATGGAAAAAACATTAGTTCACAACATGTATATGATTCAGCTGGATAGGATCATATCCCTTCAGCGAATGCTACAACGCCCCACCCATTTGCACCACATGCTGTGGAAAAATGCTTTGGGAAATGCAGGAATAAGTTAGGCATTAGTAACTGAAGATGTTTGCAAGAGGAAGCCACTATAACTAAAGCAATACAAGTAAAATATTAAGTTAAAGTTTGCGTGTATTGAAGAAGAGAAGGGAGAAAAGATCAATAGTGAGGTTTTGGCAAAAGTTGAGATAAAGGTGTACAGACCAAACTGTGGGGGCTGTAGGAAAGATGGAAAAGAAGAGTGAAAGTTTATAGAAATTGTTGGCTGGAGTTAACAGAAATGGCTTACTGACTGAATTTAGGAAGATGCTAGGGGGAAAAAAGGAGATATGGCTTAGAACCCAGTTTCTGATTAAAAAGAACTTCATGGCTGAGAGAAAGAGGAACATGAGAAGAGTAAAGTGATGGATTTGATTTCCAATATGGAAATTTTATTTCCTTGAAGTCAAGGAACTCTTTTCTCTGGTTTTACTCTGCATTTACAAAGCTTGACGGATGGTAAGTCCTCAACTAATATAATTCAACAACTGAAAAGGATCCAGAAAGAAACATTAGAAAAAATATGAAAAAAAAAAATCACCACAGAACTTCATAGTCTAGGAATAGTACCAAGTTTGTGAAAAAGGATGTAGAAAAACAAAAAATGAGTTGTCTTAGTCTTGTATAGCACTTCACTCTAAATCTTCATGTAGACCATGTAGAATAGGTAGTTACAGGTCCTGATAACCAGAAAAAGAAATGATAGAAAATGGAAGCTCTCTTTTCAAACATTAAATGAGTTATATTTTTTAAAAGATGTAGGGAGAAAATAGAACTATCACAAGAAATAAAAACAGTCATCAGTAGAGTGTAGGATGAGATTTTTTTAAAAAGCTAATAATGATGGGAATGATGTAAAGGAAAAAGAAAAGGAATAACTAAAGCAAAAACCCTAAATGTAGATGGGATTTTAAAGTATATTCAATATGCTTGTATTCTTAAAGCTAATTATTTTTCTTAGGTGAAAAAAATTGCTCTCAACTTCAAGAAAGAGGAGGAGAAAAAGAGAGCTTTAAAAATTACATGCTGCAGGCTTGTGGAAAGCTATTGTCTGCCAGCATCAGACATGGTATTTACTTCAAGCCATATTCAGCCATGTACAGTATTTCAAAACTGCCACCTAGTAATTTAAAATGACAAGAAAAATAATATAATGGATGCATGCCTGATTTCTCCTTCTCCCATCCCACAATAAGGGTGAGAGGTCTGAAGGTTCTTGATTTTTCTTTTGACAGACGTGGCAAAGGCTGAAAAAAGCAAAGTTGGATTTGATTTCTACTTGGATGTTTCCTGGAATGACTTGTGGCTCATTGATTCATTCCCGGGGAAGGAAAGAAATACACTAGGAGGTGTCAGCAAGGCACAGCCTGATGACCTGGTGGGGTGTCTGCATTCCCCTCTGTGGGACCCTTTCAATGAAGCTAATACAGGAACTTATACTCTAGCCAAATCCCAGTCACTGATGTAAAACTTTTAGAAAGGCCTACTCATAGGACCCGCACAGTAGCGCCCCACATTTCCCCCAATCTTCCACCTTTTCTTCCCTTAACTCTACTCCTCATGTCCATGGACACACTCAGTTTCCTAAGGGATTTGTGCTTAGTCATGTCTTATGTCCTGGGCACCTTCTGTTCCCACTGCCTGGAATTCTCTTCATCCCCTCTCAATTCTCTTCCTTAATTGGTATTAATCTCCTCAGGGAAACCTTTACTAATCCATCTCAAGGTGACAACTCACAGCCCTGAAACATACCAAAGAAGTAAAAAGGAGCTTACAGAAAAAGAGGCTGATAGTATATATTTTAAATGCAGGGTTTATCACATATATATGTATATATATACATATACACACATAAAAATGTGTATTTCTATATTTCTACATGTTTATATGTATACACACACAGACACACATATATATGAAAAGATATATAATCAATCAAGGCAGTAATAATCAATGGTGCTAACATTACAAAAACAGAGACACCCAGACCTGTGATGAAAGTACACAGCAACACCTAAGCAGGTTTGTCAAACTCAAACCTTTCTCTGATAAAGTTTATTGATCTAATTCCTAGTTAAAGGAAACTCAAGTAACAACAGTGTAAGTATGTAGTCAGCAAAAGGCAAGTTAGGAGAAACTCATAGATAAATGATCACATGGTGTTAACGATGAAATTACACAGGTAATTTTTAAAGATGTTGGAGGAAGCTTTAAATTAAAAGACTTAAAAGCCATCTCAACCAATTGCAATGTTTGAACCTTATTTGAATTCTAGTTCAAACAAACTGCTTAAAAAATATGAAACATCGATAATCTGTGAATACTAGACATTGTGGATATCAAACAATTGTTACTATTGAGGAACAAGTGTTGATGTGATGGTCATATCTGAAAATAAGCATTCTATGGGCTCCATCTCACTTCCAATTCCTCTGAACTCACTTTAACCCCGACAAGAGATCCCATTTGGGAGGTTGCCTTTCATTTTGTTGATGATTTCCTTTGCTGTATTAAGTAGCTTTTGAAAAGAGTCATGAATAAAGTGAGGGAATATTTACTGGTTATCACGAAAGGATTTTCCTGGACAAACAGAACAGTAGATTCAAAAACCCAGAGACATGGATATATTTGACCTATCTGAAGACCAGCAAGGAAGCCACTGGGGCAGGAACAAACGAGCAAGAGTAGAGGATAGTAGGAGTTAAGGACAGAGAAGGATATGGTTATGTAGGCCACAGTAAGGACTTTTGGGCCTTATTCTAATGACATGGGAATCCAATGGGAAAGACTGAAAGAGAAGCTTGAAATGATCTGACTTGCTATATTGAAAATAGACTACAAAGCTACAAATGGGAAAAAGGAGATAACCTAGGAGCTTTTGAAAGAGATCATGTGGGTTTAGTTTAAAAACAATAAAGTTGTTGAGAAAGTTGTTTCCTTTACATATGAAAGGAAAATCTCTCCCTCATAACCAATAAATATTCCCTCACTTTATTCATGACTCTGTTCAAAAGCCACTTAATACAGCAAAGGACCTCACTTTCCAAAGTAAAGGCAATGGAATTTGCTGATGGATTGAATATGGGGTATGAAAGTAAAACAGAAGTTGAAATAACTCACAAATTTTTGACCTAAAGTTATCACTACTGAAACCTAGTGAAAAGGCAGTTTGACAGAAGAATCAAAATATGGAAATGTTATGTTGATACAGGATATTCAAGTCTAGAATTCAGGAAAGAGTTTAGAGCTGAACATATATTCATGGAGCTCATCAACATATGGATGGTATTTAAGGCCATGTTCTTTTATGAGTTCTCCAAGAGTTCTTTTGTCCTGAAGGACTTCTAATTTTAAAAAATGTTGTCAATTTACCATCTAAAATTCAAACTCACAGAATGGATATTTTTTAATCTTTTACATCTGTCAAAGAAGAATCTCAGATATAAAAACTTCTGTCTTGACAGATGGTTCTCCAGCTAGGTCAGGTGAAAAATCTATGTTTATTAAAATTTTTAAATGAGACTGACATTTTCCTTCTTATAACTTTGTCCTATATTATCATACATATGGAAAATATCTTCGCTCAATTTTCTGAAGCAGGCTGTACAACAAGTTTCACAGTTATAATTGTTAAACTCATTCAATAAATTTTGCAAATTATGGTTACTGTCAGTTAAAGATTGTTTAAAAAAATTAGATAATAAACTAAAAGATCTGGTGTTGTTAACCAATGCTATTTATTTGATTCATGGAAGTGCTTTATAAAAATGGATTGTTTCATTAACTTTCACTCAAGATTTTATTGAAACATGAGGAACAGATGCCAAGTATTCACTATTCAAAGACAAAAAGAGCAATGTGAATTTGATATTTCTCATGGATATCACACTGCATATGAATGATCAAAATTTGAAGTCTCAAGGAAAGGGAAAGTTTGTGATTTAGCTAGACGTACAAAATTTACATTGAAATTGAAATTTTTCATATTGTGAAATTTTTCATATTGTGTTTATTACCACAATTTTATAAATTTTCTAACATGAATCCATCTGTAAAAGTTTTTTATTGTAATTAATAGTGTCATACTGGAAGACCACCTTGTTATATTGATACATTTATATTTGCATTTCAATTTATACTGTACCTTTTTGAATCAATTTAACAATATTGTATTGACACAGAACTAGTAAATGTACTTGGGTAGCTATAGCTTAAAAACTTAGATTCGGCTTCAAAATCAAATTGATGCACTTAAAAAAGATGAACGCATTCTGTCAATGTGAATGTAAATATAAGAAGACAATTTAACTGTTAGAAAACTTTTTAAAAAGGGGTCTCCCTGGTGGAGCAAGGGGTTACATCTCAGCTCTGCGAAGCTATCTGCAGCCACTGCAGCACAAGTTTGATCCCCAGTCCAGGGAGCTGACCCACATGGTGCAGCAGATCTCTCCTGTCTTGGCAGCTGCTCCCCTCAGCAGTGTATTTCAGTCAATCTGCCTGTTCTGTTCCCCACTCTGTCTCTGGTGAGTGCTCTCAGCATCATCACACACCCCTGCCTACACCCCACCTCCAATATGCATAAATATATAAAATAAATCTTTTAAAAAAATTTTTTAGTATGTTTGGAAATACTTGAACCTGGATCTATATTTTACTCATAAATTTTATGAAATCTGAATGTAGATCAAATATTGTCAGTGAATATTCTGTATTTGGCATCCAAATTGAGATGTGCTATAAATGTAAAATACATACCAGATGTCAAAGACTTGATAACAAAATGAGAATGTGAAATACTTTCTTAGTACTTTTTATATTGATTACATACTGAAATGGTAATATTAGCTAGTTGGGTTAAATAAAATATATTATTAAATTAATTTTACCTATTTCTTTTTTATTTTTTAGCGTAACAACTAGAATGTGTTAAATAGTATGTGTGGCTTACGTTTATTTTGTGACACAATAGTGGGCCAGTATATGTTCAGCAGTGAATGAGTGTGAGCATTGCAGGGTGTTGACTCAGAGGAAAATGTTACTCTGCAACCAATATGGCTCTGATGTGAAATGTCTAAATAGAAACAGCTTGGATATATTTTACAGGTGTTTTATCTGAAGTGTGATTTTTCTTTAAGCCAATAAGGCATTCATTTTCTTAAAAGACCTTAAATAGAAAATGATTCTCCCCGCTCCCCCCCACCCACACACACACAAAAAAAATCACACTCTGTTGGCACAGTATGTGACAAGTTTGAAAGAGAGGGCACACATGACAATGAACACAGATCCTGATATTCAGATTAAAGTTAAGACAGCATTTCTCCACTGTTTACCATGAAGAACGTGACCAAATTCTTACATGACATTACATCAAGAAGTCAACATTGTCAAATTAGATTTAACATATAGGTATTTCACCTTGAAGAAGTGAGTGAGCAGGGGCCTCCCTGGTGGCGCAGTGGGTTAAGCAACGCACTATGAAGCAAACCGCAGCCACTGCAGCACGAGTTCGATCCCTGCTGCCGGCCAGGG
>JAGFMF010011655.1:0-59195 GCA_019455555.1 Galemys pyrenaicus | reverse complement strand
GCTCCCCACTCTCTGTGGTGAATCCTCTCACCACCCCCACACCTCTGGCCTGTACCCCAGTGCTTGTGTATAAATAAATAAATCTTTAAAAAAAAAAAAAAAAAGAAGTGAGTGAGCAAAGATCAACTGTCCACATTTTATAATGTGAGTCCTGAAGCAAAGAGTTTAGCATGGATGATGAATTTACAAAAGGGGATCTACAACACAGCCAGAGAAAGAAGCTGATCCAGAGGAAACATTCTGTTAGGCACACTGACTAAGTACTGGCAGCACTGACTTAATAAGGAAGAACTGGAAGTTGACATTAAAACCCACTACAGTCCGTAGCATATGGTACACTGTTTATGCATTTATTATCTATAACCTAAAGAATATATAGAAAGGTTCATTCAATAATTTGAGTTAATGGAACACAACTTGAATAGTCACCATTTAACAGTCACCAGTAGTCACCCACAAAAACCTAATTTAAACAATCTCTCTAGGGCCATTTATACAAAGATACAGGGACTGAGTGGACTCATTATCAAGAATAAACGTCGGTGCCCTAACAGAAATAACAAATGAACGTTCCCTCCCACGGAAGTCTGCTGGAGCCTGTGTCAGGAGGGTGTTTCACACAGCTTTCCCAACATCCCCCAGGAAGGACCCAAACATTCTTACATCAGCCTTGGCCTCTAGCTGCCTACCATAAAGAATGACCGATGGAGGAGACTACAGGGAAAATGATGCTCATATAGTTTATATGCTCCATGGATTGAAAATGAAATGGTCTGAGAATCAGGTCCTGGCCTTGATGCTATAGTAGATGGATGTTACACATCTCTCTAGATTTTTCTTTCCTTGTCTCATTTTTTAAAATGTGAATATGAAACTTATGCTTCTCAGTCAAAGGATCGTGTCAGAATCCTCAAAGGAGTTTTCTAGATACACAGTCCTACTTCTGGGAGACTCTTGCCTGCCATGATGGGGAAGGTAGGGAGTGGGCAGAAGTAGGTATTTGTCCAGTGGCTTTTGATAAAGCTCCTAAGCTCCACGTCACGGGTCACTGGGTTTGTGCATCACCAACCCCCCAAGTGCCCAGACAAGTAAGACAATGCCTGATTCGTGAAATAACCAGACAGATATGGCATGACACTGAATTCTGGGCCAAGTTGCTATGACTGAGCATGCTCAGTGCCCCTCCCCACCCAAAAGCCCTTTAACACCCTCCTTTAACTTACTCAAATCAGTCCCACATACAATCCAGAGCCAAATTACAAAACTAAACCCGGCAGACAGAAATGCTCTAAACATTTGCAGAATAAGCACATGGAAAGTACAAAAATCAGTTTTTATTATGAAATTTATGAAAGCAACTTGCTTCCAATTTGAGAGCTTCTCCCTAATGAAACCATTTTTCTTATCCTTCCAGCTGTGCGGGGAGTATGAGTTATCACGGTCCCCTTTGTCACAACTCCCAAGCCACAGAAGTCAGCAAATGAGCGGCTCCCGAGCCACACTGAGCTGATGGAGGCGGTTTCATGCTTGACTCAGCCAGAGCACATTCTGCATCTGCTGTCTGTCTCCAGCACAGGACCGTGGGTTAGTGCATGTGACAGGTAACTGACAAATGACAATCAGTCAAGAAATGGTTTGAACTGGTTTAAAATGTTCCCCCTCCTACTTTACATGTAAAGAATAAACTGTTGCGCTATGATTGCCTTGTTTTGAGATTAAATCAACAACTAGAAATTGTATTTTTAAATAATAATATGTGAAAGAGACTGAAAAGATTTTGCCCGCATTCCTGGAATGCCGGTGAGAGGGACATCTATCTTAGCACATGTTCGCTTGACAGTAAAATGATACGTAAACACAATTGGAGACAACACTTTTATTCTCTTTCTGCAATACAACTTTTTGAACTCTAGAAATCTGCTTGGAGGGGAGGTTTGGAGGGGAGACATAAAGGGGGGAAAGAGTCCAATGGACTGGACTGGTGGAGATTTGGGGGTGCCTTGGTAGTGGGTGTGGTATGACCGATTACATGGCAGAGGTGTGACCCCGTACCTCTAAATCACACGCAGTGTTGCAAACCAACATTAGCTCAATAAAACACAATACAGTTTTGAAAGACAAAAAAATAAGTCTTTAAATTATTTCAGCATTTGTATGCTTTATAA
This sequence comes from Galemys pyrenaicus, assembly GCA_019455555.1. Lineage (NCBI taxonomy): Eukaryota > Metazoa > Chordata > Mammalia > Eulipotyphla > Talpidae > Galemys > Galemys pyrenaicus. Next base: position 57,030 of record JAGFMF010011655.1, on the reverse strand, counting down.
AATTAATTATAATAAATTTCAAAGTGAATTGCAAAATAGTTGAAATTTATATTCAAAGTACCATAACAACAGAAACAGAACTAAAGACAAGGCCCACTGATGAACCAATTGGACTGTGTACGGACCCTTTTTGGGAGGGGGATTTGTAATTTTATTAAATCAAATAAGTAATTATTTCTTTTTAATTTATACCATCCATAGCAGACAACCTCTGGCCCCAATTTTTGAAAGCCTCTCAAGAAGGATTGAGTTCACTGAGCAGAATGAAAGGCATTATGGATTCTTTATCTTTGTTTTGTGCTGTGTTTTATGAGTCTTCTTTGATGTAGTTTGCGAAAGTACTTGATAAATAGAATTCACAATGTCTTCTTTAATTGTAAAAATCAGGATGTATCATCTAGGAAGCCTAACTGATGAAGAAAAAAGGCTTTCGTGGAAGAATTTTTTAAAACTTCTTTTAGTCAAACTTGTTTTGTCATCATCTAGGGTTATGACACATCTTGGTAGGCCTTCCAGGAAAAGATTCATTTAGGTTGTGAGCATCAGTGGCATGTGCATGGACCCTTTTCAATTGAAAAGCCTATGGAGGAGGTCCTTGAGCAATTTGGGGTAGATAGTTCTCAAGAGAGACATGGGGCTTTCTCCTAAAAGGAAAATCTGGGATCCCAAAAGATTTCCTAAGAAGGATGTGACTTTATTTATACCTCAGCTAGTGAAGTGCTATGATAGTAACATGAAATACATGAATATACATGTATTTTAAAAGAGCATGATGCCAGGGAGCTGACCCACATGGCGCAGCAGACCTCTCCTGTCCTGCCCGCCGCTCCCCTCCGCAGTGCATTTCAATCGATCTGCCTGTTCTGTTCCCCACTCTCACTCTGGTGAATCCTCTCACCCACTGCATCTCTGGTGTGTACCCCAGGACTTATATGCATAAATAAATAAATCTAAAAAAAATAAGAGCATTATGCAAGAAAATCATAAGTTGTGATTTTATTTTAGATTTTCTATGTGTAGATTCAAATATGCGCTCACTCATTAAATAAGCTTTACTCAAACATCATTACATATCATGTATACTATATTGAATAAGGTATTACCTAGTCTGCATAGTTAAATAGACAAGAACTATAAATTACAAAATAACTTGGTAAGTGGACTATCATCAAGATAAAAAGACTCATAGAAAGTCAAATTAATATGACATAAACATGCTCTTATTTCTTTTGTTTCTCTGACCACTTTTCAATCTCCCTTCTTTTCTGTTTGCCCTAGACACAAAATCCACAGAAGAAAGAAGGGTAGATAGGGATGATCAGCCTCTCAAGAGCTTCTGTCAGATGAAGGCTGATGACTTGGTACTCATTCAACTTAGTACTTAGAAGGTCAGTGCTGCAGCAATCAAAAATATCTTTTAAATGCTACAATTTTTGCATTTCAGTAAGTTAAAATCCAAAATAAAGGTGCCTTCGGTAGAATTTAATAAAGATATTTACTAATATTTTAGAATATTAAACATTTATAGTTATTATCATTCCAACTCTGGATCTCTGCTACCTTCCCTCTCAATTCAGAGCAAAGAGAATAATCTACTTGATGGAGGCTAAGAGTAGAAAATTTAGGATGGAGAAAATTTAGGAGGCATCACAACTCCTAAAACTGCAGGTGGGGGTGGAAATGATAACATAGTTAAACAAGCTATAGAAATCAGAAGTATTGGACTTCTATAGAAAGTATCTGGAGGCATAGACCACAGTTGAGATACAGAGATTGAGGGCCGTTGTAGAGAATTACCAGTGCTTAAAAATCATACTAGTCACACCCTAGAAGTCATGAATTTAACAGTAGATAACAGTTCCTCAAAGGAATGAACTTCTCCTAAAAAGAACACTGTATCAGTACTATTTCTGCACAGCACTCCTGCCTCCTGTAACTATGTAGGGATTTCTTTCCCAAAGCAGCAGCTGCCCTCCAGCCTGTGTCAATGCAGGTGTCTCTTTCTTGAACATATACCTTTCAAAAACGCAGCTCTTGCCCAAATGTGACTATGCAAGTGTTTCTTTTCAAAAACCTTTTCTCTTTGCAAAGCACTAGTGGTATCTCTTCCTGCCTGCTTATGTCTGTGCAAGTGTCCTTTCCTTTCCTTTCCTGTTTTTAAATAATAAACCTGCCTGGGGCTTCCTGGTAGCCTAGGGGTTAAGTCCCAGGCTTGCTTGTACCACTAGTCCTGAGTAGATCCCCAGGGAGCTAACCCACATGGTGCAGCAGATCTCTCCTGCTTCACCCGCTGCAACCCTCAGCAGTGTATTTCAGTCAATCTGCCTGTTCTGGTCCCCACTCTGTCTCTGGTGAATCCTCTCACCCCAAACCCCACACCTCTGGCCTGTACCCCAGTTCTATGCATAGATAGGTAGGTAGATAGATAGATAGATAGATAGATAGATAGATAGATAGATAGATAGATAGAGTAGATAGATAAATAAATAAATCTTAAGAAAAATAATAAACCTGCCTTTTGTGATATACATAAATGTCTCTGCCTTGTGGGGAAACTCACCGTGTACCACTGAAAGGGGAGCTCTGGTGAAACTTCTCTCAGAGGTAACTCAAGGACCCCATTCTCTGAACACAGCAACTCTCCAAACGACACCACCATTCCACCCCTTTGCTTGCCAGGATGAAGAAGGTACTGTCTGGCCCCCCTCCTTGGTGAGAACCCACCCTCCGGCTCCTGTGCAGCCTTGGCCCCCACCTCCCTGGTTCACGTATTTTGCACATGTAAAAAGGACTCTTTTTGCAGAGGCAAACAGTTAAAAAGGAAATTCTTTCTTTAATTCATTCTGCAGCCACCCTACCCTTCTGCTTCCTACGTTCAATATGGTACTTCTCTGCTGAAGAAGAGGATATGAGCTGAGTCAGTTCTGTCCCATTCCATTCAGTCCACTACACAAAGAAATTCCTTCATCATCTTCATCATTTTTGACCTGTTTTCCAAGGAGGCATGATAGAAACCATAAAGTGGGAAATTGGGTTTCAGGGCTTGGAGCTTCAACCACAGATAGCATATGTATATTTTAAAGTTATTTGACGAATACATTCACTCATCTAAGTTTACCTGGTTGTAACGGCAGCTGCCCACTCAACTCCCTATAAAATTTCACAAATGCGTGTGGCAATAATTGTAGTTCCACCAGCAGCTGATCTGTTTTTAGAAAGTGCAAGAGTCGCCATCTAAAACCTATAAACTGTCACAGTCTGTCATCATTGCAAAGATGTGGCCATTATTTAAATTAGACTGTGAATGACTTTTCTTTTTCCTGTGATGGCTTTTCAGATGGTGATATGTCACCACAAGCCACAATAAACTGGCGTTAAGCAGGCTCTACCCATTAACCCTGCAGATTGGTGCTTTCAGAAAAGCATACAGGCAATAGCAAAAGGATTTTGTCTCTGTTTGTGCTTCCCAGGGGGAAAAAACCCAAGTACATACTTTTGACATGATCACCTTAATACATGTTAGGCATAATGGCTTCTACAGGTAGGAAAAAAAATAGATGAAAATAAATAAATAAGCTCCACTTACAACCAGCTATATGTTCTGGGTAAAAATTCCTCTTTGGATTAGGGTAAACACAATTTCTCACATTAGTTTAGTATTCAAAGTTTCATAAAGCCTAAAGAGACATAATTTCATTTGATTTTCATAATTATACAATACATAGGTGGTTGTATGCAGGTAATGTTGTGCATGTAACCTGATCGGCATGCCCATTTCACACATGAGGACACGGAGGCCTAAAAAATTTTTGGTGACTCATCCAAGATTACAATAAAGTTAATAAATCATAGAATAACCTAAACGCAGGGCTTAGCCCTTCAGAGTTCCTCAATAGTACCAGACTGCTGTTGAGATTTTTCTCACGATAAACTCTCCTCTGTGTAATGAACTGATTTTTAAGTGTTGTACAAAGATGAGCAGTCAGATTCATGAGACAGTATCTTTGGGCAATGGTTCTCACACTTCTCAGGTGGCGCATTAGAATTAGCCGGGGATTTCTTTAAACTCCTCTTTCCCAAGCAACTTCCCAGCTCAAATAAATCTGAATATGTGAGGGTGGGACCAGATGTCAGTACTTTTTTTTAACTCCCAAGAGATGACAATGTGCAACCAACTGCACTGTCTCCACCATATCAACGAGCTTTAGACGTGCCTAAGACTCTTGTCAAACAACAGATAGCTCATCAGAAGTAGAACTCAGGTACCTGATTTTTTTTAATTCCCCCAGTGACTTTGATACATGCAAATTAAGAACCTTTGCTTAAAAGTTATAATCAATTTTTGAGTAAGAAGGACCTGAATTTGACATCTCTGCCCTTTACCAACCACATGACTCTAGACCAGTTAGTGAAGCTTCATTTCATCATCTATAAAGAAGAGATAATAACAGATAATACTTCCCTTCACTGTTGTCTCGATAATTAAATGATGAAGTACGGTGGCTGTCAAAGTGTGATTCCTGGACCAACAGCAAGAATATGACCGAGGGTATTGTCAGAAAAGCAGAATTGTCAGCCACACCTATACCTATGGAAACAGAAACTCTGAGAACAGGCCTGACAGGACTTTACAGGTGGGCCCAGGTGATTATCACGCATGAGAAACCCTGAACCCTGTCATCATGCTTATAAGTGGTTGGTGCCGTTCGTGGTTCGAGGACATGCTCAACAAGTATTAGATATTACACAGTCATTATGGTCATCACTGTCATCTTTCAAATGGTGTGAAAGGCTTCTGTAGCAGTGTAAAACCCTCCAAAATAACTGCCAGCAATGAAATTATCACCAGCCAGGAAAAGCAGATTCAATGTCAAGATTATTGCTATAATTATCAGTACAAATGTTCTTTGTCCTCATCAACTGTTCCACATTCCTGGTGATGTGACCATCTGACCATTTCATTTCCCTCTTTAAAAATCTATCTAAATCCCCAGAGTACATTCTAAGATCTGGCTTTTCCTTCTTCAACAAACTTGTGAGTATAACTCTTTCCCTCCCCATATATATCCTTGAAGTTTTTTTCAGATGTTTTAATGAGCTATATTCCTGCTTACCTCCCAATCCTGAGGTGTGCCCTACTAAGAATCTTTATCTTTCCGGAAAGGAAAAGGATGCAAAACAAATCAGGAATCCATTAGTCAAAATAGGACCCCCTGAGTTCCAACCATGTGCCTGCTATATCCCCAGCCAAATACTTGGACTTGTGGGTTAAAAAAAAATGAAGAAAGGACCCTCATACACTCTTAACGGAAATATAGGCTGGTTCAGCCCCTACAGAAGATAGAATAGCGGTTTAAATTTTTTTAAAAAATAGATCTTTCTGCCATATTATCCAGCAGTTCCTCTTCTATGTGTCTACTTGAATAACGAAAAAATACTATCAATAAGGTATATATGTACTCCTGTGTCCATTGCAGCACTATTTACAACTGCCAAGGCATAGAAACCACCTTACTGTCCAAGAACAGAGGTGTGGATCAAAAAAATGTGAGATGTATTTATATATATGTAAATATAAATACACTCAGTTATTTAAAAACAGAAGATGAAATCTTACATTTGCAGCAACATGTATGGAATGGGAGGGAATTATGCTAAGTGAAGGAAGTCAGAAAGAGAAAGACAGGCTGGTTACACTCACATGTGGAATATAAAGAAACAAGACAAAAGAACTGACAAAACTGAGTCAAAACAAACCACAGAAATCTCACTGCAGAACGGAGGCTACTACAAGGGAAGTGGGGTGTGAGGAGTAAAGGCAGGAGGGGTACCCTGGACCATGTTGGAGGACCAGTATTTGGTGGTGGGCGAGGTGTGGCAACCCACCTCTAAAGAGGAGTGAATCGCTACACCTAAATCATACAGTCTTGTAAACCGACATTACTTCAACTGTCCATAATTTAATAAAGTTTGGGGAAAGGGTAGACATAAAACAAGTGTTCGCAAATACTGAATTTGCTATACGTATGCAAAAGTCTACAACAGAGAAGTGCAAGTTGCCAAAGGGAACTTGCCATGAATGGCAGGGGCTGCAGCTGCTCCTCAGCTCAGACATTTCCATGAGGAAATGATGTTTAACCTGAGATTGAAGGTGTGTCAAAGACAAGCAGAGGGTAGTTCACCGGGTGGGGGTACGAGCCAGAATGCCAGTTCAGGGGAACAGTAAGGCCCAGAAGTAGGAAGAAGCGTGGCACGTTCGAAGACACAGTGGCTAGGACAAGTCAGAGATGATGAACGCCATTCTCCAACATCAGAATGTTGGAAGTGTGGTGACTTTAAACCAACGGTAGTTTTATTCTCTGAGTTTGTCTGTAATCCCCAAAAACCGTTACTAGGTTATATTGCCAAAGCTTTGGGAAACTAACAAATCAGTCACGAGCAAAAGTCCAAATTCCTTGGAGTATTCTAGATTCCATTTGGGTTTCAGATTTTATAAAAAATTAGGCAGAATGAGTCGTGAGGAAACACAACAAAAACAAAATATTTTGCCTTGAGGGGCCTCCCTGGTGGCGCAGCCGGTTGAGCGCCGTACTGTGAAGCATCCACAGCACAACACCGAGAGTTCGATCCCCGGCCAGAGGGGGGACCCACATGGCGCAGCAGATCTCTCCTGCCCTGCCTGCTGCTCCCCTCAGCAGTGTATGTCAGTCGATCTGCCTGTTCTGCTCCCCACTCCGTCTCTGGTAAATCTTCTCACCTCCCACGACTCTCGCCTGTGCCCTAGCTCTTGTATGCATAAATAAATAAAAATCTTTAAAAAAAAAATTAGGAATTCAAAAAAAAATATTTTGCCTTGAGAAAAGAGAAAAAGCAAATTTATATTGATCTTCTATATTTGAGAAATTTATATATACCAAAAGGTATGTTTTTCTTTATCTCTACTGAGAACAGAGGAAGAAGTAATACATTTAACAGTAATATTAAAAATATAGGCTTATTGACAATAGGTGAATTACATTTTGGGAATGTTGAATAGAGACTTAAATCCTTTTCTTTTACTTATAGTATGTCTAAAGAAAGCTGATTTTTCCATATTGGAGATATTTTACCTGGAAGCAGAATGGTTAGCTACAAAATTTTTCTTCAAGTAACATGATTCCAATGAAAGGCATTCCAGAGATTAATGCAAATAAATTGAAGCAATAGCGTCATCTAGTGGAAATCTTAGTAATAACACTTAGTATACAGATCTGTGACAGACTAAATCCCTCTATACCTTAAATAATTAAAACTAATTAATTTTTCTAAACCTAGATGCAAACCTGTTTCAAGATTGTATTTTCCCTTTTATGTCTCAGCCACATATGCTTAAGGGAAAAACAAGTCCAAAATCATCAGACCAACTGATGAGTAAACCCTCCAGAGGAACTGGCAGATTTTAAGTACTGTGATAGTCACAGTTTAAAGGCTAACCCCAACAGAATTGCAATGTTTTAATTAAACTCTTAACAGTCACACTACTAATGCATGTCTTGGGTTTTCCAGTACAAATTCCTGTTGCTGAGATAAGGATGACTGCTCAGGAATACGTGTCAAAGAGAGAAAATCACTGACAGACCCCTTGGCTGCCTTGCTAATCTTTACCTCCTCGGTGCTCTTTCTCTCACAAGGTCTGTTGGAAAATATCTTAATATTTTAGGTTGTCTTCTTCATTTTAGATCCAAAATGCCAGTTTTGTTTTTGGTCAAAAAAAAAAAAAAACTCATAGGTTCACAAGATGCTATAGGCTGAATGTTTGTATCTGCTCCAAAATCATAAGCAAAAACATAATCTCCAATGTGATATATTTGCAAATGGGGGCTTAGAAGGTGATTTTGTCATAAGGACAGAGTCCTCGTGAATGGGGTTAGTACTTTATAAAACAGACCTCAGAGATGAGCTCCCTTGTTCTTTCCGCCATGTGAAGTCACAGCACAACCTGTCTGTGAACCAGAAATGAGCTCTCACCAAACACTGAACACAAATGGTCCCCACATCGAAACTAAAGAATATTCCTGTGAAATATCTCAAATCCAAGTGAAAGATCTCAAATCCAAAATAGCATGAAGAGGGCCCTCCCTGGTGGTACACTGGATTAAGCAACGCACTATGAAGCAAACCACAACCATTGCAGCACGAGTTCGATCCCTGCCTCCAGCTGAGGACATGTCCACATAGCATAGCAGACCTCTCCTGCCTCACCCGCTGCTCCCCGTAGCAGTGTGTTTCAATAGATCCCCCTGTTCTGCTCCCTACTCAGTCTCTGGTGAATCCTTTCACCCCCAACACCTCTGGCCTATATCCCAGTGCTTGCATGCAAAAATAAATAAGTCTTTTTTAAAAAAATAGCATGAAGAACCAATTACTACTCATTTATGTAGAAATGTTTTTAGTATTCCCAGAACCAAGAAAATAATCTACCCAATCATACACAACAATGCATAAAACCTAAAATAACACTCACATACAGTAAAAGCAGGAATGATGTGCTAAAAACACGGTCTAGGGCCCTCCCTGGTGGCGCAGTGAGTTAAGCAACGCACTATGAAGCAAACAGCAGCCACTGCAGCATGAGTTCGATCCCTGCTGCCAGCCAGGGAGGGGACCCACATGGCACGGCAGACCTCTCCTGCCTCGCCCGCGGCTCCCCTTAGCAGTGTGTTTCGTTCGGTTGATCTGCCTGTACTCTTCCCCACTCTGTCTGGTGGATTCTCTCACCCCCCGCACCTCTGGCCCGTACCCTGTGCTTATATGCATAAATAAATAAATCTTAATAAATAAATAAATAAAAACACGGTCTATAAAAAGCAGTTTCAGGGAAGGAGCTTGGTGGTGCTACTCTCACTGCCTGGGGTACATTCTGCTTCTATAAAGCTGCTGCAAGACAGATACTTTATTGCTGTTGGACTTTTGTCATAAAAGCAAAGATTCTCTTGATATTTATTTCAGTTAGTGGAAACTAACCAGTGCTAATGTAGGTCTTTTGTAAAAGCAAAGCACAGAATGTGAACTTTCAAAATTGGAATCCCCAGCCTCAGAACTATAAGAAATCAGTGTCTTATTTATAAGCCACCTAGTCTTTGGCAGTCTGTTTATCAGTCCAAACAGATTAAGGCACAAGCTTTGTGAAATCTAAACTTTATATAATTTGGGGTTCCCCATTTTAAAAAAGATATGAAATTACTAATGCAAAATTAATTACAAAAGCTGGATCTCTTGCAAATGAGAGACCCTGAAACACTGGTTCACAGTAATTTCACTACCAAGTGGCTATTGATTTGCTTTTTTTTTTTTCTTTAAAGATTTATTTATTTATGCTTGCAAGAGCTGGGTGTAGGTCAGAGGTGCAGAGGATAAGAGGAGTCACCATAGACAGAGTGGGGAGAAGAACACGCAGACTGACTGAAATACACACAGAGCAGCACAGAGCAGTGGGTGAGACAGAAGTCTGCTGTGCTGTGTGGGTCATCTCTCTGGCTGGGGATTGAACTTGTGCTGCAGTGGCTGCGGATAACCTCACGGTGCTGCTACTTATCCCTTCACACCACCAAGCAGGCCTCCTGGCTATTGTTTTTATTAGAAGAAAAGTGTGTGGGCTATATGTCTCAGCAGATGATCGTCTTCCTCAGCATTGGACGTTGGGGGAGCAGAAGCAGTGACCACAGAGATAGAATTTTCTCAGGAATAGCTCATCAAGGAATGTCAAACACTAACTGACTGTCTCTTTTCCTCATACCTTTCTCATGTACTCTGTCATCCAACAAACACATACACATTCCCCATTTGATCCTCTTCTGACTTTTCAAGACTTTTAAACCTTACTTCTATTCCATTGCCTTCCTGAACTCAACTACTTCCATACTTATGTACAAATAAGACTTACAAACTGTGATACTATGTAACTCACCAAACTAATATATAGATAATTTGTGTGTTCCTCTTTCTCCAAGTAGAGTGAACACATTAGGTATTTAGTAAACTTTGTATGAATTGAGTTCAATTAAATAATTCAAACATTTAAATGATTTAGACATTCCTGAGATGAATCAGCCCCCTTTAAATCAAACTTGGTGGGTGATTTAATGTTCTTGCTATTCAAAGTTCTAACAATGAAATTCCTAATTCGATACGAGGCACTGTTTCACAAATTAAGTTCTATAGACATTAACCCACATTGCATAATGCATGTGTTAACCTAATAAAATCAGTTTCCCCAAATCAAAAGATGATGCAGCTCTGAGTTAAAGAGCAAATAGGTATCAGAGAAACAAACCATTTAGATGAAATAACTTTCATCTAAATGATGTCAACACAAAAGTCACAGACATAATGAGTTATTTTCTATCTTTTATTTGTCCAATAAAAAAAAAGCCCATTTTCTAGAATGTCTAGATCACTCTGTCAAGAGCAAATACAGGTTTCATCTCAGAAATCCCTTGTCCTAACCTGTTGGCCTTTCTTTTCTCCACACTGATTCTCAAAGTAATAAAGCAAAACTTATTTTCTGCCATATGCCTCGAGGTCCTTAGAAATTGCCAAATAGTCAGACTCAGTCGTGCTTCTTTTGTTCATAGCACAAACATCTGGAGTCACACAGACAAGCCTGACTGGTGCTCCATCTAGAATGTATATACTATACATGTTTCCATGATTCCATTTCTCCTCCATAAGCACACTAGATGTCTGGTTATGGTGATCAGTGATTTTAGTCAGAGACAGATGTAAGGCTAGAGAAAGAGAGGAGAGTAGAGGTGGAGAACATTAAGACATTTCCTCTTCTTTATATCCTTTTTTTTTTTTTCATTTTTTTATTAAAATATTTTAAAATTTACATATACTTGCCATTAATTGTAATCCCCATGTATTCCCCATCACCATCTCACCAGTGCACCATCACCTCAGTCCCTCGTGCTCCCATCTTCCCTCAACCCTCCCCCTCCCCTCCCCACCAGGTGTCCCCAGTCTGTCCTTGCAGTGCCCTAACTGAATCACCACGTGGACTTCTGGGTGGGAATGGCACATGGAAGATGTACATTCCTCCCTAGGGGTCTTCTTAGTCTTCCATAGGCATCCATTAAAACAGTACTGGATATTCTCCTAAATCATTGCATCCAGCACCTTCCAAAATGAAAAAATAATTGCTAAGAGCTATAAGTTGGCTGAGATATGGGAAGCCAGTAATGGGTTATGAGGAGCTCACAGTTACTCATCATCATCATTTTTAAAACATTATCTAAGTCATCAGAGACCAAAAGAATTCTTGTTAGGCTTTGCTTTCTCCTCTCTTTATTCATCCCCCACACTTTCTACTCCCCTAATCTTTAAACATTCTTCAGTTTCTGAGTCATTTCTAAATTGCTTATGTCAGTAAAACCAATTTGAGAAACATTTTTAATGTGAGCAAATGCAAAAGAAACCACATTGCAAGACTTTCTTAGACTCGGAGATGATGCAATATAGATAAAGCCAGGACTGGTTTGCGAAATAGGGTATCTGGAGTTGCATGGCAAAGTCATTGTAAGGACAAATTCAGCAGCCAGAACATAAACCATCTGAGTCCCAAATTCACCACTTACTAGTTGTGTGTTCCATTTTCATTTACAACAGGTAAGACCTGGAAACAACCTACCCAAAAACAGATGACTGGATCAGGAAGCTGTTGTACATACACACGATGGAATACTATTCAGCAATCAAAAAAGATAAACTAGAATCATTCATAAGAACATGGATGGAGCTGGCAGGGATTATGCTCAGAGAAATAAGTCAGAAGGCAAAAGAAAAATACCAGATGGTTTCCCCCCCTAAGGATCAAGGAAAAGAATAACAACAACAATAACATTAATAATAAACAACACAACAAAAACAAAAAGACAAGGACAAACTGGGGACACTTGGTGGGGATGGGAGAGAGAGAGGATTGAGGGCAGATAAGAGCACAAGGGACTGAGGTGATGGTGGACTGGTGAAATGGTCATCAAGATTACAATTGATGTCAAATATATATAAATAAAGAAGGAAGAAAAAAAAAGAATGGAACCTGTAGAATATACTCTTTTTAGATTGACTTCTTTCACTCAGCATAATTCAGGCATCACCTTTATCAACTGTATCAACAGTTTGTTATCTTTTATTGCTAAGTTGTATTGCATGGTATTGATATATTATCATTTGTCTAGTCAGTCAACTGTTGATGGAAATTTATGTTCCTTGTCTTTTGGAACTGTAAATAAAGCTGTTTGTTTTTGTAAAAAAATAATAAAATTGTACCTTATAGAAATATCGTAAATGATAAGAATACATATATCAATATAGCAAGTTATTACTTGGTTAAACTCACTTATGATCACTTCTCAGCCTTTGGCTAAAATCAAGTATGCAAACTCACCTATGATTACTTTTTGATTTCATCTTTTATTTCTCCATAGTGTAATGTTTTTCTTTGGTCAGATGATCCTTCTGTGTCTTCTCATGTTTGTGCTGCAGCCAACTCCTATAAGGGGTGATGGGAGGGTTAAGGGAGCCCTGTGTAGAGATGGAACAAACTAGAAATATATAGTTTTTAATATATATAATTATATATATAATTTTCAGGTATTTTGTTTGTAACTTGATTCTAATTACACATAAGATTAAATCATTACGTGTTAATAATTATTTATAGGTGGTAAAAGCGATAGAAATATTCTTAAAATGTTTAGTGTCTTATATACAATTTCCTATGTTGACTTTCAGATTTAGAAAAAATAGTAAAATTAAGTTTTTAAATGAGAAAAATTTTAGCGAAGTACTATATACAAAAGACACTGATCAATTTAAACTTGGAATTCTTCCAGAGTCATGAAGACCAAGACAAATATGACTATTTAAATTTTATTACTTAGTTTAGAACTTTTCCTGTTTTCACAGCTTGTATAAGTTTGCCCCCTATTTACAACACTACCTACTTACTCGCTATTTTGTATTCCCCATTCTTATCTCCTGTATCTCTGAGAATGTGTTCTCAGCACTTAGCACACTGGCTGACTTGCAAATAGTTTATAATAAATGTTTGTTGAGTGAATGAAATGAATCCAGCACTTTACCTCAGCAATGCATGTGTATGCTCTTTGTGACTTTCTATATAAGTAAAAACATATTTTTTTCCCATCGAGGGTAAGATAGATGCAGCACAATGACAATAAAAGTTTATTAGAATATGCCAATTTTTGTTCATTCATAGGATAGCAATCAATGTTACTCATGCCAGAAGTGTACAGATCCATGAGGGAAACATTTGAGAGGTGAGCATTTATGAATACATATTTGATGATACAAAGCCTTTCCTTATCTTTTTAGATTGTAGTTGTTTAAAAAAATAATTTTATATTGAGTGAACATACTTGAACATTTGAATGTCCTACAATGTATTATGGCATCAATTCTATCTTAGGCTTTTTTATACCTGGTATACAGTTCTCTCCTTTCTTAATCCGTTGTCTAGTGTTCCACAAATTATATTAAAATTCCAACTCTAAATAAAACAAACTGTAAAATATAGAAATTCAATGTCTTCTTATTATAAATGAAGAGAGTGAGACCAACTGTACTGAATCGTCTGCCCCATTTTGCACAATTAGGGGGAGAGCTGGGATTGTCCCCCAGTGCTCTCCAATTATCTCCCTTAAAATCATTCCTCTACTTCTCCTCCCAACATATCAGCACTCATCATACATACAATGCAGAGGCTAGAAGACAAAAGTGAAAAAAAAAATTTTATAAAGAATTTTCATATGAAGTTAATTTTCTTGGTTAAATTAGAAAAAAGGAAGTATCAATCACCTACTTTTACCATCTCAACAAAGAAAGACTAGACAATCAAAAAGACACAGTCACTAAGTGCTGACACCAAGAATGTAGAGGGGAAAAGGATTTATTCATCTATTTTTTAAGCATAGTTAACCATAGAGTTTCCACTTGACTTGTACTAGTTAGTTGGAAAAAAAAAAACAGTTGATAAAAAAATATTTGATTCATTAATATGTTAAAAAAAAAGCCAAGTATGAGAGATCGATTACCTTAGAATGAAAAATGAAAAAGGAATTCTCTTCATGTTTCCTAATTATATGAAGTTATGAAAAATCGACTGGCAAGCCAATCATCTGAATGGAGTCTTAGAGGTCTAGTTTAATGTCAACATTTTACAGGGAAGAAAACACTTATGAGTTTGGGGTCTGACTTTAGGTCAACACCTGGTGAGTAGAGAATTCACCAGAACTCACACTGGCCCACGTGTGATAGACCGTGTGCTCCTCACACTGATAGATGTGACTTTCTGGCCATTGGATACACCTCCTGAGAAGCCAGGGTGGGTTAAAATTGCTGGGAAGCCCTGCAGTCAATAATTCTGTGTAGTATTGCTTGAATGTAGTTTTCCCCAAATTTATTGGGCCCTAGAAACTGTGTGCCTTTTAGCAGCTATAAATAAGTCCTCCTTCTCCAAGAATAAATTTGAGGGGAATCCTGAAGAGTCTGGGTATGCTGACTACAGAGCCATGAGAACTAGATCTCAAACCAAAAATGCAATGGGTGAAACCAGTTCTTCTAGAAAACTTGTCATATACACAAATAAGTTTGGGACTGGTGGCAAATCTGCTGAATAAATTGCCTACAAATTCATGTGTTTGCAATGTGCCTGTCACAGAAAAAGTTAATCTGCACAGTGAAAGAGTGCAGCTCCCATTCCTTCCAACAGCCCTTCACACACAGGACTGGTACCATCTCCCACGGAGTGGTGTTTTGTTTTTAACAGGGACTCTGTCTCGAAGGCAACAGACTCTGTACTTAAGAATCCTTTTACCCACTTCCTCCAGGCTCAGGAAGAGCAGAGGAACAGAAAAATACAATGGTAAGCAAGTCTATTTTTCAAATCTGCACTTGTATTATGTCTTGCAAACCTTTCACAGGAACAGCAAGTGAAATGTATTCTTTTGATTCTTTGAATATCTGGGGTACTTTATCGAAGGGCATACATGGTTGAGAGTAAGCTGAGGTTCAGGAGAAATGGAAAGAAAATCAAACAAAAGAATTCACTGAGGCCAATGGTACATCCCTTTCTGCCTTGCTGCTATGACTTTAAATATAAGTACCATTAAGGCAGTAGTGAGTGTTCTAATAATAGAAGCCTTAAAAGACATTAAACAGTGAATGGGCATTTCTCCATAGATGTCGGTTAACATTGGTTAAGTTGGTTAACTTAGTACATAAAAGCTAAATTAGGGAGCAGAGAGGATGCAAACAAATAACTGTTGGCCAGAATACAATATAATGTATAATTGTTGGCAAAATAGAATATAAATGTAAAAGAATGCACTCAAGTAAGGAAAGTCAACAAAGGAAACACCTCATTTTACTTCCTAAAGCCTCTGAGACAGCCCTGAAACACAAGCTGTGTACGTTTAGCTGAAATGATGATTTCTGAACACTACCATATTCCTTTGTAAATAACATTTAAGGATTTATAAACATCCATTTTGAGAAGGGAAATAAAATCAGACTTAAGAATTTTACTTTGCAAAAGAAAACTTGACTGTTAACTGTGTTTGAGTAGATCTGAGAAAAATGTTCTCCTGTATTTTCAAAAGCAGCAGTATTACTAAGAAAATCTGTTGCCCAACATCAAACCTGGATTTAATCCTGAGTTCTTTCCACATAATAATTAAAATATTTTTAGTATTAAAAATAAAATAAATTTTAAAAGTTCTAAGCTGTCATCTACCTTGGTGATTTTGTTCAAATTTGGAGACTTGAAGGCTTCCATAATTTGGTTTCATCAGTGCACAAACCACAAATTTATTTCTTACAGGTGGGCTCACAACACCAAGCTCCTGAGACTAAAGTTTAAAATCAGAATCCCAAAAGGATCTTTGTACACCTGTGTTCATAGCACCATTATTCACAACAGCCAAAAGGAGGACGCAACCCACTGGCCACTGACAGATGAGTGGCTAAGCAAAATGTGGTCTACACATTCGAAACGGTATGAAAAATAATAACATTCCGACATATGCACAACACGGATGACCTTGAGAAAATTCTGCTCAGTAGTCACAAAGAGACAAATACTGTATGATTCCTCCTCTATGAGGAGCTAGAGCTGTCAAATTCAGACAGACAGAAGTGGTATGGGAGATGCCCATGACTGGGAGGAGGGGGAGTGAGTAGTTACTGCTTAGTAGGTGCAATATTTCAGTTCCACAAGAGCAAAAGAGTTTCCTGTATGGATATACCCAACTCTCTGTAACAGTTCTGTTTCTCTATTTAAATTAAAAGCAGTAATTCTGAATTTTAAAGACTGCTAAAAGACACATAACGTAAAATGTACTACTCAACCATTTTTAAGTGAACAGGTCAGGTCCCTGTTCTCTGCCCAGGTCTCTGCCTACAATACACGGTAACCCATATTCGAGTGGATTCCCTTTTTCATGCCCTTTGATGCCACACATCATGAAGTAGAGTTTGTACAAAGCAAATCTGGTTCCACTATGTGGAGCACCAAGAAATGGAGTGTTCTGAATGTCGTGGGGGACTGGGGAAGACTAGGTTAGCAGAGCTGCCAGCACATCACTCAAAAAGCTCCCACTTAGGGCCTCCCTGGTGGCACAGGGGTTAAGTCTCAGTGCTATGAAGCTATCCACAACCACAACAATCCAATCCACACAGATTTTTGTCAAGGACTCTAACCAAGAGCTTCTTCACTCTTGTTAGAGACAAAAATTAAACCAATCAGGCAAGTAAACTCTAGTAATATGTTTATTGGAAACGAACTAGACATTACATTAATCAGATGAAGATTTAACAATGCATGAAGCATAACTGTGTGATTTAAAAATCACAAATGAAAAATAAATTCATTTTCAAAAGAAATAATATCTCCAAGTCACCTTACTCTCTGAACTTCACATACTACTCATCATGTTGGCTTGGAACATCCAGAATAAAATTTACTTTAAACTGAACAGCAAGCAGTTTTACTCCCAATTTGAAGATTGCTTGGCTACCACTTGTGTGGCAACACAGACACACAATTACCTGTGATTATACACATTAATTTTTGCCACTAGATTGCAACAAGATGACATCATAATACTTGTAGGAAAAAAAACCTCTCTTAAAAATATAAATATCCAGGAAATCCAAGCAACAAATCAGCTGGTGGTTCCGAATGAATGAGATACCTAGGAATGGCATTTTCTAGAACCTAGGAATTATATTCCTAAGACTTTTTTTTCTTAGAAGAAAGTGCCTGGATTAGGAGGCATGCTGACTTGTCACAGAGTCATTGCATTCCACTGAGTAACGGTGCAGCGGGGGTGTGTGGATGCTTATTGTCTGTTCATCCAGGTTTCTATAGAGTTTTACTCTTCTAGTCTATAATGAATTTTAGCTTGTTATAATAAACTCCCTTTGAAGAAAGTTGCCCCAGACAATCCATCTGTGAAAACATAAGTACTGCAATAAGCAGTGATAATAAATATTGTTTGGAAAGGCAAAAACGCTGCTCCAACTTTCAGAGATACAACCATAGAACCATCTATGAAATGGAGAATTGTGCATGGACTTTGAACATTCCTTTCCTTCCATACACCCAGCCTGTACAAATGTCCTCTACTAAGCTGTCTGCAGGCTGAAACGGGTAGGAGTCCACATGTAGAATCGCAGGTTCTAGAAGGGTTTGGTGCAACTCTCCTTCTTTTCTGATGTATGTCTACAGTATGTTCTTAAACATTTCACAGTTCTCATAAATTTTCACATGGGAGGTGAAGGTGTAGGAGCTTATTAGCTTCTGTCAACCGGCAAGAAACAAAAAAGAATACTCAAGACGGAGTATCAGCTTCAGAAAACCAATCATCATTTCATTGAAGGTAGAGAAAACTAAGTCAGGGTTCCCACATTTGGGGAGAGCGGAGGGGAGGAAATGGGAAATCCTCGTTACCAAAAGTGGCACCAAGTAAAGGGGAGTCTCTGCACAAATATGGGAGTAAATTAAAATAAAAAGGTGGAAGGTTGAACCAGACAATTTAAGATGTAAATTTAAATTTTTGAGGTCTGATATTTTTAGGTTGGGTAATAACACTGGTCTAGTCTGCTAGAAAATTAGCAACATTCTCTTTCACCTAGAGTTGGGTGGGTAGCCAGACCCGACATCAGTCACGCACGTCCAAAGCAGTGCCTAACCAGACTCGCGATGCATATAGATGCCAATGCTAGTTGGCACAGAGCTGGTGGGAGAGGAAGACCCCTACTTTCCTGAAAAACCCAGAGGAAAGAGACTGGCAATCAGTCATTTTCCTCATATGTCCAGCGTCAGTAGGTTTTCCAACAGTTGCACAAAGTTTCTCCCTCACCACCAATGAGTAAAACATGCTGTTCTTTGGAGAAAAAAAATACATTCATTTTTTTTCAAGTATATTTCAATATACAAAGATGCTTTAGCTTTGTTTCACTACAAAGACAAAATGACTTCACATGTATCCAAGGAAATTATCTCTTCAACTTCCCCTCACGGCATACTTCAAGAAGTGTTGATTTAAAAAATGCTCTAAATTTACATCTATTCCTTTTATCAGAAAGCGTGAGCTCTTCAAGTCCAGTCTACAAGTATGTACACAGCCCACCGACACCACCACCACAAAAGAACAGTCTGCATAGGTACGATGGCTTAGGACGGGCAGACGCTCAGGAGAGCAAGTCCACATTGAGGACTCAGCTCAGCACCAGGCGAGGGCGTCTCTGTCAGCTCCAGGGGCCAGCAGGTGCAGCATTATCGGTGCAGCATTCTAAAAGCACAGTCTGCTGAGATGGCACCGCTGGGTTATGGCTTGTTTCCTGTCTTGGCTTTGTTGTTGGGACTGCAGTTGAGGTCTCTCAGCAGTGACTCACAATTGGCCAGAGCATCCGCTGGCACCAGCTTCCGGATTTGCTCCACGGTCTTTTGATAAGCCATTTTCTCTTGTTCCAGGGTCCGAATTAAAGTCTTCATTTTGGTCTCTCTGGTCAAAAGATTTTCCACGTTTGATTCCAAGTTCTGGATTTTAGCATGGGCTATCTGTTTAAAGACACAAGACAAACTCCTCCAAATCAAAAAGTTCCTTATGACACCAGAGCCGTCATGATCAGGCCATCACCACGTTGCTTAGTACAAGAGCATGGGGAGCAAACACTCTAAACTGCTTCATGAGATACAGATTTTTAGGTTTCTCAAAAATAGAAATATGGAACCAACAAAGTACACCTCATTTTACTGAACACACCAAAAATGTACTGTTCAATCATCATAGCTGACTGGGGATCCCGAGCAGAAAATGGGAACTGACATGGCTGAAGGAGAAACAGGTGAGTCATAACACTGAACTCAGGTGCTAAGGAGGCTTTTCATCCTCTGACAGGAAATGCAGGGTTTTCTATGCACATATTTGGCCACCTCTTGGTTTTCATGGGTGTCAGGGTGCCCTTGTAACTTGGGAACCCATTGTGATGACTACATTGGACTATCAATGAAAAATACTGGGGGCCTCCCTGGTGACCTAGGAGTTACGTCTCAGCACTATCACCTCTATGGCCTGAGTGAGATTCCCAACCAGGGAGCTAACACACACATGGCACAGCAGACTCTCCTGTCTTGCCTGCTGCTCCCCTCAGCAGTATATTTTAGTCAATTCACCTGTTCTTCTCCCCACTCTGTCTCTAGGGAACCCTCTCATTCCCTGTACCTGTTCTCCTATGCAAAATACATCCCAGTTCCTCTATGCAAAAAAGAAAAGTTTGAAATCATTAATGAAAGTCATTACGATATAAAGCAAGTATAAACCCACCTTCCCTAATAAGGAAGTGCTCAAATAATCACTACTGAAACAGCCAAGTAAGAAGGAACAAAATAACAACTGTATACCTGCCTTTATAAAAATAGACAATGTGGCTCTTTACTGAATCAGAAGAGACCAAAAATTTCTGTAGGCAAAGCTAACAAAAGACTAAGTGCAGGAAGTTAGTGTTCCTTATCTTGGAGAGAAACTACTCCACAGGTTCTTCCTTTCTTAGCTATTTCCCTCTTAGCTGATCCCATCAAAGGACTCACCACAGAGAACCAGAATCTTAGTGCAGGTGCAGTTAGGCATAGTTGGGGTGGGTGGGAGGTAAGCATATCCCAAAGAGCCATCAGGTACTACATTATAACTCAGAACTCATCCCCACCTCCCACATTTCACTCCTGATCTTTCTTCCTGTGAATACTCTTAACCCCTTTAGGGAGTATCAGGGGCTTAGATCCAGAGCACACATCATCCAAGTTGGAGACGTAAAACACTGGTTTATACTAAATTGCTGATTGCATCAGTAGGCATGCATTTATAAAGAAAAAACAGAGTATTTTATATTCTCATCTAATTGTAAACTCCTAGGTGGCAGGGATTATGTATTACATGTTTTCATTTAATTCTCTCAAAAATGTCACCTTTCCTCTCCATTTCTGTGGCTTTTACTCTAGACAATTTTATCATCCCCAATCAGTTTTCTGCAAATGATTTCTAGCTGTTCCATAAACCTCTCTGCATTCTAATTTGACCTCATCAACATTTCCAGGTTGATTTTTCTAAAGCACAGCTTAAAAACTTTGAAAGATTTCTCTTTCAATAGGATATAAGTCATCTTTTCTGTTTGACACTGAACATTATCTACAATTCTGCCTTCATCACATTAATCCCATCTTCCTTCCAGTTTAAACCTTAAACTGATGCAAAGCTTGCTCTGCAGCCCTGCCATGTCCTCTTTATTTCACTAACTCCCTAATTCCTCTCGCATTTCTCCCAACAACCCTTTAGAGTCCAGCTCATATCCCAAGCTCTCCCATCCCACCCCTCCTCCCTTGAACTGAACTAGTTTTGTGCAACACCCAATAGATACTTAGCCAGATTCTGCCTTGCATTGTTATTTGACTACATTATGAGAGCATACTTCCCTTGCAAGTGATATTTAAATACCTGTGTTCCTGGGCAGCCCACAGAGTAGTCTGATACACAGGCATTTTGCCAGCAGTGGTTTAATCCACATCACATCCCCATCATTGCCATGCCAGCCAATTGCAGGCAGGAGGCATGAAAGTTCACTGTGAGCCAAATTTTTATCGCTTTACCTGTAATTTTTCCAGGAGGTCCATGTTTTGTCTTTTCAAATAGCTATTGGCCCTCTCCAGTTTCTCCAAAGGTTCACTGTCCTCACAGGCATATGAAGATTCCTGGAGTTCATCTTGTAGAACATGATATTCCACCTCATAGGCATGTAACTGCTTAGAAATATCCATCTCAAACACCTGCCATGGGAACACCATATGTTAGTCTGCCTTTTGGTATGTATAACAAGAGATCGTGTGTGTATCTGGTCAAATTCCTATAGATTTCCAAATAATTATTGAGAAATTGGATGACACAACAGAAGGAAAAATAATAGGTAGGACCATCAATTTAAGGACAAATAAATTATTTCTACATAATTGAAACATCTCATGATGAGGCTAAGACACCTGAATAAGCTAATGTTCAAGGGAATTTTGCAAATAAAATATATATGATCTAATAACTTTCTCAAAATATACCAGATAGATATACCAGGAGCAGTATACCAGATAGATAACATTAGTTATTGAATAATTCATATCTGTGTTGGAGACACCTATGCTTATTAGTAAGCAAATCTGAATAGAGTATTTCCATAATAATGGGGCCAGAAGCACTTCTAATTATTTGTCAATGGGACAGAAGGGTCTTGTAATTAAGGTTTGCTTTATTGTAATATTTGCTAATCCATGGGAGTCTCTTAAGAGTCACTTACTCTACCACATAGAGAATATTCATAACTACATACCCTAAGTGCTATACAGAGAGCTGTAAGGCTAAACTGGGGCTCCCCTCACTCTGTATATATCATCTTGAGCTAAGAACATAATTTGCTTAGAAGCAATACCCCTCCTTGTCTAACCTTGTTAGTGAAGGTGATCAGTGGCTGTCATTCAAGCAGTGATGTCAACACTAATAACAATCTTTAGGGTGACAAGAAATATAATGTGCTTGTCTAGTTGAGATATTCAAATTTTACAGATGCTGCAAATCAATTGAATGAGATTTCTAGACAAGCTGGTCATTCCTCTCAGATAAACATCATTTTTTGATGGGTATGTCTATATACCTACCCAGTGGGTATATGTACAAGTGGGCTATCATACAACCATTAAAACTGGGCATGCAGGAACCTATATTTAAGGGCATGGAAAATGTCCAATACTCTACATAAATTAATAAAATATCAATTTATAAAATGGCAGGAATAGCATAATTTCACTGAGGTAAAATTGTGTGTGTGTGTGTGTGTGTGTGTAAGCAGAGATGTGTAAAAGGAAGTTTAACAGGTTTTAAATTTCAAGATATTGATATTGTAATTATCTTTATTTTCTTCTTTGTTTCTTTCTAGATTATTTGCAATTTTTAGAGTGACCATAAATTAAGTGTCATTAGTGTTTTGTCTAATATCAGCAGTTCATTCCATAGTTTATCAACTCTAATTGTTAGAAAATTCTCTTTAATATCCAGGCCAAAACTACCAGCCTACAAACTCTATTCACTGATTCTTGCAATAATATCAAAAGCCAATTTGTTTTAGAAGAGAAGTGATCTGATTTCAATTCAGTTACCACCTAAATTTAAAAGCACATCCTCCGGGAAGCTATGGTACATATACACGATGGAATACTATTCAGCAATCAAAAATGAAAAACTAGACGCATTCATAGGAACATGGATAGAACTGGAAAGGATTATGCTCAGAGAAATAAGGCAGAAGGCAAAAGAAAAATACCAGATGGTTCCTCCCCTAGGAGGAATATAAGGGAACCAATTAAGGATCAAAGAAAGGAATAAGAACAATAATAATAATAATAACAATAAAGACACAAAAACCAAAAATGAAAAAACAAGGACAAATTGGGGACACTTGGTGGGGAGGGAAGAGGGGAAGGGTGGAGGGCAGATGGGAGCACAGGGGACTGAGGTGATGGTGCACTGGTGATATGGTGATGGGGAATACATGGGGATTACAATTGATGTCAAATATATATAAATAAATTTTAAAAAGCACATCCTCTGACTACCTGCCAATCAAAAAGAATAAACAAGTAAATATGCAAATAAAATCTACATTTATCAGCTTACAAGAACATTTTAATAATAAACTACACATACATATTTACACAGCTACTGTAGAATAATATTCTTGTGATTTAGATTTCATGTTATAAAAAGAAAATGTTATATGTGACTCATACATGATACAGTGTGAATTGCAGTGTACAGATTTTTTCAACTTAATTGGCTACATTTGTTCCTTAAAACAATGTGAAAAAAGTAATAGGATCATTATTATTTTGGCTTTGTAAGGGAGAAAATTGAAACTCAGGTTTATTTTGCCCAAATTCAGAGTTCAGCAGGGAACCAGAACAAGATCTCAAACTCCCTTTCTCTTGTCTAAACTCTTGCATCTGCTATCCCAGGTGCCTCTAAGAACACGGTAAATTGCATCAATACTCATGAAGCACGACTGCCTTATCTACTGGGGTCTACGCTAAGCATGTTCCCGTCATCCGAACAGCACCAATCCATAGCTACCACTGACCTGGTGCCTGTGATGAGCCTGGGACTAGATGGATGGTGAGCTGATTCCTCTCCATTTGTTTCCCAGACCTGTTCTCTGCCCTCATGCATTCTTTAGCATGTGAGAGGCACAGCCCTGTGACTTGCATTCTCTACACTTCCTTTCCTACTGGCTTCTGGCTGGGTAAGGCCAAAAGGAGGGCCCAGCAGGAGATCAGAAAGGGCAAGGGCCTCACTGGTGGTGCAAGGGATTAAGTCACAGCACTATGAAGCTATCTGTAGCCACTGTCTTTGGTGAATCCTCTTACCCCCCACACCTCTGGCCTGTACCCCAGTTCCTGTATGTATAAGTAAATATATATATATATATATATATAAAGGGAAGGTGAAAAAAATTTGAGGAATTCTTTCTCTATGCCTTCCCTGCCTGGCTCATCAAGCACACAACATCCTCCAGACCCCCCACCGCCATAGCTCCAGCTCTCCTCCCCGGCCCACCTCAGCACTACACAGCTGAACAGTTCCCTGCCCTCTGTCACCACTTCCTAGGCACATGGGCAGTGTGTTGGTCCCTGAAGCCTGCTCATACCTCTCTGTAAATGGTACCTTCCTTTGACATTGCAGGGAGACTGTTTCCTGCAAGGGACCCCGGTTGAGATATTAAGCCTTGTTTAAGCCTCACAAAACCTCTTGGATCAGTAGTTTCACTTTAGAGACGAAAAAATAAAAAAGGCTCAGAAGGTCAGGGCAACATGTATGACAAACAACTGCTGAAAGAGCTAGAATGCAAATATATTGCTAATTCTAAAACCTACACTCTTGCCGCAGACATCCTTTGTATACTTTAAACAGAATGAACGAGACTATAAACGCAGGTGGGATGCTTTCATCTGCCTAACTCTCAGTTCTATTGCCCATCTTACCATTGGTGTAAATGGAAAGGATTGCTGAGAAAGCCCTTATGTAGCACTGAGCCACTTTTGCTGTGCCTAGGCACAGACCCTGACGTCACAATGTAGAAATATCAGATAAAATAAACAACGGTCGAGCAAAAACACTCAGTATATAATTAACAGAGAAACTGCTGCATAGCATGCTATATCTTCCTATTACCACTGAAATCATACCTGTGTGATAATTTTTTCCATTTCAGATGTATTCATATCAGGCAGTGTGGTTTTAAGAAACTCAACAATGTTTTCAAAGTTTTCACATTCCATGATAAGTGCCTCTTGGCTACTTAGTAGGCTGAGTGCAACCTTAAATATAACTTCAGTTCCCTGAAGGAAAATAATATCTAAAAAAAGAGAAAATATAATTTTCATGATCAAAATTATGCATCTAATATTGTAAAAAGTATGCCTTTTGTGATAAGGGTTTGGTTTTTCTATTTTTTTTTTTTTTTGATGTGGATTTTCACTGTTGTTTTAAATTACTGCAGTGGGACAGAGAATATTTTGCAAAAGAAAACTTGTCAAAACCACCTAGAGTTTAAATTTATATGACTGAAACAACTGATGTTAATATTTCCTTTAACTACTTATGAATCTCAAATAAAGCCAGGGTAAAAGGAAAAATTATATATCTGTATGTCTATGTCATATTTATAATTTTTAGTAGCAATTTTAACAAAGGTTAGATAAATCTCAAAGATATTCATTCAACTCATATTTAGATTTTTCATCACAACAGGAGCATAAAAAACAAATCAATATAACCAATTAATACTATTTAAACAGTACTAAGTAGTATTAATTGCTTATGTTGATTTGTTTTTATATTCCTATTATTACCATATTAAAACATTACCTATAATTTATCACTAATATTACCATATGAATATGATTTATTATTTAATATAATCACATTAATGTGATATTAATACTATAATGTTAAATAATATTGCATTCTATTTACCATAATAAAAAGTACTGAACTATTTAACAAGTAGTTAAACCTGTATCAGAGAAGGAAATAAAATATTTTGAAAAGTCAAACTAATGTATTATATAAATCAGAAGTAAATTTGTCTTTGAACTCTGCTTCCTAAGTTAAAAACATTTAATAATTTGAAAAGTACCAAATACTTTTGTGTGAAAGCTTCTCTCAGCCTCTATAATTCAGTAACCAGCAGTAAAGTGTCTCATAAAAAGAAAGGAACTGTTACTTCAAAAGGTTCTTTTCTTTCCTCATGGATTTTTCCCTTTCATGACAATCTTTAACCTCAACCAAATTCAAAGAAAAAGACAGAGGAACTAATGTTGAACTGGTAGCATCACCCACCATTTATAACAAAACCCAGGATAGTGGGGAGATTGACTTTTTGAGCTCTGATATAGTTTCCAAGGGTAGAACAAACAGCAATGCCCTGAAATATCATTTTGATTTGATAGGCTATTCTTTGAGAAGGAGAAGAAAAAGAAAAATGGATGAACTTATGGAAGATCCATTATTAGGGACCTAAGCTTGAGAGAACTTCCCTGAAGAAAAGCCATCAAGAATATTCCATAAGCAAGGGAAAGCTGGTGAATGTTTGATTGGTGCATCTTGGTTTTACTCTGGCTGCATTTTATCTACAGATAGTATTTCTGCTAATATAGTGTTTAACTTTTTAAAATACAGCCTTCTATTAAAAAGATACATTGTAATCTGTATGTAGACACACTACAAATGTACCTTCAAAACTGACTTTTTTCAAAGGACATTTTCCCTTCTGATTTGTAATACTGTCTGATATCATCAATGTTCTACTTGATTTCACTTCTTTTATGCCGGTAATGACACTTAACATTAGCATTATTGGCACTTAACAGTCAACATCAGGCAATACCTAACATTTGATAGAAAATTCCACACTAGCCAAAGCATGTTTACTGATGACTTTCATCATAGCTACTGGATAGATGAGAACATTAAAAAGGTGGGAGCCTTTTTTGACATCATCGAGGTCCTAAACAACATCCTTAGAACACACCTCCAAGGAACAGTTGTTTTTTTAAATTACATTTTAAATTTGGATTTATACAAAGCTGACTAAATATTTGTGAAGAGACTTAAAAGCTCCCAAAAGTCACACAGGCCCTGTCATACTCTTTTTATTCCTCATGCCTCACACTGATGAGCAAGACAACAGCCTGGAAACTCGCCACAGGCTGGGCTTCCTGGGCTTGGTGCTTCCCCTTCCCCCGCAAGCCACCAGTTCACAGACTGGCCCCACCACTGTAGCAGCTGGAAAGGAGAGTCACTGAAACAGTGAAAAGGAAAGTTCGCAAAAAGCGAGACTAAGAAATGCCATTAGGGGGATTACAATTGATGTCAAATATATATAAATTTTAAAAAAAGTTAATGAAAAAAAAAAGGAATGCCATTAGGGGCCTCCCTGATGGAGCCAGGGGTTAAGCTTCAGCACTATGAAGCTGTCTGCAGCCACTGTGGCAAGAGTTCAACCCTTGGCCAGGAAGCTGACCCACATGGCACAGCAGACCTCTCCTGTCTCCCCGCTACTCCCCTCAGCAGTGTACTTCAGTCTATCTGCTTGTTCTGCTCCCCACTCTGTCTCTGGTGAATCCTCTCACCACCACCCCACCTCTGGCCTGCGCCCCAAGTATGCATAAATAAATGTTTAAAAAAAGAAAGAAAGAAATGTGATTAGAAATAACACTCATACAGGTATTTCCAATTACCTAGCCAGAGAACATGTTTTGAATCTAGAGTGAAGAGGATGCGGGGGAAGGAAAATAGCACAAAGTGTTCAGCTCAAATTAAAAAAACAAAATCATACTCTAATTTTTAGGCATAAATAAGGAAAAAAAGCTCTGTCACAGCTTATTAAAATATAGCATCTGATTCTTTTTCATTTCCTTTTAATTTCAACTTTAAGACAACTCTGGTTTCAAATTACTCTCAGAATAGAGCCAGGCACATTTGTTAAATTCCATAGCAATTTGCTGTTCAAGGCAGCACATGAGTAATGAGCCCTCTGATAAGAAGTATATTCCTTGGAGTCAATAGCACTGCTCACTTAATCACAGGCGTCGCTTACCAAACACTCGGGCTACAAATCCTAGTGGAAACTGAGAGGCAAACAACGTGAGGAACCAGGGAGCAGCATAGAGACTGGGGCTGATTTCGTTTTCTTCAAGATGATTGTAGAGCTCTCTATGGTAGTCGTGAAGGAGCCTGGACAGCTGGTACATTTGAATCTGAAGTGAATTTAGAGAAGAAAAATAAAATATTATTAACTTATCTGAGTGTACATAAAATATATTCATTTTAATTTTATTATACTAATATGTAATAATAATTGCATCTATTTTCAATAAGTTAAACTAGTGTTTTTATTACCAGGTCCACGTTGATATTAAAGCACAAGTTCACTTAACTGAGCTCCTTAAAAATAAATCACCAAAACTGCATGTCTACTGAGCAAATTTCTTGAGTGTGCTTTGGATCACGTCAACTCAAGAAAATAATTCTTCTCCTTTTGTAGGAAGGCATTCCTTTTGGAATTCAGTCAGAACTATCCTGAGTCAGGATTTTTATTCTACTTTTAAGTCAACTGCAGAAAAGCATCCATGCTAAAGAAATCTGCCACATTCAGTTCAGAAGTGGAGCTTGCAGCTTGCAGCACCTGAATGATGAGGGAAATAATGCTCAGTCGCACCAGGCGCTCTGCATGGACACAACACTGCTAGACTAGTGTTACCAAGTCAGCATCCCAAATCATTCCTAATGCCCATAACATTCCGCTATGACACAGTATCCATGACACAGAAGATTAAAGCAACTGCAGCCATTTCTGCACGTCTAGTATTAAAATAAAGGTATTATTTCACTTGGCTACTGAGTTGCCTGTCCTTCAAAGAAAATTATAAAGATGGTATATAGTAACTTGTAAACTCTTACATCTGTAGCAACCACAGACAAAGCAGAGCAAATAATAAACACATTTGTGGGACACATCGTGGAAAAAAATCAAGTTTTTATCTGCACAGTAACAAACTGAGTGGTGATTCCTTGACCAGGTATATCCCCTTGACATCTTTGAAATGTATACAATATTAGTAAATCTAGCAAAACTTCTTTCACCAAAAGAAATCACAAAAATAGCACCCTTAAGTAGTTAGTTCTATAAACACATATGGAAAAAAACAAATGAATTTGACAACTGTCATTTCCAGGGTACAAAACTAAATATCTCTAGCTCCTTTGGAAATCAATGAAAAAGCACTATAAATAAATACAGTAAATTATTTGTTTGACCCTAACCTTAATGTCTAGCTTTAGAAAGTAAGGTACTACACAAATTGTAAAAAAAAAAAAAAAAAAGAAACTGCTATCTCTGAAATAAAAGGTTTAATTGCAGTCAAACATAAAGGTTTAAAAAAATGAGATTATTATCTCAGTAATTCATTTTGGAAAAAAAATCATGTAATTCCCTTAGGCCATTTACAATTTAGAAACTAAGCAGGGCTCTATCAGTAAAAGAATAAGATATTAGTTGCACTAAAGTCAAAGAAGTCTAATTAGCAGAATAAAAAGAAAGCCGATCATCAAAACATTTTGTTCTTGCTGAATGATTGTGATGATTACAGAAGTAATAGTTCTTTTTCTTCTACATTCTAAACTAGAGGTTAAGAACAAATGTTCTACCAAGGTACATTTATATGAAGTTTCTTTAAAACAAAAAAATCAAAGAAAAACACAATTACTTGATCTTCCATCAAAAAGATTTAATATTAAAATGCTATTTACTAAGAATAAATATTTTTTCATTTCATTCTCTCTTACAGATATGGCAAACTCCAGGTGGAAGAGGCAGAATTTGAGGGGAGACCTAGAGACACAGAGAAGAAGGTTGGGGGAGACAACTGGGGAACATGGAGAACAGAGATGAGATGAGAAGACAGAGGGCTTTCACATCAACACAGAAAACAGACACAGGATGAGGCTGAGTTAAAAGAGACCTCAACCCCTCTCACAGATAAAGTATGAGGCAGGGAGCCTGCAGCACTCAGGCTCATATAGCAACACAGGGAATCAGAAATCCTAGCAAGGGATTGCCAAGGTCTCTGCTGCTTCTGCTTGGGAAAGTTACAGTGATTGCATAAAAACTCTGTGACCTAGACAGCAGGAAAGTGGTCTATTTCACCTTAGAGAGCACAAAGATCTACTCTCTTAGAATACGGTCCCCAGCCTTATGAACAGTAAGAAATCTGTTACCAGGGCTCCCCTGGTGGTGCAAGGGGTCAAAGCATAGCACTGTAGAGCTATCTGTAGTCGCTGCAGCAAGAGTCCGATCCCCGGCCAGGGAGGTGACCCACATGGCACAGCAGACCTCTCCTGTCTCACCCGATGCTCCCCTCAGCAGTGTGCTTCAGTCGATCTGCCTGTTCTGCTCCCCACTCAGTCTCTGGTGAATCCTCTCACCCCAGCCCCCATACCTCTGGCCTATACCCCAGTTCTTGTACACATAAAAAAGTAAATCTTTTTTTAAAAAAGAAATCTATTACCAAAGATTTTCAAACATGTTCATTTTCATAATTCTAGACATAAAACACTTCTTGGTAATTGTAGGTCATATTAAATTAATGTCTGGATCCAGTTTATGTGAGTTTTAGAAAGTCAAATTGATGAGAAAATTATACATGGAATTGAATATTGCATTTCTAAAATGGTAAGCTAGATCTATTTGTAGACCAAATTCAACTATAACTCACAGGGAGTCTCCTTTCTCTGAAATTCTAATGATAGTTATCAAACTGTTATTTTTGGAAATCAGAGCTATTTCATTCCTTACAAGAATATCAATGCTTCCATCCAATAAAAATACAGATAAACTGCTTAGAATAAAATGTGAAACCCTCTATAAGCACTATTTGATTTGTGGGTTATTAACAGACCTGTGAAGGGTCATCCTGTAGCAATCAAAGCATAACATTTAAATATTCACATGAACGCCCTTCACATAAAAGCCCAACATTGAGAGTAAGGTTCTATCTCCCTTGCAAAAATTTTAACTTGAAGAATAAAGAAAATCAGACCACTTTCTTTCCACTCATCCTCTAAAGAAAAAGAAAAATTAAAATATTCACAAGGTGAAATGACAGTCTATTTTTGCCTATTAACTTGTAACCAAAATATCACATGCAAACACTGATTTTAGGAACCAGAAAAGAGCATATCTTAAAAGTATTTTATTCCTTTTCTAGAGCATATTATGGGTGAGATGCTATACCTACTTCACTTCAAAGGAGTAAGCCCTGACATCCCCTCTTTAGTCTTCCTCTACATTTTCCAATTTTGGTACAAATTCTACCAGAAACTTTAAACTTAAAGATTATGACTGTTTGAGATCGTGTATCTACAGATAAAGTATAAACTGCTTGTTAGAATCCAACACACCAAAAAAAATGTAATTAGAAATGTGAAAACAAGGGATCCGCAACAGAGTGAAGAAAGCAGTGGCAGCAAACATTTAAAATAACTATAAACTCTTTCTGTAGTTTGCAAAGCAGAACCTCCCCCTGACTCTCCAAGCATCTATCTGACATTAAAAGAGGAGAGACACGGTAAGACCAAGAACCATGACAAAGATCTGTTATTTGTATACTCGAAGTAAAAGAAGAAAGACATTATTCTATTTTCAGATTTTAAACAAGATTGGTGAATCTTTTTTGCTGACAAGTTGAGGATTCAATACTTTCTTTGTGTAATTCACAGGTTTAGGGGCTAGAGATCCCTTTTCTAGAATTGCTTATTCACTTCGTGAAATTTAGGTAAAAGTTACTCTGCCTAGAGGTGTTACACACTTAGAGTCCTATAAAGCAGTGAACTGAAACATACCCCTGCATTAACCCAAGTCAGGAGGGTTCACGTTTCGTGAAATCAGCCGTATTTCTGGGAGCCCCTGTCCGAGCTCCCGGGAGAGCACCCAGTCCTCACCTGCAGGGACACCATGTCCGGTCTGTACTGCTTGCGGAAGCCGAGGTCGTACATGAGGAATTTCAGCATCTCAAAGGCTTGCTCTTCACTCATGTGCAACAGCAGCACTCCGGCCACGAAGCTGATCCCCTGACAGTAACCCACTTCTTTGTCCAGTAAAGAGTAGGCTTTCAAGAGGTTAAAGAGGGACAGCTGCCCTGCCCCGAGTTGTGCAGAGAAGTAGGGGTGAGTCGGAAATGTCCTTCCTGCAGAGGCAAAGAACAGCTGCATTTTTGAGATGTCCTGGTATTTAGCCGACCAGAGTGAGACTGAACCTCAGTCACCCCCAGGAATAAACAAACAACCTTTTGCCATACAAGTGAGAGTTGTTTGGAGTATCCATCTAACCAGAAGTCACTCTAGCAAGTTCTAACTCCCAGACCATTACCGATCTCCAGAGGGGCATGTAATGCTTAACAGAACTTTGTTTTATATTATAAAAATAATATTGCACAAGCAAGCCAAGGACATATCCAGCAGAGAGCCCAGGAGAATATAATATGCAGTCGATTCTGACTACAAACTAAGGCACTTTCTATGTTCACATAAAGACACCCTCCATCTGAAATCAGAATTCTGTAAGAGGTATTATACTTGAAAGGAAATTGTCACAGTACACAAATAAATGTATTCCTGCTTTTCTTATAAGAAGTTCCTAGAGAAACTTTGGGGTTTGTTTGTTTTACATTCTGCCTATCATTCAGGAAATGTTCATTTTTTAATTTTGTTTTCTGTTTCTTAAATTATCTCTTCTTTTTTCCATAGCCACAAAGGACAAGAAAAAGGTCAAGATGATTTAAAATAAACAATTTTCTAAAATTCACCTCTGGAGCCCTCCCTGGTAGCGCAGTGGGTTAAGCAATGCACTGTTAAGCAAACCGCAGCCACTGCAGCACGAGTTCGGTCCCTGCAGCCAGCCGGGGTGGGGGGCGGGGGAGAAGGTGACCCACATGGCACAGCAGACCTCTCCTGCCTAGCCCACTGCTCTCCTCAGCAGTGTATTTCAGTCATTCTGCCTGTTCTGTCCCCTACTCTGTCTCTGATGAATCCTCTCACCACCCCCAACACCTCTGGCCTGTACCCCAGTTCTTGTATGCATAAATAAATAAATCTTTTTAAAAAATAAAAAATAAAATTCACCTCTGAGTTTAAAAATTCCAAGCCAAAGTCAGCCCTGGGGCTCTGCAAGCTGGTGCAAGCACTGAAACCAAACCACTGCACCATGGCAGCCGCACACAAGGGCACGGGGCTTTCCATGTGCCACGAAAATGAAGTGGGACATTAGCTTTCTTGTGAAATGACTAGTCGGTCAGTAAGAACTTGCGAGACTGCTGGAATTTTAAATACTTTCCACCCATCTGCAGAAAAGGGATATTTTTCAGGAACTGGTTAAGATTAATTCTGCAGCATTAGTAGGGGGAAGATAGGAGCAAATAGTAGGAGTAAGAAGGAGCTAAGGAAACACACATGGAGTCAAATAAGTAAGAGTAAAAAAAAGCACTTTTAAAAATACTGTTTTATTTCCTCACTTTAAATCTTTGCAGTGAATATACTGTCTCTCCAAGACATTAGTTCTCGCTCCCTTTTCCCTGCCTGCTGTTTCCCGGTACTTGCTCCTATCATCTCTTCCTAGGGCATCTTGACGAGCCCAGGCCTAGTCTCATCACCCACTCCAAGACAGAACACAGTGTGCAGGGATGCACAGGGATTGCCTGATTGAGACTCGGGAGCAAAACAGTTTACCTAAAATCACATTTTAGTGACAGAAACAGGACAAGAACTGAAGTTTTCAGGTTTCACATGCTATATAAGTTGATACCAAATATAAGGCCATTCCTTGTTTTCAAATGAGTGCAAAGGAAAATATGTAGCCACCTTAAACATACATGTAGCCACCTTAAATGTATAAACTTGTGGAGATAGAGAAGTGTCAAAAGTCAATTTACAATATTTAATCCAGTAATTTACATTTTTAAAAGTAATGCATATGACATGTTAATTAGAGGAAAAACTACAGTTGTTATAATTTTTACTTACTCTTTTAATACTATTTTTACTTTCCATGTGCTTTTTCAAACCCAGGCTTTAAAAGATAGCTTTCACTGATTAAAATTGGCATTACCACTGTAAAAAAAATAAAATGATGCTGGCACAGGTATCCTCCCCAGGTTACAAGAATCTATTCACACAACATTCTAGCAGTTCATGCTTTTTCATCTAGTGGGATGCACTTGTGATTTCCACAATATAATCACCTACTGTATTGCTTTTTAGAGTAACATATTTAAAGACTTATTTCAGCAATATGTCTAGGAATAATGAGCAGAACATTGTTAAACCCTCTAGTGTCCCTTAAGGCTAGTCTGACCTATTTTAAAATTGGTGTGGATTTAACTAATACTTATCTGCCCCCAAACAAAAGTCAGTTGTTCAAAAATTAGGAATTGGGAGCACCTAATATGACCTTTGGAATGATTCAAACAGAAGATGTCTCCCTTTTCAGAGTGCATGTTCTAGGATGGAAGTTTTGCTTGATACTCAAGCTTCTCTGGTACATTCAACAGAAACAAAACCCCCTGCCCTCAGAAAAGGACAGTGGGCAGATAAGCATAGACCTAGCAAATCCTTTCATCAACACAACAAAGCAAACAAAGAACTCAATGAAAAAATCTGTTGTTTATGTTTGTAAGTAATCACCATTATGACAAACATACCTAAATCCACAAGAATAGCATGCTGCTGGGCAGTGAGC
The DNA here is from genome assembly GCA_019455555.1 of Galemys pyrenaicus. Classification (NCBI taxonomy): domain Eukaryota; kingdom Metazoa; phylum Chordata; class Mammalia; order Eulipotyphla; family Talpidae; genus Galemys; species Galemys pyrenaicus. Next base: position 22,581 of record JAGFMF010011655.1, on the reverse strand, counting down.
TGCTTCAAAAGCTCTTTGTAGGATGTGTCAGGAGGTTGCTGTTTATTAGGCAATCTGTGCCTTAGACGATATTGTAAAGCTAGGAACTGCCAGATTTCTCCTCGTCGACTTTTAGGTACACCTGTAATCAAGAGATAAAAGAAAATAAACCTGAACTCTCGAATGAAGTTGATCGGTCACACTTGATTAGCTGGGTCAAGCTTCAGAATAAGCAGCCATAATGTCCCGTGTGCAACCTAGAACCTCAAGTTCAGTCCTGCAGCTGCTGATGTCTTGCCCAAGAAAACCCCACAATAAAAATAATAAACACAATATAGGCGACAGCAGATAACACTGATTGAGCATCTGCTACTACATGAAGAGAAAGAGGGAGGAGAAAATGGGATGGAAAGAAGGGAGAGGGGAAAACATAGGAAGGAGGCATGTAGGCAGAGCTTGAAAAACAGCCAGGACCATACCAGGAGCTACAATGGTCTCCTGGGACTGTGTGATACAAGGTAGGAAGAGGCACAAAATGAGACAGAGGAAGAAGAGATCATGGAGAGCTTCTGGCGCAGTGCTCGGAAATTTAAACTGTATCTTACAAAAAATAGGATGATGAAAACCCCTAAGAGTCCTAAGAACAGCGTGATCTACATCTCACACATTATAGTAAAACCACATTTTTCCCCCAAATAAAGCATTCAGCAAGACTCTTTAGGTTTCTGAATCTTTGAGTAAAAAGAATATGAGGCTTATAAGCTAGCATCTAACAAAATTACTCAATGTAAATGGAACCATGTTACATTTTTACACATTACCATAGATTTTTAAAGTAATCATCAGATCGCTTTGTGTATTTTTGGATTTTTATTTTATACCCTGTTTACAGGGAGATTCTCACTTTAGTATATTTAATCTGGGTCACAGAAATTGCACCTAAAATTTTCAGATAGTTTTCACTGTAAATTTAACATAAAATTTAGATGTCAAAGCACCAATGTAATAAAATGGCTAAATAAAAGCAATTCTCCCAAAATAAACAGAGGAATCTATAAATGGGAGGAAAACATTAACTGATTAATAAGAATACAAATCTTATATATAAGCACACACGCAATTGACTACCCACATACACATATATATATAAATAAACATTTATGAAGAAATATGAGAAGGTGTCAAGTTCTCAAGTCTGAATTGTTTCTATGGACAAGACTAAAGATCTATACCAAGGCATATGCTCCATCCAGGTCAACACAGAGCTGAAAGCAATAGGACATCTTTCTCTTAGGAAAATATCTCCATTGTTAATACCATGTCCTTAGCAACCATATCACTAAACTACAGGTAGAAATAAATTACTCTCCCTTTTTTACAGGTAAAGCACAAAGATAAATCTAAGTCCAAGCTGCACAAATCAAAAAACATCTCAAGTTTTTCTCTGAAAATTATTGAGATGATTTAGAATACCTTCTTTAAGGCAGGTATAAATATCTTCCATGTCACATCTGATTTTAGCTCTGTAGTTTAACAATTTCTTATCCCAGGTGATTAAGATCTCCTTCTGGCATACACCAACTTCTTCATAGTCCAACTTAACTTTTCTAGACTGTAGTTCATCTCTGCTTGCTAAAAAGAGAGAGAGAGAGAGAAAGAAATCATGTACGACTGACACATCTTAGAAACATTGTATTTTAAATAATTTCTTGTATATCCATGAAAAATGACTGCTAGGAGCCAACTACAAACTTGTCTTAAATAAATAAATGTGAGGGTACATGTAAGTTTCTCAAATTTTGAGTCATTTCAAGAAAGAAAATATCAGGAATAAATTTCCTAAGGAGGTTTTATACTTTCAGATAGTAACTTTGCTAAGCATAAGAAAAATAAAGTGTGTTTGCTATGTTATAAACTTCAACTCTTTGACAAAGGCAATAGTCTAGGAAGTTACAGCTTGCATTATGTTCAACACGATTAATATGTCAGTACTTTATGAATGATATATTTGAGAAAGTAATGCCTCATGCCAAACTTGATTCAGAAATATTCAATCATGAGAAGCTGATACATTTTTGAAACTATTTCCAGTATTATCAACAATGCTTTTAAATACATTTTTGTAACTATTTCCAATATTATCAACAATGCTTTTAAAGGTACTAGGTTTTATGTTCTTGTCTTCCTTTTTAATTATCTTAAAAAGGAAAATTCATTTTACTGAAGTTAATAGTTATTATTTAAAAACTTCCAGTTTTTAAATCCAGAGCTGGAAGTTTTTAAATCCAGAGCTCTTAGAAGAAATGTCTATAAAAGCAACCACTCTCCTCACTTGGTTTTTATCTTGAAAAATTGATTCCAAAAGGCAAGAAGGAAGAAAAACATGTAAGTTTAGTCATTCTCTTTTATCAGGTCTGCTGTGGACAGGATCTTCCAGGAGTAATACGTATTCATGCAAGCTCAAGGTCCTGTAAGCCGCCTTACCTTCTGCAACACAAATCTTTGTCATGCATCCAAAGTCCTCGACAGCACAAAACAACAGCAGAAGGAGTATTACTCTTTACTTAATGCGTTCAGAAGCCATGTCAAAAGAATTAACGTATCATATAAGAGACTGCTATTTCAGCAGGGCAGTAAAAAATCTCTAAAGGTCCAGACATAATCAAAAGGTAACTCGCACACACACACAAAATATTCCTCTTATACACCACTAGATGGCTTTCTAATACCATTGGGCTTTGCTTCTCAATAATTGCTCTAAAATTATACGATAGACAATTTTTTTTAAGAGCGGGTTCATTAAAACTAGTAGTAAATATGGTCTTATATAAAATTTACCAAAGATTCTTTTCTTCTCCAACCTTCTCTAGATCATTATTCATTTAAAATAATAATAAGCACCCCTATGTGCCAGTCACAGGCTCTCAGGATTAAAATACTAAGAACAATGAATATCTGTCCTCAACGGGAAAGCTAGATAAGGGTAAGAAGCATCCAGAAATGATTACCCATTGGTTAGAATTTAATGGATTAAAGTATATTTTGTCTTTGTTATTTCACTACAGAAATACAGAATGGGTAAAAATTTTCTGATCATATAAACATCATCTGATCATATAAACTTTCTTACCATATTCACATAAAATCCTGTACGTTAAAATGTTTCATTTCCTGTATTAACACGAATAGTTGAGAATTTTGCATTCTGGCAAAAGCTCAAGAACTATGACTTAAAAAAAGACCCTGAGTTTTAGTACTCAGTCTTACAGTTCATCACAACATAATTGACCTTGTTAATTAATTCATTCACCTCCCAAGCCAGTCACTAAAGCTGCAAGCGAAGAATTGAGCTAAATAATCTCTAAGGCCGTATCCATTTCAAATAGTTCAGGATTCCAAAACTATATTTTGATGTTTAATATAATCTACTTTATGTATATTCCCAACTTAATGAAATATAATTCCATGTTTTAAATGTGTTAAAGGAAGGATAAGCACCCTTTTCTCAACCTCTTTTTTCTGTTTATGATTTAGTTCAAGATGCAACTAATTGCTTAAAAATATGAATTCAGTTGCTTTCAAAATCTATGAAAGCTCAAGTGGGCATGCCATTTATCACACCATATTTTAAAAGCTGTGTCAATAGCAGTTAATTGCATTTTTAATTTTAAAGAAAAGAAAATTTCTTTCCTTGGGATATTTAGAATCAGTACTTTTCATTCTGCTAAAGAGAGCAATAAAGAAAATAAGTTGTATCCTTATAAACTAAATAGATATTTGACTTATAAACTGAGTAATAGGTACAGTAAGAGGAAACCTTAAGGCAGACAATGAACAAAGAAATGTGAATACCCTTCTAAAAAAAGCTTTTTGGAATACAATAAAAGCAAGTCAGAGAAAAATCTAGATTATACATTTTCCAATAATCTTAAAAGTTAAGAATTCCACTGAATCTATATTGTTCATTGCACAGATGTGAAAAACAGGTCCTCTTAGTTTAAATGATTTGGCCGATGTAATGGCATTCATAATTTTTTCTGATTTTGATACTGTTTGCACGTCTCCCTGTGTATGAGTCTAACTGCTAGAGTAAAAACCATTATTCTTTCAAAGTCTGAAAAACATATTCTAAAGCATTTGGCATTCATAAACTTAGCAATAAAAGTACCACAAACCATATAATGACTAATATAAATTATCTCAATTGTAAATTTAACAATTTTAATATGATTTTTAAAGAGAAAATTTGTAAAGCAGTAACTAAAAAGAGGAACTTTGATTGGACAATTAGGTAGTTGAATTAAGTACAATATAAGCAGACTTCTTTTTAAAAATTTGAAACTTGTTATGAATAGAGTTAGCCAGAAAATTAGTCATATTCAAAGGAAGAGAATTTGCTTTTTGATAGTAAAGAGTTTTTCAAAAAGTAATGTATAATGATATTAAACTTCAGGCATATCAAATATACTTACTCCATCTTATCGTCATTCAATATTACCCAAGTTTACTATAAGGGTGTCTTAGGTTCTAAATCTATTAAACAAAAATGCCGTATCTGAAGCTGACTTTTACCCTGTCGTAAACACCTCACAAAACAGAAATAAGTGGTTATAAGCACTTTCTAGCAAAAATGTGTAAAGTCTGAGAATGGGAGTGAGCAGAGGAGGAAGGCGAGTTTAAACCTGTACCCTAAAAATACAGCACCTTATCATTTAGCCCTGTTTAAATAGCTAACCTTCAAGTTTCTGGTTTTCTTTTTCCATTCGGAGCAACAAGATTTGTTGGTGTATAGCTTTTCTCCACAAACTCCTCAGTTGTTCTGACTTTTTTCTTTCTTCCACCATTTCTGTGTCATCTGCACCAGACATGAATATAACCAGCGGTTCCTCCTCCATGGTTGGGGCAAGAGGGGACAGTGGCAGCAGCTCATTGCTGTCCAGTCCATCTGCAGAGAAGAAAACAGTGAGAGGCATTCCTGGGAGTAACCCAGACTACAGAAGTTGTCTCTGGAACTGGCAGTCTCTCCTAGATTCCACCTTGAAAGCTTTTCGCCACAAAGGCACTTTGCTAGTTATTGTTAGTTTCTGGAACCAAAGATTGAAGTAAATTTACTAGACTGAATTCCCCTTCGAGATTTCCCTATCATAGCGAAATGAAAACTTACGTAATTTCACCACTTCTTCTTTCTGCACATAAGACCTATAAAATAGGTGTTCCAAAATGAACTGGCCTTTCCCCATAGTCCTTTACTTCTGCAATTTATCTATGGATGTTCTCTGACACTACAACAAAGGGGCGTGTGTATAGGTATGAGGTCCAAGGTCTGATCTGCTCCCAGAATCCCTCCAGCAGCCCAGGAGAGCTGGGTGTGTCTTGGCTGAGATTTCTGCTCACTCCTCCAACGCTCTCTTACCCAGTTCCTGAAGCTTATTTTCCCCCTTCATTCCAGGCCATCTTTTGCACTTTTGCCAATTATTTTCCTATTAACAGACATGATCGCTCTCTTAAATCATTTCAATAGCTAGTGACACTCTCCAAAGTCCAAACTACTGAGTAGGGCAGGTGGGTGCCATTAGACTCTGGCTTCCATCTCCCATCCTTTGGCCCCTTCATGCTGAATTTCTCATTATTCTCACCTGAAATGTTCTCTCGAACAACTCTAGAGCTTTGCTGTTTTTCTGAAACATGTTTCTTCTAGCAGTTAGCTTAAATAAATATCTAACTTTTTGGTAAAGCGTTCTCTACACACTAGAAAGTTAACTTTATCTTTAGCAATGCCAATTATTTGCTAAATGACTTCTGCCCTTACCCTACAATTTATTTTCTTAATAAATAATTTTTAAAACTTTATTTTGTGACTCCATTAAGGCTTAGCATTTTTGAGCTTTGGCTTTCTTTATTTTAGAAATGACCTCCCAATACCACTGAATTTTCACAGGTGGCTCTGACCATCCTGCTTTCTTTCCTTTAGTTGCTAGGGTTACATCTTCATTTTCCAAGCACGTGAATTTTTGTTGTCCTGTAATTCTTGGGTTTTCTTTCCCTGCTTTTCCCACTACAATCAGAGAATATTGTATAAATATTTTATCATGATTGTCTGAAATACATTAAACATTTCTTGTAGCCAAGTACATAATTTTTAGGACTATTCCACGTGTACTAAAAATGAATGAAATGTCCCTAAAGGGGGCAAGGTTTCACACAAATATTAGATCAAGCTTGTTGTGTTTCTCAAATATTACCGATATATAATTAATTTCTCTATATTTAAATCTCAGAGAGGGATACATTAAAATCTCCCAGAAGAGCTACTGAATCCCAAATTCTATTGTGTATTTCAGTCTCTCCCAAATTCTATTGTGTATTTTCTAGCCTAAATGCTGTTCAATTATGTGTGTTTTCAACACTGTGCTATCTTTCTGCTTATTGTTATATTGACTTTGCTTTTTGGGGGTGTTTTTGCCTTAGTTTCTAATAGATCTAATATACAAAGAGCGCTACCCGCACTCACTTCTGGTTGATATTCATTTAGTGTGTCTATATCCACTTATTATTCAACACTTCTATGTCACTTTATGTGTGACACTAGTAAAATTGTATTTTTTTTAACTAAAAAAAAAAGGTTTGACATCTTTTCTAGCAGTATATGATTTCCTTATGCATTATGGGCCCCAAAACAGGTGTTGAAAATGTACTCTCTCATGCATGCTTTCATTCAACAAGCACTTCCTGAATTTTCACATGTTCCAATGATACCTCAAAGGTAACCAGTTGACCAGAGAGAAACAAGAGTTTTCTCTGCTGCAATCACTTCAAACCATTTGCACGCAAAACAGTGTGTTCCGCCCCCTAATCTACAACCCTCGTGAGGACCAGTCCGTTACTGAGGGTCACACGGACCTTGCTGCTGCATGGCTGAGGGACTCTTGTTCAAGGGAGAGGCTACCCTGAGGAAAATGCGCTGCCGCCAAGAGATTCGGCGGGGTGTCACAGGGGTTCCTCCGAAGTTCAGGGATTCATTGCTGCAGGTGGATGAGGTCCTTCTTCTTCCCTCTCCATCACTGTGGAGCAAACAAATATATGTAAATATATAGTAAGGAGAACCGCAGAGCAAAGTTCTTCTCGTGAAGCAGCAGTACAAGCGCTCACAAGTCCCACCCGGGCAAGCACAAGCCACAGGCAACACGGAGCGATGGTCCCCAGGCGCACGGCTCGCCCAGGGCACCGCATCCTGGGGGAAGATGCAGTCAAGGCCATGGCTCAGTCATGAGAAGCTCACCTGTTTCTACTCATCCCACAGTAGCCAGCCATTCCAAATGGGAACTCGGGAATGTCAGTACTTATACATGGAAGCAAAGGTTGCTCAAGTGAAGAACTCATGCTTTGCTAAAAATAGTTCAAATCAATCGTATACTCTGGACAATGTAAATATCCCATAAAAGGTTCGCAGAGAACTCTTTGTATAGCCCTTATGAGGCAGGCTGATAAAGACAGCTTCAAACTGCTTGTGACCATTAAAATATATCTCAGAAATATTAGCTACCAATACTTTGATTACAGCAGAAGGTCACCTGAATAAAGGCAGAATGATGGTCAGCCTTGGTGTTATTGTGAAGGGATATGTTAAGGGGGAAACGATGGCCAAATAAGACTGGATTGACTCACTTGAAAAAATTAAATATTCCCTTATAGCAGGGCTTCCTAGGGACTGGAATATGCTGAGAGGAAGTGTGACTCTGTAAGAGGGCAACAGTATCTAAGATGCCCTGGCTTAGTTAAATGACATGACTCCAGAATCATTTTGGGGGGGAGGGCTGGATGTATCACACCTTTCTACATTAGTAGAACATGTGGACACACTGATCTGCTCTCAGAATTTCATTCCCAGGGAAGACCACTAAGCTTCAAGACCATGTGACTGAGTTATGTATGCTGGAACGCCTACAGTAACTGGTGGTGCTGGCAGGAATAGTTTACTGTTTTAAGTGTCCAAGTCTTTGAGCTTTCCTGAGAAAATGATGAATACACTATATTTACAGGTGGTGACACCAGCAAGTGAAGGTGTGAAACTGTCTATGGAGTGAAAAAGTGTCAGCGCTTAGGTTAGAAATGAAACTCACAAAAACCACAACCCCACTCGGATACTCAGAGGGGGAGTACTAGTGCAGGGACTGTGGAGAACAGAGGGAGCAACTCAACACCAGCCTGTGCTATTTCTGTTTGCTATCTACACCCACACTCACAGTGATCAAAGCATACCTTTCAGCTGCTATTCAGTCGGAGATGCCACAATGTACTCTATACTTCAGAAAGAGCTGACCTTACACACATCTCAGTACAGTCAACTCCCTTTTGTTAAACCTCTTGGATAAAAATTATAATCTTGGGACCTCCCTGGTGGCACAAGGGGTTAAAGCACTGTGAGGCTATCTGAAGTTGCTGCAGCAAAAGTTCAATCCCCGGTCAGGAAGGTGACCCACATGGTGCAGCAGACCTCTCCTGCCTTGCCTGCTGCTCCCCTCAGCAGTGTATTTCAGTCGATTCACCTGTTCTGCTCCCTACTCTGTTGCTGGTGACACCTCTCACCCATCCCCTCCACAGCTCTGGCCTGTACCCCAGTTCTTGTATGCATAAGTAAATAGATCTTTTAAAAAAAATAATCCGGGCCTCCCTGGTGGTGCAGTGGGTTAAGCAACGCACTATGAAGCAAACCGCAGTTACTGCAGCACGAGTTCGATCCCTGCTGCCGGCCAGGGAGGGGACCCACATGGCGCAGCAGACCTCTCCTGCTGTGCCCACTGCTCCCCTCAGCAGTGTACTTCCGTTGATCTGCCTGTTCTGCTCCCTGCTCTCTGTGGTGAATCCTCTCACCCCCCCACACCTTTGGCCTATACCCCAGTGCTTGTATGCATAAATAAATAAATCTTTTTAAAAAAAAATAATCCTAATATGTGTACATACTTCAGACCTCTCTGCAACACTGGGTAAATATGTTCTCCTGAACTTCCACTTTAGCAAGCATGAATTCATGTATTCTCATTTTACAAGGAATGATTCAAATGTTCTACCTATGTCACACCTGATGTCATTTTGAAGCACTGTGGGTTTGGTCAGTGTGGTCCTTGGGTTACCTCTAAGAAAAAAGTTCCACCAGAGTTCCCCTTTCAAATGACACTCATTGAGTTTCCCCACCACGAGGCAAAGATTTTTGGTTATGTCTAAAAGGGCAGGTTTATTACTTTAAAAAGAGGAAAAGAGAAGAAGATGCTTGCACAGACACAAGCCGGCAGGAAGAGCTGCTGTTGTTCTGCAAAGGGAAAAAGGTTTGTGAAAAGAAACACCTGCAGAGCACAGGTGGGCAAGCGCTGCGTCTGGCCAATGAAGAGACTCTACTGATACAATGTTCGCTCTGGGAGTGGCGCCTTCCTCCCTGGAACTGTTATCTATTCTTAAGTTACTTGAGTGGTATGACTAGGTTGACTTGTAAGCATTGTGATAAAAGCCCTCAATCAAATAAAAGGCCAAATACTTTCAGTAACAGTCTCAGGATAATTCTGTAGTCTTCTATTTGCTATAGCAGTTGGAGCCAAAGGAGTTTGCTTTTCTATAGCTGGTTTAAGAACCAAGTTCATCATTCTACCCCCACCTCCAGTTTCTGGTGCTGTGACAGCTCCATCCTAAATTTTCTACATTTGGCCTCCATCAATATCCTCATAAAAATTCTCGAAGTACCCACTCTCTTCATTTTTGTAACACACTTGATGCCTCGTTTATGGTGATATTTCTAGCTCCTAATGTTGTACCTAAAAAATGACATCCACTGAGTAAATCAGGATTGTGAAACTGTAGGAAATATTAACTCATAAGGTTAAGTGAAACGGACAAAACATGATGTTGGCTAGGCTAACCTGTCAGGAATAAACAAAACACCAACCTTCTTAAGCCCTGTGTCAGAAGTTATAAGTTCAGAACTTTTCTGGCAAAAAGCTCAATGGTTCAGCTTCCCCAAAGCCCAGAATGAAGTACACTGATGACTGAGTAAGCATAGCAGTGACAACGCTCTCTATAAACAAAGAAAGCATCTTTTCCCAAAAGTGTTGATCCTGTCTTATATAACAGTAGCTAATCGCTAATGTAAGCCTAGAAATTTAAACAAAATACTGTTGTGTAAGGCGATTCACACCTGTTACAATGCTCACAGGCTGAGGGTTCAACAAGTAGCAATTTCTCTTTTTAGTAGCTCTAACCATCAAAACTAGGATAAACCAAACCAAAGGATTCTCAAACTTTCATGTTTTAATGCCAGAATTAAAATACCATTTCAAAATCACTTTCTAATTCACAGCTAGTGACATTTCAAGTGTTTACACTAGGTCAAAAGGCCTAGAAGCGATACATTTCAAATGTTTAGACGGCACTAAAAATAAAACTGAGAAGTACCTTATCAGTTTCATTATTGGCTGTAAAATAAACACTTTTGGCGAACATGTTATAAAATGGGTGCATAAATTACCTTTACATTAATTTAATATTACATATTTGAAAATTTCATAACACCTATAATTTTAAATTATATACTCTATATAAATCACCAAATAATACATATTTCTTCTGGAATTTAATGTCTGGAATTTAATGGCCAGTGATAAGCCAAAAATTAGCAGTAAGAATATAAGATAACAATATACTGAGAGGAAGAACTTACCTAACAGACCACTGACCCTTTATCTTGTACTAAAAATGACATCCAGGGCCTTAGCACAGGGTTTGTTAAAGTCTCAGCACTATCAAGCTATCGCCAGTCACTGCAGGGTGAGTTTGATCCCTGGCCAGGGAGCTGACCGGCATGGTACAGCAGACCTCTCGTTTCACCCACTGCTCCCCTCAGCAGTTTATTTCAGTAGATCCACCTGCTCTGCTCCCCACTCCATCTACAGTGAATCCTCTCACCTCCCACACCTCTAACATCCTGAAAAAGCAGTTTAGTGGTGGAGATCAGACACAGCTGCTCTCTTTCTTTAATCAAAGAAGATGTGTATTCAGATGCCAGGGCCCTGATAAGATTCTCAACATCCTGAGCTTAGAGACAACATAAAGCAGACTATTTTTTGTTTTACATAGCAGCTGTTTGATATTTTTAAGGTGGTGATTTCAAGAACCAAAACCATTTGAAATACTTTTGTGCATCAAAATTCTTCCGTCTCCCTTGGAAATAATACTGGAATGGGGGAAAAAAATTTTTTTAATATTACTATTATATCTTTTGGGTTTCTTTTTCACTATGATGTTACAGTTCACTTTGAGTTCTTTAACTATACTTAGCAGCAAGGCAAATGTGATGTTCACTTTTCAAATGAAAATAAATACAAAACAACATGCATTATTTACTATAATAACAATAATAAAGTTAAGACAAAAAAAAGCATACACCATGTGCCAGGCTGTGTTCTAAGCATTTTACAAGTAAGAACTCACAATAACTTCCCAGTAACTTTGTGGAGTAGGTATTATTACTATTCCTATTTTCAGTGAGAAAACTGAGGCAGAAATAAGTTAAGTAACTGGTTCACAGTTCCATCTATCATAAGAAAAGGAATTAGGATTCAACCATAGGCAGTTCGCATTCAGATACTTAAGCACTGTGTTTTACGAACTATTATAAGTATTCTGCATGAGGTCAGACAGCGCTACTGAGAACCTAAAAACCAAAGCTTTCAATATCCAAGATCCCATGTACTATTGGTTAAAAAAAAAAGTCTCTATTTAGCACTAAATCTACTTCTCCTTCAATTTCTTAATGAAATAATGTTATTTATTTCAGCAAAGAAATAACTTCATTGTATTAGGTATTCATTGATGTAAATGTCTCATTCCCTTTGCTTTTGAAATGTTTGCATTCCAAAATGTACATACTATTTTATAATTCATAAAAAAGATCAACTTTTTTAAATTCATGTTGTGTTATTTTTTTAAATGATGAAACAAATGAGAACAATCCCTTTTTTCATATAATCTTTTCCTTCCTTATTTTGTATTTTGGAATAAGGTCAATAGTATACATTATAAAACTGCTTCTTTTTAAAGAAAAAGAAAGATTTATTTATGCATACAAGAGCTGGGGTACAGGTTAGAGTTGTAGGGGGTGAGAGGAGTCACCAGAGACAGAGTGGGGAACAAAACTGGCAGACTGACCAAAATACACTGCTGAGGGGAGCAGCAGGCGAGGCAGGAGAGGTCTGCTCGCCATATGGGTCCCGTTCCTGGCCAGGGATCAAACTCATGCTGCAGAGGCTGCGGATGTATCATAGTGCAGTACTTAACCCTTTGCATCACCAGGGAGGCCCTAAAACTGCCTCTTAAGACACCTATTCAGCTTTGCCTCTATTGAAAATGTATGAAATTGAAAATGAATAACCAGGAATAACTAAGAAGGAAGTGCAATGTGGAGAATTCACCAATGTAGAGAAGTCACACCCATTTTCTATTGGTATATCCCATACATACTCTTACTAGCAGTCATTGATTAACCAAAAACCACAATCCATGAACACAAATGAGGTCTTTATAATGGAAAGGAAGAGACCATATTGAATATGGTCTCTGGGAGGAATTTCCAAGTCCTACGGGAAAACACATTGATCCAAAGCTATGGACAGGCTATTAACCCATATAAACAAAGCTCCAAAATAACTTTTTAAATTTAACCTTGACCAAGTATTTACAGCCTAAACTTATCAACTACTAAATTAATATCATTCTTTTTATGTTAACACAGAATTTTTAATGCAAACTGCTTGCTTTAATAAAAATTAGTTCACTGGACACTGTACACAATGAAGATGTTTTAATGACCAGTCACAGACTCACACTTTGCCTTTGCTGCAGTTATGTTTTATTTCCCACCAGCCAAATAGATAGACTTTTCACAAAGGTAAACTCTTCTGCCAGAACCCTTTTACAAAGTACTAAGCAGGGCCCTCCCTGGTGGCGCAGTGGGTTGAGTGCTGCACTGTGAGGCATCTGCTACATAGCAATATGAGTTCGATCCCCAGCCAGGGAGGAGACCCACATGGTAGGGCAGACCTTTCCTGCCTCACCCACTGCTCCCCTTAACAGTGTGTTTCAGTCGATCTGCCTGTGCTGTTCCCCAATCTGGCTGGTGGATTCGCTCACCGACCCCCCCACACTCTAGCCTGTACCCCAGTGCTTGTACACATAAATAAATAAATCTTTAGAAAACAAAAAACAAAGGAGTAGCAGACTACTCCTCTAGCCCCCAGCTCCCTAACACCCATCTAAAAACTACTAGTATCAATCATAAAGTTCAAATAGCTGATTATACACCAAATTGAATTTGTATCTAAATCACAACGCATTTTAATTCAGGTAGATAAACTAAAATTCAGTCAATGTGATAGCAACTATTTCCAAGAAATCTGAGCAAGGCTTCTCTGTAAATCTCTCAAGAAAGACTGTGAAACAACACAGTGATGAAACCTCAGTTTTCCCCACAGAATCCACGTATAATTTAACTCTTAACCTCATCAGTTGCACCAGGTTGGTCTATGTTCTGGCTTTCAGCTGGGTATACACCTGTCATCCTATGGAAAATCTTTACTAACTAAAGGAAATTGAGATTGAACTATTCTAGTGGAAATCAGTATACAGCATTTGAGCTATGAGTCAAAAGAAATAAGTTAATCAGTGGAGCAATGTGTTTTAAAAAGGGGGAGTCAGTTATTCTGTGTGGAAACTAGACTTTATCACCAATCATGGGGGAGCAGGTCAAAAGGGTAAAGTGGGTAAAGGTGGAAGATAGAAAGAAGACAATTGGTGGAGAGCATAACACAGTATATACAGATGTCAAATTATAATGGTGTACATCTGAAACGAAAATTACTTCAATAAAAAATTAAAATAAAACAAATTCAAACAGAATGGAAGCTCATAAAGGAATTCCCTTGATCTCTGTCCCATTTTTATATTTTTGATTATTCCACAAATATTCATGCTAACATGAACATGAGTGAAATAAATGAAGTTATGATAAATATTATTTTATTCACAAGCACTTTTACGTCATTTTAACAATTAACTTCCTTTTTGTCTTTGTTCTCTTATTGCTTTATGCTTTCTCTTATGTTTACTCATGTCCTTATAGCCTATGATTAATGAAAAATGGTATCAAGCAAGATCTTAAACCTCCCTAGCATTCAATCTAACCATATGTAAAATAGGGAGATTACAGGCCAGACACCTGTATGTTTATGGGTAGTAAACATACAGAATTCAATGTCTGGAGGAGAACATAAAAGGATACAAAGTAAAACTAACATTTCTATTAGTCTTTTACAAACAAAGTGTTAGTTAAATAGTCTCACATCCAAGATAAAAAGGTATATAGGTCAATTAACAACCTCCCAAAAATATAACTTTTTTATCTTATTAATGTGGCCAAAACAGTTTTCTCAGAACTTACTTCTCCTTGAACATCCTATTGTAGTCTAATCTTATATGTGATTTTTTGCTAAATTAAAAGCAATAGAAATGTCTGTGGCCCTGAAAGGGAAGATGGCCTGTTTTTCACTGAACTTGTGAGATGAGATAAATAACAAAAATCAGAACAAAACAAAGAATAATCGCCTTTAGCTAAGTTGTTCAGCAGTGATTCTGAATGTTTACCACAAAGAGCACCGGGGCCAAGAGGAGGCAACAATGTAGTCAGACTTCCATAAAAAGAAAGTGGGTGTTTTCTGTGCCCCCAGTGGAATCTGGGGGACCTCCGCAGTGTACAAAGTAGCCAAGTGACAGTAATCATGATGAACAAACATGCACTGGTATCCTCTTCAGGTGAAGATCACAGTAGATTTTATCAGCATTTTTCTTTAGGATCCTTATTTCCCATCTTCTTGAAATTTTGAATAAATTTCTTATCCATATGTACAAAGGACTTCTAAACTAGCAAATTCATGTCTATTAACTTAAAATAAAAATTAGGCTTTGATGGAAGGCCACAGCACGGTCCTAAGGCAATGGCAACATGCAATAGAGTAGAAACAGGATTTCTGTTTGCAACCAACATTTTTTATGATCAGCTATGATTTTTTTTTATACCAGAGCTTATATTTTCCCTTCTATAAAACCCTGATAGCACTGGAATGATGGCATGCATTCAGGAGAGAGCCAAAACTAATTTTGAAGCTAATGGTAATATTCAGTTGGAAAAATTATGAATTTTTTAAATGAAAATACTTAGATCTCTAATCACCTTGATTCTGAAGCAGTGTCCTGTCTAGTACAGTAGAAAAACAAGATTATTAGCCAGAGAGAGAGATGTCTGAACCCAGGATTTAGAATAAAAAGGCATGCTCATAAATCATCAGTAAAACATAGACAAGGTTACTTCAATAATGAACCATAAAAAATATTCTATATTTTATCAGTGAAAAGGAGAACCAAATGTATACCACAAAGTAGTTCATCAGCAAAAATCTTTCTCATAGAAAAGTTTTATAAGTAAATAGCAGAAATGACTTTTGACCAATGAACTCCACTATAAATAATTGTTCAATTATAGGATAAAAAAAGTGAGAATTAACTGTAAGGAGTGACAAGATGACTGTTGACAAGATGACTGTTGATTCAAAGGCTACATAATTGATAAAGAGATGTTTTATAAATACCATATCACCATAGACAATTATACCTTAGTCATTAAACAGTGAAATAGCAGTACATTTTTAAAAATTAACTTAAAGACAAGTTATAAACTATTCCTTATCATTTATCATTTCAATGCTATGCAAACAAACCTACTAATCAATAAACCATGATATTAAAATTAGTGTGGCTCCTTTTTCTTGACCTCTTAAAAGATGTAATGTGACATTTTTTAATATTCAGAATAGTGGTTATGGAGAAAGATGTCTAACTGAATTCAAAACTTTAAATTAATTTGCCTTTTAAAATCAATATTTATTAGTGTATAGGTTAACCCACTCTTTACTTTGACTACTTCTATTTAGAGAGGCACTTTATACAACTATACGATGAGGTACTCAGGTGAAAAGGAAATTAAAATTCAAAGTATTATGAATCTCCACTCCTAAATATTTGAGTTCCAGCTAGTACATTAATTGTGTGTGTGTAATGCTCTTTCTGAAACTAGTGATAATGACTTCAGAGTTCAGAGTTCAGAGTTCCTGGGCTAAAACCACAATCTCGAATATCTTTTTTAAAGACACTATACATTGAAGTATTCAAAGCAAACAACCTATTCCAAAAAGAGTTACCATTAGGAAATACATAGATATAAACACACACACACATAACACACACAGAGTCATGCTTGCTTACTGAAGACAATACGTTCTGAGAAATGCATCCGTACGTGATTTTACATGAGTCTAGATGGCACAGACTACTACAGCCTTTGGCTATCGAACACAGTCTATCAGGACCAGCATCTCTGTTGGCCAAAATGTCACTAAAGAACATTATATATATTTATGGACACAGGGGATGATTAAGAAAATGTGGCAAATGATAAAAACTGATGAATTTGGATAAAGAGCTAACAGAGTTGTCTATAATATTTTTGCATTTTTTATTAATCTAAAATTACTTCAAAATATTAAAAACAAAAAACAAAATAAACATAAAAAACATCTCCAAGATTGTAACTAGTAACCTGATGTCTAAGCAACTTACTAGCTGAAGCAAACCTATTAAAAGTAAATTTTGCCAACACTTTTACTACAGTGTGGCTCAATAATGCATATGTATGTACAACTAAAGACACACATGATAATAACCAGCACAGCACTCTCTTAACAGTCAAAAAAAACCCTAGCAATAACCCACATGTCCGTTAGCAAAAGAATGAGTAAGCTGTGCTACAGTAAAGGTAATACTACACAGCAATAAAAAGTGAATGAGTTGAAATGTGCATAAAAACAAGAACAAATCTGTCATGTGAATGTTCAGTGAAAGAACTCAGATGTAAAAGAATACCTGCTGTATCATTCCATTTATATAAAGTTTAATACTAGGCAAACTTAAATTATAGTATTGGAGGTCAGGATGAGGGGTTGTGATAGAAGAGAAAATGAGAGCATCTGCAGAGATGCTGTGAACATTCCATTGAGGAAGTGGGTGGGTGATGTAGTGGTTCCTGTGATGATCTACTGGGCTATGTGCTTATGACCCGTGGACTTTTTAATCAATATTTCTAGCCTACTGATTTGTGATTTTGTCAAATTTAAAAAAAAGTATACAAAAGGTATAAGGAAACAGTGCTGATATTTAGAATTTCTCAGAGCCAAGGAAACATTATAAATTATAAAAAAGATAAATTTTATAGCTCCTACAAATTTAAAGATTCTCTAAATGCTTGATTCTAGCACTTCAAATAAGACACCCTCAAAAAGAATTTTTTAACGAAAACTAACGTATATTTGCCCTCTGAGTTCAATCTCATTCTGTTATGCTGAGATATAAAGGGCTAAGGGAACCTATGAGCAAGAATAAAAATTATACTGAAGCAGAAACTACTGAAGACAAATATATAACCTTATACTAAACATCAAACTAATCTTCAAATAAAAGTCACTTCATTTGTAGCCTATAACCTTTGACCTTCTTAAGGATTATTCCTGATCGTCACTTTGTTTCAGGAAGGAAACTGGGATTCTCCAGAAGCTCACTTTTAACTAACACAACAATAAGAAATGGCAAATGGGTTTCATTAAAAGTGCTGTATTCTTATTAATAAATGATACTACAGAGATAAGGCAAACTGGTATTATAATATGTGTGCATTCTTGGTTCTCTAATTCATTTCTTGCTCCACATATAATATTTTGTTAACTTCCTTTAAATCTTCTCCCAAAAAATGTCCCCGAAAAACACCTTAAAGTCAATTCTTCATGTTTCCTCAATACTCAAGTTTGACCGTAATTTGTTCTAGTTTAGGGTAAAGTTCGATTCAGAATTTTGTTAATGTATTAGAATAAAAAAGAATTGGCACACATGGACAAACTATCCTCAGACCTAATTCAAGTATTGATCCAATGTAACTAATTATTGAAAGTTACCTAGTTGCAAGCTAACTTTGGGATTTCCTAAGTGTAGAAGAAAGGAAGCCAAAAGAATACCCACCCAACAAGAATTTACTAGACATACACACTAGTTGATAGCATGTACACCTCTCGTTGACTACAAAGAATTGGCAATTGTCAAACAACCAGAAATAACCCAAATGCCCATGAACAAGAGAGTAAATTTTCTTGTATTAAATGGAATACTATACAGTGATAAAAAATGACCAAGACAAATAAAAACCGAAATAAATCTCACAAATTTGTAACTCACCAACTGTCCCTACAGAAAAGTTCTTAATTTATCTTAACACTTTCTAGTGGTTATTAACAGCAAACTAAGAATTTAAAGTCAATAAAATCTCATAATTTAAAATTTTAAGAAAAAGCAATTCTCCAAAAAATGACTATCTGACTTGGTGTAATAGAAAGAGCAAAGATGACTGAATAGGCTATCCATTTCAATACTGAACACAAAATCAAATTTCTAGAAGGTGCAAAAAATCCCTTAGGCTATCTGAAGAGTTACTATCAACATGATTCTGTACCCATTGTGTGATGTACACTGAGATTCAGTAAAATAAGTCTATGTCATTTGAAAATCAAATAAATGGCTACAGAATATTCTATAAACTTAGAAACGAAGATCTATCTTACCCATCAGTTTATTACAGTTCTTTAAGTTAGAGCCTTTTAGTTTTTCATAAGCTATATACACAGAAGCTAAGGAAAAAAGGCTTGATCAAGGGCAGTTTGCTTCACATGTGTTAGTACCAGTTTTTGTTCCTCCCAAAAAACAAAGCTGATACTCTGGGACCCACTGCAAAGAAGCACACAAAAAATACTTCCAAAAAATTAATTTAAAAAGATAATTACAGAATCAAAATTAAGTCTGTTTAATAACATTAATGGGAATTGAAACCAATACAATTAGAAACAGATTAGAGCAAGCATAATGTAAGGATGCATAAATGTCACTCCAAAATGAATGAGGCACATTTTAGTAATGTATCAGTATATCACTGCAGAAAATTTTGCTTTGCAAACAGAGGACACTGATCTCACCTGATTTCATTTTCATACTGTGGGGACAGTCTACCTGAATTCTGGTAAAAGCTTTTCAGGAAAGAGGGGGCAGTGAAGGAAGGGGCAGAGAAGGAAGTGTGAAGACTTGGAAGACTGGAGGAAGAATTACTCTCCTTGTGCATGCGCCGAACTGATGGAAGAATGCTGAATACAGAAAATACAGCAAATTTGTCTTAATTTATATTTCAGTAAACTCTTCACTCACTATGAAAAAGCATATAAACAGGTTCTTGCTATTAATTTAATCACTGTTTGAAAGGCTTAGGACTGGATCTTATAGGGGGAAAAAGGAGCATGCATTCTTTCTATTTAGATAACTACGAGCTAGTTTCACTCTTTCATAAATTGAACACATCTGTGTGGTATTTCTAACCATATGTGTTTATCTCTAAAAATCTTAACAATTTTCAGACAAAAAGTGTTTGTTCTTACATGCAAAAGATACTTCAAGGGGAAAAACTAGGAAAGCACAATAATTAACAGGAAATAAACTCTAGAAGGAAAAACTGATTATCAGTATTGCAAAGGCTTAAGTATTTTAAGGATATAACCCTTCCAAAAATTCAAGAACAGCATGTATGGTTACTGGAAGTCATTATAACACCTTTGGTTCAACAAACATTAATGTCCATGTTCTTTGCTGCAGTCTAAGGAATTGTGCAGATAGGATTTTATTCAAACCCCTCAATTTCCTACATAATTCTTTTTTCCTAGGAGATTGTTTCCGTAGCAAGTTTCACAATGAAACAAAATGCATTTTTTATATTGATAGAAATAATATGAGCTTATATATTATGTAATCTAAAAATATTACATTTATAATAATCTAAAATAAGTAATGCTTTAAATTTCAAAAATAACTTTTCTTAGAAAAAGATTTATTGCCTTGGATAAATATAAATGAGGTGATCATAGAAAGACTTGATATACACATGAATAATCTGCTTTTTTTTTTTACAAAAGAACATCTAAAAAGAAATAATGCATTGATTTATTTTTATACATTCTAAATATCTTATTTTTATCCCAAATTTAGAGATTCAAAACAATGCAAATAAAATTGTAAACTGGAAAGAATGATACTGGAACAGCTGATATAAAAAATTATCCTATTTTTACTTAAGAGGTTCACTATACAATCTTGTTTCCTGTGCCAAACTCACAGATAAAGACGAAAAATAAAATCATTCCTAGGATATAAATTCTGTTTTGTGCTACACATTAGGAAGTATAATCACATGACCAATCCAAATTTAGTTCATTAATTATTCCTTCCCAAGTGCCAAATAATTCATCAATATTTTTCAAAATACTATGTAAGATAATTTCTTATGATCACACAACCCAACAAGTAGAGTAATGTGTATTTTTTTTCACAGATGTCAATTTATTCTAGGTAAAAATTTTAACAACTTTTATATTTGGCTTTATCATGAAATAAAATATAGTGAAATAGTATCACATAGGTGAAGGTAACATTAGGTGATTTTTTTAACCCTTGTATTTTATAGTAGGCTAACAGGAAGTGCTATTGCTATCTTACTCTTGAATTTGCTGACTTTGTTTCAGTAGAGTCATCAACCAGAAGACAGAAAAACGTGATGTCAGCAAGTTTTTCCAATAAAACAGCCACATGATAACCTGTCTCCATTTTTGTGGGGGGAGAAAGTTTCCATCCAAAATGTTTAATCTCGCCTTTTTGGGTATGCTTTAAATCTTGCCTTGTTTACTTAGTAACTGTGGTTTTTATAACTCAATGTATTTTTATGGTCCTTTCTAAAAACTCAATGTTGGCTACAGTGTGAAACCACAATACTTCTTAACTCCACCATGATCAACATAGAAGTGACAGGAGAATTTATTTCACATTCCAGAGAGAGGTTTGGACTCACCTGCACTGTTCACTGGAGCTCTGCCTCAGAAGAGGGGAGCGAACCCCGTGGGTCCTCCCATCTTGTAAATGCAGCTTTCTCTTTGTGCTCGAAGGTGGGTGGCTGAACGTGTGTGCCCTTCTTCGAAACTGTGGGGAGTCAGAATCCTCCTCGGGGAACATGTGCCAAGCTGAGGACAGTGGGGAGGCTGGTGGAGTCCCGGGTGGCGAGTCTCCCGGTGAGCAGTCCTGAAAGGCAAGCAGGAGTGAAGTCTTTTCTTCCTAAGGGACATGGCATATTTGCTTCAACACAGAGCTCAAAAGTGACAGGGTGCCTCTTCTTCCTCCTGAGTCATGACAAAACTTTTTTTTTTTTACCTCAATCCATGCGGAAGGCTAATCAGTTATCACCACAAACCATTTCTTCTGATAAGCAGCTGTAAGACAACATCCGTAAAGATAGCCCAGAAAGTGAAAGGGAAGATAAGAAAGGTATCTTCTCCCTAATGTTTTGTAGTAAAATGCTACAGCTACTGTATTTTTGCCAGTGTTGTAACAAAGATGAAAAAATATCATGACCAGAAGAGGGTGGAGTTTGTGTTTACATAGCTACTGATTTCCGTGACCTATCAGCTGCATGTTTCCTGTACTGTCAAAACAATATCACAAGGCATAAGTGCTCAAATCTCATGGCACAGACCTCAGGAAAATAAAGCCTGTTAAGTATCTTCCTTCACTGTGGATGTTTCAATCCAACTCCATGGTCCCTGAGGTAAAAATTTTTAAAGACATAAAAAACAGGAAATGAATGAAAAGTGAGCTATGCAGGGACACATCTCATGTTGCATGGGTAGACATCATAAATCTTTCTGTGGAGACAGGTAGGCTGCTTACACTTCCCAGAACAGGCACATTGTAGAAGTGTTTAGCTTGATAAACAAGGGCTAATCAAAGGCATTGCTGGCTAACAGAATGTTTAGTAAAAACATTTCAGTATTTTCCCTTTAAAAAAAAAAGGATTATATTTGCCTCAGGTGACATGTTGCATGAAACAGGAAACAGAAAGCCAAACCTAGTGAGAACTGTCTAGGAAATAAATAAGAGTCTTGTGTTGCATTTAAAATGGTTTAAAAAAAAGTGGGGGAATAGAAGTAACACAGAAAGAGAATTTAAAAAGTCAAGATCACTCCATAAATACAGCAATAACATCCCTTACTTTTCTATAGCTTCACAGCAATATTAATTACTACTAATTACTATTAATTACTGCCTTCCTAGAGTAAACTATTTTGAAACAGCAACACCCCGAGAGCAACAGCCAGCCTACCAGGGATAGTGTTCTGCCCCAGTAAGACAGCCTCAGCTAAATGAAGAATGACATACTTAGCAAATACCCAGAAACTTCTTACTTAAGGTAATAAACTTCAAATATTGTTTTAAAAGTCATAAAGGGGGCCTCCCTGGTGGCGCAGTGGGTTAAGCAACGCACTATGAAGCAAACTGCAGCCACTGCAGCACGAGTTCGATCCCTGCTGCCGGCCAGGGAGG
>JAGFMF010011654.1:94210-107043 GCA_019455555.1 Galemys pyrenaicus | reverse complement strand
TTCTTACACACATGCACACACATCATTCCAGGGATCCTCGACTACACCGATGACAAAAAAAAAAAAAAAAAAGTGAAAGGTGCCTGCCACAAAGGAAAACTGTAGAATGGGCAACGTGATCAAAGTGTACCCAGTGCCAGGGTACCCAGGCTCAGGAAAGCCCTTTCAGGACAGGGAGGTCCATGGCTTATCATGCCCATTTCAAAGATGAGGAGATTAAGGTGAAAGGTATTCGGTGCTTAAGGCTACATAGCTATGGAGAGTCAGGTTTAAGTTTGAGGTCATTTGATTTATGAAGCACCAGTTTGCTTTGTCATCTCCTTCCATGTAATCACTTTCCCCCGACTCTATCTCTCAGGTACGTTGTGCTCACGGTCCAAAAGCTGGGTCTGCCTGAGGCCAGCAGGACTCTGGGAAGGTCTGTCATTCTCTCTCCTGGCTGAAAGTTGTTCCGGAGAGCCCCTCTCCATTTAATTTTACTTTGTTCAAAAGTTAGTTGCAAAAGACACAGCTCTAGGCTCACCCCATCTCATCGGGTAAGGTGCCCAACTTCCCGGGATAATGCCTCTAATGTTGTGGTTGGTTTCCAATGGGCCCGCCCCTTCCTACGGCAGACAAAGCATAGACATAGGCTGGTTTCAGAGCTCATCCTTGCAGCTTTAGAACTTTGCAGGGAAGACATGCTCTCTGGGTGCCTTGACCAAAAATTAGGGCAGCAGACTGAGCCGCATGGAAGGACGTGTGCTGTACATCACAGCTTCACTGGTGAAACTTGTCACGGTGCACGGACGAGGATTACCTTTGATGTCACAACATGTATTGCCTCTTATTGAACCTAGCTCAGTTGGTTTGGCAGCTCTCTTGAAGGGGGACTTTGATGCTCATCTGAGATATCATTTGGTTGACAAAAAGCAAGTTCCTAAATAAAGCAGACCATGAGTAAATAAAATCATTGCCTAAAGGGATGACAAAGTACTACAACCTCTCCTAAAGGTTGCACCTCATTTCTTTTTCTACTGGCAGGGGAAATCAAAGCACTGAGTTGTCCAAATGCTGGGGAAGGTGTGGAGATAAAGAAACCCTGTTACACTACTGGTGGGAAGCTGTGAGGAAGATCCCCAGGACACTAACAGTGGATCTACCACGACGCAGCAATTCCACTGCTAGGAACCTACCCCAAGGACACAAATAGACGAATTCGAAAGGAAACCCGCACTGCTATGTCTGTTGCAGCAACAGACATAGCTATTTAAACTAGCCAAGCTATGGAAACAACACAAATGCCCCCAAAGTGACAAATAGATCAGAAAGTTGTGATGTACTTACACAATGGAATACTATTCACCAATCAAAAAATACAAACCCATGCCGTTTGTGGCAACATGGATGGAGCTGAGGGTTTATGCTAGAAGTTAGAAAGAAAAGAGATAAATACAGCATGATGCTACTTATATGGGGAATATAGAGAAACCAAACAAACGGTCAAGGAAAGGTCGAAACTTGCAAGCTGACCATAGAACTGAGGCACACAGTCAAGGATGGAAAGAGGGGAGCAAATAGGGGAGGAATGAACACAAAGGTATGGGGGGATGCTTCACGGGTGAAACAGGGGCAGGAGAAATATGGGGACTATAATGATGTAGTTTTTTGGACAAGAAAATAAATCAATATAAAAGAAGTCACTGAACGGCAAAAAAAAGCACTGAGATGTCAAAGGACATGTGCAGCTGACACACTATTTGTTGGTTGGCGTGAAGTTGATCTCAGGTGGCCTTTCCACTGTGGAGCCCAGGCTAACGAGGAACATCGGGATGGGAAATGTCTCTTTGAACTCACTCAATTCGGAAACGAACACCTTCCTCACACCAACTCTGAACACCATCGGACACCATCCCAACAAAACAAAACACAGCTCTTGATAAAAACAATCCCTTTGACAAGACATGGAGATGCACGAGAGGCTACAGGCGCAGGAAGACTTGAATTCAAACAAAATGACACACACAGCCACGATTTTCTCTCCCATGAAGTAGGATTTCAGCGATGGAGGAGAGAGGGCTCAACACAGGGCCTGGCACATAGTAGCACCCAGACATATTGTGCCTTAACGTCATCCCTTTCTTTCTGTCCCCAGGGAAAGCACAGTCAACCTTGCCAGCAGAATTAACATTGCTCTTATGACAAATACTTTCTACTGCAACTATTTTTGCTTGGATTTTGAGGGCTGGCAGCGAACGGTTGTATCAGGGAGCTGCTGACACATAACAAAACAGGCCCAAATCCAGTGACTTGAAGCAACTACCAATTCCTTTGCTGGGAATCCTGCAGGTCAGCAATTTGGCCTGGACTCGTCTGAGTGCTTCTTGTGCTGGTCTCATGAGGTTTACCTGTGCACCTGTGACCACTCGCCTAGCCTTGCTGGAGCGCCTCTGGATTTTACTCAGATCACCCTTCTACACCAGACACAAGTTTTACTGTAATCTACTACAAAGTGCTAGCCATCGTTCTTAGGATCCCGCAGCATTTGGTTTTTGGTAGGTGAGCTTGCTCTGGGGAATGTCCTCATTTCTCCATTATATTTTCTACATAATGACTGCTGCAATACATCAGAGCTACTCATCTTTTCAATGTTAACATTTCGCTGTATCACTTCGGGGCATTTGTCTCCATGTGTTTCCCAAGCATACAGCCATATCACCTACCAGTAACGACATGTTTCTTTCTCTTTACAATCTCACCACACGCACCAGAAAGAACACCTCAAACCACAGGTAAAAATGATCCCAGTGATACTCGCTGTATCTGCCTACATCCTGACCATAATGGGTTTTTTCGAGTTGCTTAATATCACTTATGTATTTGCACACTGAGGACTCCTGCCGGTGGAAATCCATTTTCAGAGCCTGTCCTTAATCACCGCACGGCCTTTAAATGGTCTTTGATGACCATCTATAGGCCCTGAAAACAGGGTCCTCAGCAATGGAATTTCTATGTTTTGATGTTGCTCCCTGTCTCCATTTGCCAGCTTCTTCACACAGTAAGCCCCGCACATCTTTCTCCTATTATGCTCCAGATGCTGCAGCTGTCTGCTGCCTCCGGGAATACGGTCATCTTTTGGAGCTACTGTGGGTTCAAGTGGAGTGGAGCTGATCCCAGGAAACTGAGCGAAACTGTTGCCCAGAAATTGCCCTGTGAGTTTCCTAACTACTGTCATTTCCATTGCAGACTCCATTTGCCCTTCCGTCCAGTTTTCACCATGCTGCTCCTCTAATGCCAGCGGCGGTGGCAAGAGTCAGGCAAAGAGGCCTAAGTTGCCACTTGGCAAAAGTCAGGGGGCAGCAGAGGTCTGCTCCACAGGTTACTCTTAGAGCCGGGAGGTGGCAAGAACGAAGCCAAAGCAGAGCTTGGATCTGTGGGCTTTTAAGTTGCTGGGTTTGGAGCTGTGAGGTGCCCCTTGCTGGCCAGGAGGAGCCAAGGACCAAAGAGAGACTTGTGAGGGTGCACGTGCCAGTGGCCATGCTGAAGGTCCTGGCCAGCAGGCGACTACAAGTCGAAATAGAAAACAAAGGTTTCCTCAGCCATGTCTCCTAAATTGCCAACCATGATCGCTGGTGAGCGAGAGAGGCAGACAGACAGATTGACAAAGACAAGGAGAGAGAGAGAGAGAGAAGGGTGGACTGTGCAGGGCAGAGCTTCTGGGGATGTCATCAAACTCGGCTGGTTCTCCACCTCTTCCATGAGTAGGACTCCAAGCGCACAGGGCTCTCAGGACCAGGCCAGCAATCAGACCAGGACAGTGAGGGACAGAGATGACTAGCGGTCAAGAGGGGTCCAAGATAGGCAGTCAGGGAGGGGCTGTGCAGCCAAGGCTGGCAAGGTGCACCTGTTGCTGGAAAAACACCCCCAGCACAGCACGAGGCGACTCAGCCACGATTGGGTGGCCTCGGGCCAAGACACCAGGGGATCCCTTGAGCCAAACCCAGACCTTCCTAGAAATAAGCGGGTGCGACCCAGGAAGGTGACGCCGCTGCCCTGGACAGGCCTGTGTGGGAAACGACCGCGCCTGGGTGTCGCGCAACCTGCCGGGGAGGGGCATGGTGGCCGTGCCGCAGCGCCACAGCCAGGCTGGCCGACCGGCGCACGTGGAAACCCCCCGGGCCAGCCACCTCGCGCCGGACTCAACTCCCAGCGCACACGCACGCGAAGTCGGCCCGGACGGGCGGGGCGCCTGCGCACTGGGCCCCGGGCGCCGAGGGCGCCGAGAGCGCTCAGCGCGCCAAGCGCGGCGAGAGCCCCGAGACCCCCCACAACCGCCCCGCCCCGCCCCCGCCCCTCGCCCTCGCCACCGGCGGGCACGCGTACGCGGAGCGCGCTGCGGACGCGCACGCAGAAGCGCCTCACCTCACTCAACCCCGGCCCGGCTGGCTGCGGGCGCGCGGGCGGGCGGGCGAGCGGGCGGAGCGACGGCGGCGCGCCAGACGCGCGGGGGCTCTGCGTGGGTCTCGGGCCCGCGGCGGCGGCGGCGGCGGCGGCGGCGGCGGCGCGTCGTCCCTCGGGCGCGTGCGCTCGGGCCCTGGGCGGGCGCGCGGGGGCCGAAGCCTGACGCACTCGCCGCCCCCGCCCCGCCCCCGCCCCTCCTCGCCTGGCGCTGGGGCTCTCGCTGCCCGGCGGCGCGTCTCTCCAGTCCCTCGCCTCGGCCCTTTCTCTCCCCGCCTCCGCGCGCCACTGCGGCGGCCCCGGCCCAGGCAGCGGCGAGCGCAGGAGCCCGCGGCCCGGACGATGAAGTGCAAGCCGAACCAGACGCGGACCTACGACCCGGAGGGGTTCAAGCGGCGCGCCGCGTGCCTGTGCTTCCGGAGCGAGCGCGAGGACGAGGTGCTGCTGGTGAGCAGCAGCCGCCACCCGGACCGCTGGATCGTGCCGGGCGGGGGCATGGAGCCCGAGGAGGAGCCCGGCGGCGCGGCCGTGCGCGAGGTGTACGAGGAGGCGGGAGTCAGGGGCAAGTTGGGCCGGCTCCTGGGCGTCTTCGAGCAGAACCAAGATCGCAAGCACAGAACGTACGTGTATGTACTGACTGTCACTGAGATCCTGGAGGACTGGGAAGACTCGGTGAGCATTGGGAGGAAGCGAGCGTGGTTCAAAGTCGAAGATGCCATCAAGGTTCTCCAGTGCCACAAGCCCGTGCATGCCGAATATCTGGAGAAACTAAAGCTGGGCGGTTCCCCAACCAATGGAAACTCCATGGCCCCGTCCCTGCCAGAGAGCGAGCCCTAGTATGTACCGCTCCTGCACAGACGCTGCCTCCGCGCCGCCCCGGTAGCCCAGCCGGCCCGAGCACCTCGAGTGCCATGTGCGGTCTCCCGGGGAGGAGGGAGGCTTCTTTTGTTTCCGGGCAGACCTCTGCCTCGCGCTCGCAAACCGTCTGGCTGGCCGGGCACTGTTTTCAGGCCATTTGCACCTTTGTCACATGCTCTGAAAATCGCTGCCGGCCGCTTGCTCGGACCTGTTTGCAGAAGCACAGCTGCCGGCCCGGGCTTCTTTGCAAGGTGCCCGAAGTGCGCACCGGCTCCTGGGCTCTGTGTGTGTGTGTCTGTGTGTGTGTGCGAGCGCGCGCGTTTGTGTGTGTGTGCCAGCGTTTGTGTGTGTGTGCGGGCGCGTGTAGCGCTGCGGTTGGTTGTCGGCTGTCTTTCCCTTTACACACACACCCGTGTGTTCGTGTTTGGTATTTGTGGTGCTTTGGGTGCCAGGCTTGCCTTTCCTTTTGGAGTGAGGCCTTGACAGTCCAATCAGCTTGGGGGTGTGGCGTCTTTGATTAATTCTTCTTCTTAACTTAGGTTGTCACTCACAGCACTGACCCTTGTCACACTGCGCTCCTGTGATGGGAATTGGTTTAAACGATCGCTTTTGACTTGAAAATAGTAATAATAGGCATTTAGGAAATGTCACGTCTTGTGCTCGTGCCACATTCCCTAATCGTTTTCTTTCCAGACACGTGATCTCACCACATTTTGCAGAAATGTCCTTATTCCGGTGGCGATATTTTGATTTTCAAAAATGCCTCACAGTTGATCGTTTTCCACTGCTGGCTTGAAATGGGCATTTCCCATATAACCAAACGTAGTGAGCCAGATACTGCCCGACCTGGTGGCGAGTTCTTAGCCAGGTGCATCGCATCGGGAGGACTGTGTTCATAGAGTGTGCTTCGGCAGGCTCCATTCCAGCTCCACTGCCCCTTTCTTAACTACCCTAGGAGGACCATGGTTCTCTCTATAAGTTAGTGTTGGAAGGAAAGTTATGCCTCATATTTGAGCTGGTGACATTCCCGTTAGACTTAGCTCAATACCAGTAGCCAAAGGGCTGGACTTTTAGGTGATAATTGCACCTCAGTTGAGTCAGTTTGCTTTCTTGCTACTCTGCTGTTCCAGAGTTCTCAAACTGTTAGGACACCTGAGTCACCTGTCTTAAATATTAAAACAAACTTTTCTGGCTGCCAAAGTAAAGACTCTCACATTTGCTTGGATATTTGCTTGAAATCAGCGAGCACATCAAATTGGGTCGCCTATATCTCATTCATCAGAAAGTAGCTGCAAGTAAAGCCTACTTTGTAAAGTGGGCTTCAGTAATTGAAAGAGCATTCCTAATATATTAATATAATCTAGAATATATCACATCTCAATCACTAGTAGTTTTATTTAAACTTTTTGGTTACCAAAGTTTTTTCAGGGGAAGGTCTTTTTAGAGAAATTTAGCTGTGATTCTTCGGTCCCCTCACAATGGTTGAGGACTACTCTTGTGAAGAGACTGTGAGTAGGGGCTGCCTTTCTATACATAACACTTAATGTATTGAAAATATTCTGTAGTTCAATTTAATAAATATAAGTTGTTAGTAATCATTTAAATACTTTGATATTATAAATATATCTAAGGTACATATTGTAGTTAGCAAAAAAGTCAAAGGAATGAGTAAAGTAGAAAATAAATCTTTAAAAAGGTCATATATTTTTATCTTAATTATGTAGAATTATCAAATATTTGTTCAAAATATGATTTCTTTATACAGAAAGACATGTCTAAAATTTTAAACAATCTTTATAAATTCTACAGCTTGTCCCTATTAGAACAATCCAAATCAACCAGTGGTTTCATTAACCTGAGATTTTTTGAATATACACTAACTAGAGAAACTGGATTGTTGCTTTATAACTATTTCCTACATAAAACTGCCTCCATCTAAAATGCTCTCACCTGTACCTGGTAGGTTGCACTTATACATGGTATTTTTAGAGATTACACTATACAATTTTATATTTTGACCTTTATGTATATAGATATACATATATATAATACTAATATACAAATGTGAAAAGTATAGTGTTTTTTACTCAACTCTTAAATTTCTAAGATTTTTGTTTCTAAATTACAACAAATCATTTTATAGTTATTACACTTTTAAACTTTCAAATTTACCTGGGCATTTGTTATATATGCTTTGGAATTCAGTCTGAAAAAAATTGAAAGAACCCTAAAATCTTTCACTTTAAAAGAGAAGTCAAGAATTCTTATACCAAGATTGTCCATTTATGTCCATTTATGTCAGACGTCTCTTGTAAGTCTTTTCCATTTCAAAAGCAGCAGCAGTTCTGTGCTGACCTGTGTCTATGCAGGTGTCTTTTTCCCTTCCTCCTTTTCCTAATTAACTTGTCCTTTTAAAATGCAATAAATAAATAAAAGAGAAGTAAAAAACTTCAAACTGAAAATGTTGACATGGAGGTAACCAGGAGGCATTTATAATCTCCATCCTCCAAGTGTTTGATGCACAGACTCCTATAGAGTTATGGCATAGCATCCATACATTATTTATTTGATGCTCAAATTAAAAAATATACATATTAATCTTTTAGCTCATACCCCTGCACAAAAAAGACAATGCATTGATCAGTTAATTAAAACCTTAAGACATGAGGTAGACATTTTTTTACTATGTTTTCATTTTCTTCCCAACTTGATAACTATCCCATTTTTATCTTTATTTTTCTCCATTTTTATCTTTAAAAAATTAAATCCTGTTGTGTTAAATGTAATACTAATATACATGTAATTTCCCCAGAGGGCTAACGAATTATATTTTCTAAGAAACCTATGTTCTGTTGATCAGAGAACTGTTTTGAAAGAGGTAACTCCAAAAGGGATAGGGGTGACTATAAATAATTTTAATTCTTTTTTGAAATTTGTGAAGTTCTCAACATTTTTATATTTAAAAGCACCAAGTAAATAGTAAAGTGTATATATATATAAGGGTTAGAACAGGTAACTTGTAACACAAGCATTGGAACACCTTTCCAGGATAGATGGTGTAAATGCACTGAAACTGGAGCTGCTTCTCTCACTTCCCTTAAATGAAGTCCAGTTCTAAGAAAGCAGTTCCTCCACCAGTAGTTGTTATCTGAGGAAAGGATAGTGAAAATGCTGCTGTGGGGCCTATGACACTAACAGCTGGCCAGAGTTTTCTTTTTTTCAGAGTTCCTTTTGTGGAAGCACCAAACCAAAAAAAAAAAAAAAAGGAAGTGTTTTCAGCATCATTCTACTACTATAATTATCTTTCTAAATGGCTGTTGACCTGTAAGAACTCTGCAAGGACTAGAACCTAACCCAAACCCTTCCAATATCCTTCAAACCTAGAACAGTGGTTGAAACTTGAAGGCATTTTGCATTGATGCACAGATTAAAAATGTTTACTAATGTATTATTTCTTAGCAAAATATTTTAGGTAAGAGAATTCGTTATTCCTACAGGCTCTCATCTGGCCTCACAGTGGATTACATTGGATATTTTACTAAATACTTAGTTTTTCCAATACTAAGGGTTTGGTGACCCATAGACTACTCTCAGTAAATACTTGTTGACAAGAGGAATTGATGAACTATAAAACTATTGAGTTTTTGTTCTTTTTTAGGTGAATGGCATAGATGTTGTTCAGACTCATTTGAAAGAACCCAATGATGAATGGAATTGTGAAGCACAGGTGAGCTCTTTCACACTCCCACGGACACAGCTCATCCTATGCTTCTGGACCCTTCTTCCCTGTTCATTACAATGACTACTATCTACGTTGTTGCACTACCACTGTATCTGTACAGACTTCCATGTGACTCTATGGCCTGTTTCTGCTGTTACGATTATTTGTCTGTAATTTTCCAGGTTACATGACCTTGAGTGCAAGTATTATTTACTTAGTTTTTTTTACATATCTAACATATAAGACATAACTTGAAATATTATAGACAGCACTGAGGATTTAAATGATATTTTGTAATGATACTGAGTAGCAAAGCATTCATTTTCTAATCTGGTGTTATTACAGTATTGTCTAGCATATATATGTGGCTTTTACATGCCAAATGTCACACAAGTGTTTCAAGGCAGCTGTGAGACTAACATACAAAAGTTCTTACTCATATTTTTGCCTGTGTCGTCGCAGACATTTATGTGCTGTCTCATGGCAGTGTGCACCACATATGAAAATACTTGCCATAATTTTGAACCTAAATCTGACTGTGCCTCTAGACATAATTCCTAATCTTATAAAATACAGGGAAGAGAGAAACTTATCACTGTGTACCACAGAAGTGATATCTGCAGAGTCAAAACTGTAGTGCAGAAATGACCCAGTTTCTTCAAAAATTAATGGCCAGAACAAAAGTAAGAGATGAAGGTTAAGCCTATAGATTCAGAGAAATATAAGCAACATAGCAACCAATTGTAATATATGGGCCTTTTTTGGATCTTGATTTGACTAAACTATAACAAATATATTAGTTTTTGTTGGTTGGGATAATGGTTTTATGGTTATGTTGAAAACAAGAGTTCTTACCTTTTAAAGATACATTCTCAAATATTTATGGTGGAAAGATACTTGAAATTTGCCTCAAAATAAGTCTGTGGATGTTAAGTGCTTTGGAGGTACTGATGAAACAACCTTGATCTTGATAATTGTTAAAGCTGGGTGATAGTTATATGATGGCTCATTAAATATGTTCCTCTACTTTTGTATGTTTGACATTTTCATAATAAAAACTTAATAAATTGTTATCAGCGTTCTCATTGAAGCTAATATATAAGACTTAGTGAAAAGAAGGAAAGGCAGAAAAATTTTAGACTATTTAGAAAATGCGGGCCCTAGGGACTCTCTGGTGGTGCAAGCAGTTGAGCTCCACACTGTGGGGTTTCCACAGCCACCACCCGCTGCTCCCCTCAGCAGTGTATTTCAGTCCATCTGCCTATTCTGCTCCCCATTCTGTCTCTGGTAAATCTTCTCCCCCCCCATGCCTCTGGCCTGTACCCCAGCTTTCTGTGCATAAATAAAATCTTTAAAAAAAAAAAAGAAAATGCTGGCTCTGGGGTTTCACCCTGGAGTGGCTAATACTTGCCTTACTACACACCAGCATTAGGAGTTTTTCCTTTTAATTTGACCCACTGAAATTGGAAGAGTTAAAGTTTCATACTTTATATTTTCCACCTTATGCCTTATTTATACTCTGTATTTTTATTTATATGTATATGTATATTGCAAAACAGGAGTTGATTTTATCACTATATTGAGTGTGATTTCTAATAACAGTGTAATTCATAATCAATGTGGAAAATCAAATGGGTGGATCCACCAGAGAGAAAATTTATAGACTTTTATAAAAGTTCATTTGGTTCCATTTTTGAATCGTTTTTTGGGGGACTATAGTGACTGTAGACTTGTTCATGGCATATTATTCACTAACTTTAAAGTGATATTTAGAGGTAGGTGGAACAGGAAGGTAAGTAGTTAGCATTCCTGACACTGCAGCAAACCATCATGTGTCCTTCATAGACTGCAAACATTCGTTCAGTTTTACACTAAGAGTTCTCTAACAGCTAAAATCATCTAAGTAACAGTTAGTGAAGCTCTGCTGAAATCAGCAGGTTTGGGGTCTGTCCTGATTTTTTTGTTGGTGAAGATGGAACAAGCCAAAATTAAGAACATCAGAGTCCCCCTCCATAAGTGTGAGGGGTTGTAAAGCAGACAGTCCATTCTACTCCTGCTCTTTCTGTGTGTTCCAACTCCAACAGGAGTCGTATTCCCAAAAAACAATTGATTCCTGGAAGAGGAGAGATGAAAGGTTTACTCAGCTCCTCTCTGCCTACAGCTGGGTGGCACTGTCAATTCCAAGGTTCCCCTTTAACAAGGAAGCATGAGATTACTGAGTAGTTTTTATCGATCTTTCCTCCTAACTTGAGTTTACTCTAATTTTAGCACATTTCTATCATTTGGATGCAAGCAGAGCCAAAGGAACTAAAACTAGGTGGTGGCACTTAGGTGGCGGCTATAAATTTAAAACAAATGGTGATTTGGATTCCAACAAGCATGGTTCAAACTGGCTTGACCATCTACTAGTGGTGTGGCTTCTACCAAATTACCTCTTCTTTTTTTGGTTTTCTCATCTAAACAGCACTGCTTTCAAGAAGCACTTCTTGAGATAGAGTGAAGTTAATCCCCTAGAGTTTGTTTCCAGACACCACTGCTTGGTTGTGACATAGTTGTAATCAAAATTATACTTAATAACCTGAATGTGTCTTCTCACCTCTGAGGTCCCATGGCTCTGGGACCCAGACTAAGTGTCTGGGTTGTGTCCCCAGTTTGGCAATGACTTTAGAACACAGTACCAACAGTTGCTCATGGCACGTTTATTACATAAACTATTATCTGTCAAAAATGTATTGCTGTTATTTTACTACATTTATGGGGAAATGTGAATATTGAGACACATAAGAATGATCTGTACTTAAACTTTATGGAAAGAATAATTTGCTTCTACTTTGCAGAACTCTTCTTGTACCAATTATTCATAATTTCTTAGCTTCATAAAGTAGAATGTGGTACTCCTTAAGGTGCTGTACTGTCACTAGAGTGGTACTTAATAATTCACTGCAGGATTCCCAAATACAAATGATTGAAGGACATTATAAGTCCTCAGTATTAATTAACTTTAAGAACTGTTGGTAACTACAAGTATGCTAATCATTTTATAGGTAAAAGACACAGAGAGCAATCAGGATTGTGTTCATACAAACAAGACAAGGCCAAGACCTGACTGATGCAATTGGCAAAGATACAATGAGCCACTTTTAGATTTACACAATTTATTACTTACATAGACAGTACAAAGAAGAGTGAGCCGTAGGTGCCAGTTCCCCATGCCCTTGTCACGTATTTTCTCTCATCCCCTAAAAGACGAGAGAAAAAAAGGACCTCGATGGATGATACAAGTTTGGGGATACTCTATTGTTGAGAAATCAAATCTAGACTACAACGGAGTGGTTTTATATTCTATTCGAGATCAGAAAGCCCCATACCTCATCAAAACTGGTACATAGTAATAAGCTCTCATGACAACCTTCTAGGAGAGGTAAGTATGTGTAAGATCTAGCATCAAACATGAGACATCACTGAAATACGTTTAAATTATTATTTCGTCATGACATTTGTAAAATATTCACCTTCTGATGACCCATTCCCTTTATGGGAGCTTCTTTTTGAATATTGCATGTCCTGAAGACATCAATGTAATGTCCTATCTGAGGCACAGAAGGCTGCTTATATCAACTCCCTACAACCTTCCATTTTATGCTCAGGGAGGGTCACAAGGCATTTAACCAAGACTCAGATTAGCTGCAGTTTAAACCTACATGAATTGTCATCAGAGAAAAGCAAATCAAAACCACTATGAGATACCACCTCACACCAGTGAGAATGGCACATATCAAAAAAAGTAGCAACAACAAATGTTGGCGGGGATGTGGAG
>JAGFMF010011654.1:80349-94091 GCA_019455555.1 Galemys pyrenaicus | reverse complement strand
TACAATAGGTAAGACCTGGAAACAACCTAAATGCCCAAAAACAGATGAGTGGATCGGGAAGCTGTGGTACATATACATGATGGAATACTACTCAGAAATCAAAAATGAAAAACTAGACACATTCATAGGAACATGGATGGAACTGGAAGGGATTATGCTCAGCAAGACGCATTTATAGGAACATGGATGGAACTGGAAGGGATTATGCTCAGCGAAGTAAGTCAGAAGGCAAAAGAAAAATACCAGATGGTTCCTCTCCTAGGAGGAATATAGGGGAACCAAATAGGATCAAGGAAAGGAATAAGAACAATAATAATAATAATAATAACAATAAAGACATTAAAACCAAAAATGAAAAGACAAGGACAAATTGGGGACACTTGGTGGGGAGGGGAGGGGAAGGGTTGAGGGCAGATGGGAGCACAAGGGACTTAGGTGATGGTGCACTGGTGATATGGTGATGGGGAATACATGGGGATTACAATTGATGTCAAATATATGTAAATTTTTAAAAATTATAAATAAAAAAATAAACCTACATGAAAACACAAAAGGTGTTTCATGTAGGTGCCAGGCCATCATGGAAGAGACATTTTCCTACAATTTCATTCTCCTTTCACATATCCAACTACAAATTCTTTCTATAAATACAGGCATGTGTGATATAGATTTAACATTTGGTTATCTGTGAAGCAAAAGATTCTCAAAGTCTTTACCCCAAAAAGGACATCATGGATAAAGAATATAGGTGGTTGTCAATAGTTTAACCAGATAATAACCTTTGACCTAAGGGAGTAGAAATTTGCAAAGGCCAAGTTTTGGTTGGTAGGCCATCCAGTGCTAAGATAACTAACTGCCTGAAGTTTGGTCAGTTATTTTGATTGTTGGGTATAGTGCTTCATCAGAAACATCCTGGTTAAGGGATGAAAAGCAGCAGCAAATCACTGACCTTTCTCATGTCTGATTATGACATTGTACTCATAAAACATACAAACTCCTATTGTTATTCACACAGTTAATCCCAAGAGGACCTGCAAGGAGTCAAGTGGTGACCACCAGCACTATGGCATCTGCCCAGGGACTAAGCACAAGTGAGGTCATCTCCATCTTTAAGTGTGATAAACCGGAGGACTCAGGTTTAGCACTATCCACATTGCAGAGAGGCTCTGGTGTCTGTGATAAGTTTGCATGGTGCTTCTTCCAAGGCCCAAGGTGTAATTAACAATATGGATGGTCAATGATTCAAGGCCTCTGACAGCCTCTATTTCCAGGTGACCCCAGGATATAGGCAGCAGTTAGCACTCTAATGACATAAGGCATGGGGGCTAGTTGGTCAGTTTCTTGCATCAGAAGGCCAAGGCCATTGTGGATGGTCAATAAATTCTAAGAGGCATAAAAGGGGGTTGCTAAGGTCTATAGTGAATGAATTTTGGGGTGCCACTAACAGGAGTGCCTATAGAATTGCATTTGAAAAAACGTAGAGCCTTTGTTGGACGGGGTGCCATTCAAGGTGGGTCTATTTGCAAGGAACAGAATGGGCTTAAAGTTTGTAAGTGAAAAATATGGTGCCTCCACAACTACACCCACCCCAAGAAATAGATGTCAGGCTTGTTTTAATGTTGGTGTCAATACATTCAGTAGTGGCTTTTTAACAGTGTCAAGGATGGAGCAGTTTTCAGTTTACCGATGAATTTTCAGAAATTTGCTCAAAATGGCAAGGTTTTGCAGTATCATGGCCCATTCCCTTTTTGTAGCACATTCCTTTTTCCAAGGATTCCCTTGGAAGAGGATGGCATCAATATTATACCACACTTCTGCTCCTGGAGAAAGTTGAATTCAATGAAGGTGTTGCCTGCAAAGATGATGTGATATAGCAGTCTTGTTTAGGTATGCTATAAGTAGCCAGGTAAAGGTGTCTCATTTTCATTTGAAGGGTTAAGAAACTGGGACAGAGAGGCTTTTGAAATGGCACTAAACAAATTGTATTATCCAAATCTATAGTAGAAAATCATTATCAATTTCTGATTGAATAGGCAACAATTTCCATAATATTAGTTATGGGGGTCAAAATGAGTGGTATTGGTAATACATTGTGAAGTCCCATTCATTCATTCATTCATTCATTCATTCCAAGATGAACAAATTAGGCCAAGATGGCCAGATTAGGTTTTAAAATAAGTAACAAGGGTAATCACCCCTTTTCTAAGTAGGTCCTGTATAATGGGTTTTAATCTAACTTGGAGACTTAATTTCATTAGTCTGTACTAACTAGATAAGGATGGGGAAGATGTTCATGGAGTCATAGTTTTTCAAGCCTCTTTGTACTTTTTTATTATTACTTAGTGGTTCAGAGCACCCATGTCCACAAGTGCTATGACCATGGAGACTGGATCACTGGGACCTGAGGGTGGAGTTAAACAGCCAGGCTGGGTATAAAACCAGACATGTGGGCCTTGAGGGCTCTCTTCCTTCGAAGTCAGCTCTCAGCATGCTGTTGGGTTCCAGCTTGGAGGAACTGGTAGTTTTGTCTCCCTCTTTTCTCCTTGTGTTATTCTTTACTTTATTTCCCCTTCTTTTGTAAATAAAACCCTTTATTAACCTTTGTTGTGTGTGCCTGTCATTAGGGCATTATAAGTGCCTTTCAAGCGTGTGGGTGAGGACCCAGTCAGGCAAACCCATTTTATATCAGGGTTGCCCTGTAACACTACCACATGGTTAAGCTTACGATGATCCACTATCAACCTCCAAGATCTGTTTTCTGTACTGGCCAAATAGGTTAGTTCATATATAAGACATACATATGTGTGTATACACACATACACACAAATACATGTATACATACACATACATGTGTATATATTATGTGCGTGTATATATATTGTGTGTCACCTGTTTTGTGTGTGTGTGTGTGTGTCTGTGTGTCTGTGTGTCTGTGTGTCTGTCTGTCTGTCTGTCTGTCTGGTATACCACCAAGTTAGGTTGTGGGTCTTCGTGCAGTTTGTACCTATATATTTGTCTCTTCACAGGCTGAGATTTGACTGCCTAGCCATCCTTCTGTCAAGCACATAGTGCCTGTTGGCTTTTGCCCAGTGAGACTGTAACAGGGGCCTCTTGGGAGGTGTTTTCCAGGGCAAACAACATGAAAATACACCACTAAACAGGGTTCCCTTTTCCATATATAGTTGCAGTAGTTTTCTTTGAGCCTATGCAGCACCAGTGGCCCAGCACACCCAATTGGCCTTCAATATAACTGATCCACTTAACTAATCTCAGACCTCCTCAGGAACTGGAGGAAATTCAAGTGTACTAAAACCCACAAAGAAGCCCCAAATGGCTGCACATTGGCCATATCTGAGACAGTTTCATCTAGGTGGTGGCCAGCAACTTCTTCACATAACCATGACACTTTATAACATCTAAACTTACTTTTTCCCTTAACATAAGATTTCAACTTAATAATGGATGATTTTTGGGCAACATCCTCTGTTGATGGTCTCATTTCTGACCCTCCCCATGGTAGGGATGTCAGGATATAGCAACACTGCTGTCCCTTTATTATTCTGTAAAGATCCACCTGTAAGCCATAATAAACCATTTAGAGTCTTTCAAACACGGTATACCAGGTGGTCACCTGGGAGGGAGTCCAAAATCCCAGAAAGCACCTTTGTCTGACAGTTAAATCTTTCTGTCAGATGTTCCAGTCTGCATAATTGCGAGTTACTGACACTTCCAGCTGAAAGGGGTCCTTAATACTAACCAGCCCAAGTGGAAATCTGTATAGCTTCCTAGGTGGTTCCTAAGGAGTATTGGTGTATTAGGGCCACATTAAAAAAAAAAGCTACTTTTCAGTGACTTTGTAGCCCAAGTCCCTCCATTTTATAATTTAAAATCTCTTAGAATGGAGAAAAAGTTAAACAAAGCAGAAGTAAACACTAAGCACTTTGTTTTTTCTTCTCCCCTTACACCGGCCCCATGAGATTTACCCTCCAGCTGCATTCCCTGGAACCTTGAAAACTAAGTATGTTACTTCTCTTTTCTA
Organism: Galemys pyrenaicus; assembly: GCA_019455555.1. Classification (NCBI taxonomy): domain Eukaryota; kingdom Metazoa; phylum Chordata; class Mammalia; order Eulipotyphla; family Talpidae; genus Galemys; species Galemys pyrenaicus. The sequence continues at coordinate 90,052 of JAGFMF010011654.1, read as the reverse complement.
AATAGTTCTTGATGCCCCTTTTCAAGATCATGATAGCATCAGGGCAAGCCTCTGCCAGCCATTATGGGCTGCTAATCCTGGAGGTACACTCTCTGCTAGAGTAGATAAACACTGTAAGATGATGGTTATACTGGCACACCCTGGGAACACAAAGACCTTCATTCCCCTTTTGTGTCCTGCACCTCCTCACATTCCTTCCCTCTATAAAATGATAACACTCCACCATTCAGGGAGCTTGTAACTTTTGGGGTACTAACCGAATTGCTGACTCCTGTGGTAGCTACCTTGTATAATAAACTCCTTTGTGCAAAGACACTCTTGTGATTCAGAGTTTGGCTTTCTGGGCATCCAGTGAAAGGCCTGGTTTGATCATTAACAATTTTATGTGATGGGCTTATTAGGATCCTCAAATACTGAACAAATCTACCAGGTGTTAGACCTCCTTTTTGTTTGCTATTTTTCTTTTGTAAATGTGATCAGTGTTTCTCTATGAGGTTCAAGATTATGCTAGAGGTATCATCCTACATGGTTACCAAGAACATATGTAGATTGCTAGCCACTGAGTCTTGTTAAGTTTAATCTTTTAGCCCTGGTTACTCATATACAGGATCACAAATTTAAAACAGTGTGTATGGGGTCTCCCTGGTGGCACAAGGAGTTAAGATTCAGCATTATGAAGCTATCTGAAGCCACTGCAGCATGAGTTCAATCCCTGGCCAGGGAGCTGACCCACATGGCGCAGCAGACCTCTCCTGTCTCACCCACTGCTCCCCTCAGCAGTGTATTTCAGTAGATCTGCCTATTCTGCTCCCCACTCTGTCTCTGGTGAGTCCTCTCACATGCACCCTACACCTCCTACACCCCAGTTCTTATATGCATATATAAATAAATCTTTTAAAAAAATAAAGCAGTCTGTATGCTATCATTAGCCCTTCAAGTCAAAATAATGCCATCCATGTAATGGTACTAGAACACATCTGGTAAGGTTTCAGCTTTTGCTAGGGCTCAGCCTATCTCCTGGTGAGAAATCATGAGAGTTTGACTGTCCCTATTGCACCACACACAATATATATATATGTATATATATATATATTTTACATTTGACTCACTTGAAGGCAAAGTGACATTGATCATATAGATTCAATGAGATGTCTGAAAAGGCATCAGCTGTGTTCAACACTGTACCATAATCCTTCAGTCTGTACAATGAATGTGTTAATCACTATGTTATCTGAAACCACAGATTTCCTGCAGGAAATTTTCCTAGGTCTGTGTCCAGGCTTCCACTCTGGCAGTTTGTTGGACAGGATTTGTACACAATCCTAGGGGCACAAGGAAAGATTTTATCAATGATGTCATTAAGACGGCAATAGAGTAGGTTCCTTGCTTCATTCTTGAGAGGAACATGTAAGAATTAACTGGAGGAACGCTACAACATGTGGGTCTTGCAGCTTGGGGTGAAACTGAAGCACTCTTTTCAGCTCAGAGACCAATACAGACCACTCAAGAGAGGACATGGGAGAGATTCACACTTGTCAGTTCGGTGAAGAAAAACACCTCAAGCCTTTAGTTAGGGAAGAGAAAAGAGACAGCAGAACTGCCAGCTCAACCAAGGATTCTGGGGAGGGGAGACTCAAGAGAAACCCACAAAAAGGTGCTTGGGAGTCTCATACAGCAAGTTTCCCAGTAAAAAGAATGGAGAAGGTGCTCTAGACAGTTCTTCCACTTCCCCATCCCTCAGAACTGGTACAGACCTTGTATAGTACATTGACAGGGCTCAAACAGCCAAGACACAGACCTGGAATCCCAGGAGGAAAGAATTCTGAATGTCACAAATGTCACAAATATAAACAAGCCTACCCCTGGCATTTTTATGACAGTGGCTGGGCCCTCCATATTCCTTCCCTACCCTGCTGATACAGCAACAACAAAACACAGACCTCAGACTTCAGTACTACCAAAATCAGCAAAGGCAAAAGAAACAAAAATCAAATCAAATAAAGCACAGTACCATCTGCTGGTACTGTGTAAAACCACCAGGATAAGTAATTCAATGCTCAGTAACTAAACCAGCAACAGAATTGAACACTTTCAAGTTTATTATTTAAGTAGCAAAACATACGTAAAAATTATAATGTATGGAAAGTTCAGACCTCAAGGGAACATGACATCACAAGGAGAGAAAATAATCCAGCATCCAAGCACAAAGACATGAAGATTATATCTCTCTGTCAGACAGAAAGCTAAAATTGCTATAATAAAGAAACTCAAGTCCAGGCTGCACAGGAACCCCACCTGAGCCAGAGGCCCCCAGTAACCCTCAGGAAGCCCTTCCCTCTCCAAGACCATAGGATGACCTACCAGCACCTTCAGAACCAGCACATACCCCAATCCAGGTCTTGACTGACATCAACAACCCTCAGTCACCCTCTGGGAAACACCCCCAACACCGGGACAAGTCACCAGCACCTCAGGAACCAGCACAGACCCCAATCTGGGCTGCACTGGGCCCTGCCCACCATCAGCAAGCCCTCGGCTCCTGTTGGTGAGTGCCCTGCTCAGTGTGGGAGGGGTGGAGACACACCTAGCAGAGTCCAAATTCACAGCGGTGAGGTCCTGAGAAGAAAAGAAATGGAAAAATGTAATGACACAACAAACAACAGCGTAAGTCCCAAGGGGACTATAACACTATATATGAAGAACATATCTCCAGAACAGGTAAGGTGATTCCTCCTATCAGATACTCGCACCTGTAATAATGACCTATATTTTAAAAACTAGTACCAATAAATGCTGGCGAGGGTGTGGAGAAAAAAGGAACGCTTTTATAATTGTTTGTGAGAATGTAGACTCATCCAGCAGCTATGGATAGATGTTTTGAGAGTCCTCAAAAGCCTAAAAAGTGGATTTATCATATGACCCCGCAATTGCACTCCTAGGTATCTATCCAAAGAGCACAAAAACCTAATTCAAAAGGAAACCGTGGGCCTCCCTGGTGGTTCAGCGGGTTGAGCACTGCACTGTGAAGCATCCGTGACACAGCAGCAAGAGTTCGATCCCTGGCCAGGGAGGGGACCCACATGGCACAGCAGACCTCTCCTGCCTCGCTCACTGCTCCCCTCAGCAGTGTGTTTCAGTCCATCTGCCTGTTCTGCTCCCCACTCTGTCTCTGGTGAATTCCCTCACGACTCCTACCTGTACTCCAGATCTTATATGCATAAACAAATAAATCTTTAAAAAAATGTCCTGGACCAGAAGTGAGTTCTACCAAACCTTTAAAGCTGAAATAATGCCTGTCCTGCAGAGACTTTTTCAAAAAACTGAGAAAGAATCCCTCCAAGTACATTTTATGCAGTCAACGAATACCAAAACCACTAAGAGGCAGCACAAAGAAAGAAAACTATAGACCACTCTCCCTAATGAACACAGATGCAAAAATCCTCAATAAAATGCTAGCAAACCAAATCCAACACTGCATTAAACAGATTATGTACCATGACCGAGTGGGTCAAAAGGAAATATGCATTCCTATGTTTGTGGCAGCACTATTTACAATAGTCAAGATATAGTTTGTTCAAGTTTTCTATTTTTTCCCTATTCAGTCTCAGATGATTGTTTAATTCTAGGAATCTGTTCATTTCATCTAAGTTTTTGAATTGTTGCATATAAACATTTATAGTAATCTCTAGTTATCCCCTGAATTTCTGCAGTTACAACTTCTCATCTTTCATTTTTTATCCTATTTATTTGAATTTCCCCCCTCTTTCTTAGTGAAACTAGCTTAAGTTTGTGTATTTTTTTTAAAGAACCAGCTTTTGGAAAAAAAATAAAGAACCAGCTTTTGGTTTTATTGATCTTCTGGACTTTTTACATTTTTATTTTATTTATTTCTGCTTTAATTTTTATTATTTCCTTCCTTCTCCTAGCTTTTGGGTTTTTTCTTTTTATTCTAGTACTTTCAGACGACAGACCAGTTTGTTTGTTTGGGCTATTTCTAGTTTCTTAATGTGGGCTTGTATTGCTATACAGTTTCCTCTTAGAATTGCTTTAACCATGCCCCATATATTCTGAAGGTGTTTTTTTTTTATTTCTTCTTTGATTTCCTATTAATCTTGTGGTCTTTCAGTAATGTATTATTCAGTCTCCATGTATGAAATTATTTCCATGTTTTCTTTTTGTAGTTGATTTGTAGTTCAGGGTTTTTATGGTCATAAAAGAATATATAGGTAGATTAGAAAACAGAATCCAATATTCTGCTGCCTCCAGGAGACACACCGAAGTATCAAGTATAAACACAGAATGAAAGTAAAAGGATAGATAATAATCCTGCAAGCAAATGACACCCAAAGGAAGGCAGGAACAGCCATATTTATATCACACAAAACAGACTACCATCACAAAATAACAAGAGACAGGGATGGATACTACATAATCAAGGGAACAATACAATAGGAAGACATAAGACTCATCAATATGTACTCACCAAATGAAGGAGTGCCAATATATATCTGACAACTACTATCAAGTTTGAAAACAGACAGAAAATATATATGTGGTTGGTGATTTCAAAACCCCACTCTCACCAAGGGACAGATCAATGAGAGAAAATAAAGATATAATCACCTTAAATAACTAGATCTGTGGATCTAATATATATTTACAGGGAAATACACCACCAAAAAAGCTGAATACACATTTTTCTCAAGTGCACATGGGTCATTCTCCAAGATTGACCACATACTGGGTCACAACACAAATATCAACAAATTCATGGTATGGAAGGTATGGAAAAACCTATATGCCACAGAACAGATGAGTGGATCAAGATGCGGTATATATACAAATGGAGTACTACTCAAGAATCAAGAAAGATAGACTCTTGTTGTTTGCAACAACATGGAAAGCACTGGAAAGGAATATGCTAAAGGAAGTAATTTAGGAGAAAGATAAAATACCAGATGATTTCAATTATATGTGGAATCTAGAGAAACCAAGCAAAGGATAAGACAAATACAAACTGTAAGACTGACCCCTGAAAGCACACTGTAGACCTGAGATACTCAGAAGGGGAGAGGGAAGGAAAGAGTCAAGAAGGGATAGGGAACATAGTATAGTAGAATGAGGTAGAGAACTGTGGGCACTTAAGTGGTGGGAAAACTACGGTGACCACACCTGAAGGGAGAAACCCTATATTGTGAAAAACTAAACAAGGATGTTTAAAGAAGTTAGTAAAGAAATGAAAATAAGAAAGAATACGATCATATAATTAGATGCCAAGAAAGCATTTGATAAGGATGACTATCAATGTATGATGTAAATACTCAAAAAACTGATGATAAATGGGATATATCTTAACATCATAAAACCCATTTCCAAAAAACCTACAGCTAGCATCATACTCAATGGTGAAAATATGAAAGTGTTTCCTCTAATACCTGATACATGAAATCCTTATGTTCGCCTTTACCACCTATTCAACACAGTATTGCAAGTCCTGGCTAGAGCAATTAGATAAGAGAATACATATAAGAAATTCTAAATCAGGAAAGAAGAAGTAAAAAATCATTATTTTCACATGGCATGATAATAAACATAGAGAGTCCTTTAGACCCCAAGGAATAACTAATTGAAACAATTAGTTTTGAAGAATGGAAGTGTATGAAATCAACACACATAAATCATGTCCTATATAAAATGAGCTAGAAGAAGAAGAAGAAATTGAAAAAGCCATTCCATTTACAATGTCACCAAAAACTAAATAACTACCAGGGAATAAGCCATTTCCAACAAACCTACAATAAACCTAACAGGAAATAAACCTAACAAAGGAGGTGAAAACCTATATGAAGAAAACTGTAAGACATTGTTAAAAGAAATAGAAGGCACAAAGAAATGGAAAAATATTCCCTGCTCATGGATTGGAAGAATCACTATAGTCAAAATGGCCGTCCCACCCAAAACAATTTGCAGATTTAATGTGATCCCAGTAATAATCTCAATGGCATTCTTCAAAGAATGTAACACTACTGAATTCATATAGAATTACAAAAGATCCTAAATAGCCAAAGCAATCCCAATAAAAATAAGAGAATGGAGGTATCACACTTTCAGACCGCTAACTAAACCATAAAGTCATAATAATTCAAACATCCTGGTAGTAGAATAAAAACAGACACAAACACCAATGGAATAGAATTGAGAAGCCAAGAAAGAAAATCTTACATATATGGACAGTTAATCTATGACATAGGGACCAAGAACATACACTGGAACAGAGATAGTCTCTTCAATATGTGGTGTTGGCAATAAATGGGAGAAAATATTTGCATCCCATGCATCTGACAAGGAACTGATAAAGATGTGAGAAGAGCTCATAAAACTGAACAAAAATAAAACCAGCCAAAAAATAGAAGAACTAAATAGACACTTCTCCAAAGAAGACATACAGACTATAAACAAGCCCATAAAAAATAATCATCATAATTTAAATCAGGGAAATACAAATCAAAATCAAAACGAGATACCACCTCATACCTGTGAGAATGGCCTATATTGAAAAACCAGAAACAACAAGTGCTGTTGAGGATATGGAGAAAAGGGAACTCTCCTACTCTGCTGTGGGAATGCAGACTATTCCAACCGTTACAGAAAGCAGTATGGATGTGTCTCAAAAGATTAAAAACGGATCTGCCATTCAACCCAGTAATTCCACCTATAGGCACTTACCTGAAAAATTAAAAAACACTAATTCAAAAAGAAACTTGCACTCCCATGTTTATTACAGTGCTAATGTATAACAGCTAAATTATGGAAACAAGTGAAATGCCCCAAAACAGAGGAGTGGATCAAGAAGAAGTGGTATATATACACACTGGAATATTACTCAGTGATCAAAAGATGATAAACCCATTTCACTTGGAGCAACATGGATGTAGCTGGAAGGGATAATGCTAAGTGAAATAAGTCAGAAGGAAAAAGATAAATACAGGATGGTGTCACTAATACGTGGAACCTATATAGAAAAACCAAACTACAGATCAGATAAGATGGGCTTAAAACTAACCTTTGAATGCAGGCGATGGGTTGGGGAATGGGTAAGAACAAAGAAGAAAGGAAGCACAATGGACTGTGATGCACTATGAGAGATTTTGGTGGTGGGCACACTATGGTGGCAAAACTTGATAGGGGGATCCTAATACTACCTTAGTTGAAAATAAATTGTTTTCTTTTTAATGTCAGACTTTTTTGAAGATTTATTTATTTATGCATACAACAGCTGGGGTACAGGTCAGAATTACAGGTGGTGAGAGGATTCACCAGCGATGGATGGGGGAGCAGAACAGGCAGATGGACTGAAATACACTGCTAAGGGGAGCAGTGGGCAAGGCAGGAGAGGTCTGCTGCGCCATGTGTGTCCCTTCCCTGGCCGGGGATCGAACTCACACTCCTGTGCTGTGGATGCTTCACAGTGCGGTACTCAACCCACTGCGCCACCAGGGAGGCCCTGAAAATAAATTGATAATTAAAAAATAAATAGATCAAACAGTGCAATAGGTAAAAAACAAAAAACAAACAAACAAGGTTATGCTGGATCCTGACACAGGCAACTCCAAAATCCACACTTTTATTAATTTTGCTTTGTTTGATACACTGGATGCAGCAATTGAGGCCACGGATGGGTAGTAGTGCTGTAACTGCCCTATCACTGTACCCTATGCCTCTAAGACAGATGCTAAGGCACTATGGCTCAGCAGCTAAAAGACGTCCTGCAGCTCAGAACTCCCACTCTACCAGGCTAACCACTCTGTTGTTTGCAATTGCACTCCCTTTGTTACTTGGCAAAGTGTCTAGAAACTGTCACTGTGTCAGAACCTCTCTCACCAGTTCTGGATTCAGCCACCTGCCACCACAAATGAAATTAAAATTGGTGTACACGGGCCTCCGTGGTGGCACAGTGTGTTGAGTGCCTCATTGTGAAGCATCCACAGCACAGCAGCAGGAGTTGTTCCTTGACCAGGGAGGGGACCCACATGGCACAACAGACCTCTCCTGCCTCACCTGCTGCTCCCCTTCAGCTGTGTACCTCAGTCAGTCTGCCTGTTCTGTCCTTGCTCTGTCTCTGTTGAATTCTTTCACCCCCATACCTCTGGCCTGTACCCCAGTTTTCATATGCATAAATAAATAAATCTTTGGGGAAAAAAAAGATAAAAGGTGGGGCCTCCCTGATGGTTCAAGGAGTTAAGCACTGAGCTGTGAAGCATCAGCAGCCACTGCAGCAATGAGTTCCATCCCCAGCCAGGGAGGGGACCCATATGGTACAGCAGACCTCTCCTGCCTCACCTGTTGCTCCCCTCAGCAGTGGATTTCAGTCGATCTGCCTGTTCTTCTCCCCACTCTCTTTGGTGAATCCGCTCACCTCCCACAACTCTGGCCTGTACCCCAGCTCTTGTATGCATAAATAAATATTTAAAAAATTGGTGCACACACACAATAATAATTTATTCTAACAGGGTAGAGGGTGAGGGAGAAGCTACTGTGATGGTGAAGTGGAGCTACTGTTACAGGAGTCAGCACGGTGAGGTATACTGTTGAGTTTGGAGCCAGGGCCTGCAGCACCCTGGGGCAAAATCTGACAAATCTTGCCACCACTGGGGTGTCAGGGTATGGCAGAGGCCTACCACTGCTGAGGTTGATGGCTTCCCACACACACTGCCCATATGGCAGGCAGGCCAGCTGTTTTCTGCAGCAGCTCTGACAACAAAGTGACTGAGTCCATGTACAATGCTCCCTGTTAAAGGCTCCCTAAAATGTCTACTCAGTCCTGCCTCCTTTGCAGGCAGGCCCATTGTTCAAGTCTGCCTGACCATATACAATGGCACTGCACAGGCACCATCCCCTCTGGCCTGTGTGGTATTGACATCAGTGGGTGGATGCCCTCATTCTAGTGGGCAAGATTTGTGCCCAGCCCAGGGGCCATGCCAATAGCCACAAGGGCCTGGGGAATGCAGGGTTTAGCTACACCAGGTCACTCCAACACCTCTGATCTCTGACCCCTGCCCTGTGGTATCATTATTGTTGTCTGGGTTTCCTCTACCAAACATGTCTTCTCCTAGCAACTTGTCACCCCTAATGCCACTTCTTGGAGCCCTTTCACCTGGTATGCTCCCAGCTATGCCCCCACCACCTATGCCTCATGGTGCTGCAGGACATGGCTCCCCGTCAGAAAGGACCCCAGCGGTTGGACACCCTGGACATGGACATTCATGTCCTCACTTCATTCAGGCATGAGCCAGATGCAGCTGGTGCACAGTGGCCCTCATGCCTTAGAATACCACTGTATCAGGAAAAAGATGGTGACGGAGAGACAATAGGCTCAGAAAGCTCCTGGAAGATACAGGAAAAAGGGAAAAAATACAGCAGGCCCCAGTAGGAACTGTAACACTGAGGATAAATTGGACTATATTTTCAACCTACCCAGAGAAGAAGGACGCACAGAAGAGACTAACAAAAGGAGAAAAGCCCTTTAAACATCCTGCCCCAGCCCCTTCCCTCTTTCCCCTCCCCCCATCTACTAACTCAGCGAACCAGGAACTATAAGACAAAACCAGAAACCCAACACCGAAGAGAAAGCTTATAAACAGCCTAGTGGGGAGAATTGCAGCGATACAGACAACCGAGGAAGTGCTCCAGACCTGGTGAGTTA
>JAGFMF010011654.1:62660-74868 GCA_019455555.1 Galemys pyrenaicus | reverse complement strand
TCAAATATAACTAATAAAAAAAAAAAAAGAATACCACTGTATCAGTCCCTACGCAGCCACCACCATGACCATCAGTTAGAATGCCTTATCGTGAACTTTCTCTACTGGGCATGTTCCCCAAGGACACCATTTGGGATGTCCCATTGGCCCCATTCTCATTGGAGTCCTATGCCCCCACATGTACCCATGGACCTCCTCCACTGATGATATGTGCTCATGGACACTGGCCCTCACAGACTGCCATCCCAGAGCTACTAGGGGAGGCCCTCCTTCTACCCAGACCCACTCCCTGGCCTCCAGTTCTCCCTTGAGGCACTCTCCCTCAGTACTTTCTCACTGTCTTTACTCCTGATATATCTTCCCAATATTGCCTTAATTTCTCAGAACAATTGAAGTTGCTATAGTTGCTTATGGGGCTAAGGCACTAATCTCTCTAAGGTCTCTCTTTTTCAAGTGTGATTTTTTTCCCACAGGTGTTTTGCTCCCCTATGTTGGTCCCAAGCATTTTTGCAAATGCACAGATAAAACAAAGTTGAATTCCTTGTCTATAAAAAAGAAAGAATAGAAAAACTATAGAAAAGGTCAACAAAACTATGAACTTTTTTTTTTAAGTTGGCAAATCTTTGGGTAGGCTAACTAAGGGAAAAAGAAGATGCAAATAAATACAAACAGAAGTGAAATATTCATTACAGCTGATACCGCAAAAATATAAAGGAACATAAGAGACTACTATAAATAATTGAATACCAACAATTTGGATAGACTAGAAGTAATAGATAGGTTCCCAGAAAAATAGAAATCAGTGAGCCTCCCTGATTGCCTAAAATCTTAGCACTATCACTGATACAGTCTACGTTCAATCCCCCTAAAATACTGCTGAGGCTCCCCTCAGCAGTGTATTTTAGTAAATTCACCTGTTCTGCTCCCCACTCTCTCTCTGGTGAATCCTCTCACCACCACCCCACCCCCCAGCACCTTTGGCCTACACCCCAGTCCTTCTACGTGTAAGAAAAAAAAAATTACCAATAATGAATCATGAAAAACTGGAAAATATGAGTAGACCAATAACTAGTAATGAGACTTAATCAGTAATCATAATTCTCCCAACAAAAGTCCAGGGCCAACTGGCCTCACTAATGAATTCTACCAAACATGTACAGAAGAATTACTAACAATCCTTCTAAAACTCTTTCAAAACAATGGAGAAGATGGTAGATTCCCAAGCTCATTTTACAAGCTCAGCATTATCTTGCTATCAAAGTCAGATAAGGACACCTATGGTAAAGAAAACTGAGGCTAGTATCCCTGTTGAGGACAAAACAAAATAACACACTAAATTCAACAACAGATTAAAAGGATTACATAACACGATCGAGTTGGATTTATCTCTTGGATGTATGGATGATTCCACATACACAAATCAATAAATGTCATACACCATGTAACCAACATGAAGGATGAATATCATATGACTCAATAGATACAGGAAAAGCATTTGACAAAATTAAAAATCTTTTTATGGTTAGAAAAAAATCTTCAGTAAATTATGTATAGAAGGAATGTATTGAAGCCAAACAAAAGCACCTGTGACAACTAAAATCATCACACTCAATGATGAAAAGTTGAAGGCTTTTCTTATAACACTAGAAATAAGATAAAGATGCCCATCACTTCTATTTAATATATTAAGTTCTATTAAGTTCTAATATGTAAGTTCTATTAAGAGCAATTAGACAAGTTAAGGAAATAAAAAGCATCTAAATCATAAAGGAAGACATAAAATCACTTGTTTGCAAATGACATGATCTGATATATAGACACTCCTGAAGACTACCAAAACAACCATTAGCACTGACCGATGAATTCAGTAAAGTTGCAGGGTACGTGATCAACATACTAAAATCAGTTGTGTTAAATTTGCAAATTGATCATCAATCTGAACCATACAGCAGGGGAGGGGGAGGAGAATAAAGGAGAGAAAGGGGTCAAAAACAGGGGAATGTAGTGATGGATCAGGGGTGCAATGGTGGTGGAAGAACTACCAGGATTACACCTGAGGAGAGAAATTAATACTATACAAAATTTAAGAATGATGTAAGAAAATTAATTAATTTTTTAAAAATCAGTTGTGTTTCTAATTATTAACAATGAACAAGCCAAAAAATGACTTTAAGAAACTGTCCCGTTTGTGATATTATCAAAAAGAAAGAAAATTTACAAATAAATTTAACCACAGTGGTTAAAGATACATACACCGCAAAACATAAAAACTGATGAAAACACTAATAAATGGAAAGAAATTCTGTACTCATGGAGCAGAACAATCACTACTGCTCCAGCATCATTTTACCCAAAGCAATCTACAGAGGGCCTCACTGGTGGCACAAGGAGTTGAGTGACACACTATGCACTACTGCAGTGCCAGTTAGATCCCCCGCCGGGGGTTGGGGGGACCTGCATGATGCAGTAGACCTCTCCTGCCTTGTCCACAGCTACCCTCAGCATTCAGTGTACTTCAGTCAATTTTCCTGTTCTGCTCCCCTCTCTGTCTCTGGTGAATCCTCTCACCATCTGCCTCTGGCCTGTACCCCAACTTTTATATGCATAAATAAATAAAATCTTTTTTTAGGGACCTCCCTGGTAGCACAGTGGGTTAATCAACGCACTCTAAAGCAAACCACAGCCACTGCAGCATGAGTTCATTCCCTGCTGCCTGCTGGGGAGGTGACCCACATGGCATAGCAGACCTCTTCTGCTTAGCAGACCTCTTCTGCTTCCCCGGCTGCTCCCCTCAGCATTGTGTTTCAGTCTATCTGCCTGTTCTGTTCCCACTCTGTCTCTGAATTCTCTCACCCCCTAAACCTCTGGCCTGTACCCCAGTGTTTGTGTGTGTAAATAAATAAATCTTTTAAAAAATGCATTTTTTAAAAAAAGCGATCTATAGATTCAATGAACTCCCTGTCAAAATTCCAATGGCATTTTTTCAGAGAAATAGGGAAAAAAATCCTAATATATGTAGGGAGCCACAAAAGACCCTGAGCAGCTAAAGCAATCTTAAGCAAGAATAGCAAAACTGGAAGTATCACACTTACTGAATTCAAACTATATTACAAAGTTAAAGTCATCAAAACGATATAGTACTGGCATAAAGACAGACATGCAGTCAACTAATATTTGACAGAGGAGCCAAAAAAATGCGATGGGAAAGGATCATCTCTTCAACAAAGTGTGCTGACAAAACTGGATATTCACATACCAAAGAATGAAATTGAGTGTTAGCCTGCACCATAAACAAAAATCAACTTGAAATGCACAAAAGACTTAAATGGAAAACCTGAAACCATAAAATTTGCAGAAGAAAGAATAAGGAGTAAGTTCCATAACACTGGTCTTGGAAATTTTTTTTTTGGAATTGACACCAAAAGCACAGACAACGAAAGAAAAAATAAATAGGTTAGACTACATCAAATTAAAATATTCTGAACAGCAAAGGAAACAATCAAAAAATGAAATGGAATTTTATGAAATTGGAGAAAATAATATATGTAAACCGTACATGATAAGTAGTTAATATCCTGAATATATAAGTATCCCATAAAACTCAATAGCAAAATAATAACAACCACTCAATTAAAAATGGACAAAGGACATGAATGGACACTTATTCAAAGAAGACACACAAATAGCCTATAGGTTCATGAAAGGGTGTTCAACATCACTACTTATTAGGGAAATATGAATCAAAACCATAATGAGATATCACCTGACACCTGTTATGATAAAGTCAAAAGCTAACAAGCATTGGCAAGAGTGTGGAGAAAAGGGACCCCTTGTGCATTGTTGCTGTAGCCACTATGGAAGACAGTATAATTTTTCAACATGACAAATTAATCAATTTTTAAATATTTAATGATAGTCTTTTTAAAAAGATTTATTTATGCATACAAGAACCTGAGTGTAGGCCAGAGGTTCGGGAGATGAGAGGATTCATTAGATACAGATTGGGGAGCAGAACAGGCAGATCTACTAAAATACACTGCTGAGGGGAGCAGCGGGCGAGGCAGGAGAGGTCTGTTGCGCCATGTGAGTCAGCTCTGTGGCTGCGATCAAATTCATGCAGCAGTGGCTGGCTATAGCTTTATAGCGCTGAGACTTTAACCCTTACACCATCAGGGAGGACTTCTAATTATATTTTTAAAAAAGATTTATTTATTTATGCATACAATAGCTGGGGCACAGGCCAGAGGTATGGAGAGTGAGAGGATTCACCAGAGACAGAGTGGGGAGCAGAACAGGCAGATCAACTGAAATACACTGCTGAAGGGAGCAGCGAGCAAGGCAGGAGAGGTCTGCTGCACCACGTGGGACCCTCTCTGGCCAGGGATCGAACTCAAGCCGCTGTGCAGCGGATGCTTCACAGTGCGGCGCTCAACCTGCTGCACCACCAGGGAAACCCTCTAATTATATTCTTAATCACTATCCTAATTTGAGTCAATAACAATAGGTTTTACAAATTTTTTATCAGATAAGAAATAGGGACAATATCATTCTTATGAATTGGGACTTGACATGGTTGAACAGGTACAAACACTGCAGCCCTCCACTCAATCTTATAGAACCGCATCAGAGACATTGGTTTTATATCATCAACAGTATGATTTTTTTATGTAACTCAAAAAATTGGAAGCTTAAAACATGTTCATGCTCAACCTTCACCAAAATAATATACCACTAACTGGATTACTTTTAGCTGAAACTGTAAGGTCATAGAACTTGGCAACCCGTGACTTCCTTCAGGTATAGAACACCCTACACCCATGCTGGATATACTCTACTCAACCAAAATAGTCATGGAGGGTATCTTCTTACTAATGCACTCTTCGAATTCACTTGTAGAAAACAACAAAATGATCCAAATATTAACACTCTGCCTAGGTGCTATTACAACACCATTGACAGCAAAATGTGTTCTAATCAAAAATGATATTTTAAAAAATTGTTGCTTTCTCCACTTCAAGTCAACTGGGTCTAATAATAACTACTGGTATTAATCCGTCACACTTAGCATTTTTTCACATATGCATTATTTAAAGTCATATTACTTACATGCTCTGGTCCATTATCTACAACCTAAACAATGAATAATACATCTGAAAAATTGGCGACCTATTTAAAGCACTGTTCTGTACCACAACTTCACTCATCTTTGGAAGCCCAGTATTAACAGGCAAACCTAATCATTATATGATTTTATTTCAAAGACTTAATTATTAAAACCATTAGGCTAAGCCCTGTTGATCATTCTCATTGCCACTTCCTTAACAGTTTTCTATAGCACTCAAAATATTTTATTCTCATTCCTTTGACAGGCTTATTTTTCTACTATAACCTTAATTAATGAAAATTAGCTCCTCCTAATCAATTATATTAAGTGTCTCTTAATAGGAAGCATCTTCGCTAGATTCATTATTTTCAAAAATATTACTCCAACAGCAATTCTACAAATAACTATACCTTTATTATTTAAAATTAACAGACCTTGACAAAACTACCTTAGGTTTCATTCTGTCACTCAAACCTAACCTTATAACACAAAACTTAAAATTTAATTATCCTACAAGCACGCGAAATTCTCAAACCTCCACAGATACTTTCCAACTATTATGCACCACCTCCCACTCTTCATAAACCTCTCAGCAAACCAAAATTCAGTATCAGTACATTAGACTAAATTTGAATGGAAAAATACCTTACTAAAAACTATCTCCCAGTTCCATATAAAAATACTATATCAAAACTTTAATAAAAATATTAGGGCCTCATTGGTAGTGCAGGGGTTCAAGTCTCAGCTTTATCAAGTTATCACCAGCCACTGCAGCATGAGTTTGATCTCCGGCCAGGGAGGGGACCCACATGGTGCAGCAGACCTCTCCTGTCTCACCAGCTTCTCCCCTCAGCAGTGTATTTTAGTAGATTTGCCTGTTTTGTTCCCCACCCTGTCTCTCTGGTGAATCCTCTCATCTCCCTGCACCTCTGGCTTATACCCCTGTTCTTCTATGCATGCATAAATGAAAATAAATCTAAAAAAAATTAATCTCTCACCAAAATAGCCTAATCAAACTATATTTGCCTAACATTCCTCATTACATAACCTAAGTTTATTACTATTAAATTAAATAATGATCCCCGGGGCCTCCCTGGTGGCACAAGGGGTTGAGCACCACAGTGTGAGGCTACCACAGCCACTGCATCATGCGTTTCATCCCACCCAGGGAGGGGACCCACATAGCGCAGCTGACCTCTCCTGCCTCTTCCACTGTTCTCTTCAGCAATGTATTTCCCTTGATCTGCATGTTCTGCTCCCTGCTCTGTCTCTGGTGAATCCTCTCAACACCCGCACCTCTGGCCTGCTGTCCTGTACCCCAGCTCTTACAATGCATAAATAAAAATCTTAAAAATAAATAAATAAATAGGGATCCCCATTACAACCTGAACACCAATGCTAGTCAGCACAACCAAATTCCGTAACTACAATATATAATTCAGTACCACATATAGCTTTCTCACTACAATAATCCATAATCTCCAGTATCATAAATTACTCAGTTAACCCAACCCATTAAACTCACACACACTCTCTACCTCCTCTTCCTTTAAACATACCCAGCTACCAGCTATTCTGTTAATAAATCTGAAAGGAACATTCCTTACACAGTTATATGAGAAGTCCAAACCTCAGGATACTCCTGAGTAGTCAGAACTATTCTAACACCAAATACCAACACAGGTCCCCTAAATAAGATTTTAAATCCATTAAAACCTAAAAATAGAGTGCCATACTTTTAACAAATACCATAACCAATTCCACCACTCACAACCCCAAGCTGCCATAAATAAGTGATGGTTTTGAAGCAAAACCTACAAAACTAACTACAAATATAGTACTTAAATATGATGTATCATACTTTTCCCCACATGGAATTTGTCACCAATGATGTGAGAAATCATCATCATATTTCTACTGTAAGATAACTAGTGGCCAATACCTGAGAATCCCATACCCTAATTAAAATTATAAACAGTTCCTCCACAATTTAGCACCACCATCAAACATTCATCATGTTGAAATTTTGCTTCTCTTTAAGGAGTCTATTTTACAACCGTTATCAGGCTTATTCCTAGCTGTAGAGTACATGTCAGATACAACAGCTTCCTTCTCACCCATCACCTATACTTGTCAAGTTGTAAACTACCTGGCAACAGTACATCCATATATTTTAATAAATTTATTTATTTATGCATACAAGAGCTGGGGTACAGGTCAGAGTCGTGGGAAGTGAGAGGATTCACTAGAGACAGAGTGGGGAGCAGAACAGGCAGATCGACTGCTATATACTGCTGAGGGAAGCAGGGGTGAAGCAGGAGAGGTCTGCAGTGCCATTTGTGTCCCCTCCCTGGTGGGGATCGAACTGGCGCTGCTGTGCCGCAGATGCTTCACAGTGCAGCGTTCAATCCACTGCGCCACCAGGGAGGACCCCATGCATATTTTTTTATTTGCTTATTCATTCATGTAGAATGAGGCTTATACTTCAAATCCTATATATTCCTAGGAATATGAAACACTGAATTATTCTATCGCTCACAGTAAGTCACAACATTCATAGGCTATGTTGTACCATGAGGCCAAATAAAGTTCTTTTTCTTTTTAAAGATTTTCTTTATTTATGCACACAAAAACTGGGGCACAGGCCAGAGGTATGGGGAGTGAGATGATTCACCAGAGACAAAGTTGGGATACAGAACAGGCAGGTTGACTGAGGTACACTGCTGAAGGGAGCAGTGGGAAAACAGGAGAGGTCTGCCCGGCCATGTGGGTCAGCTCCCTGGGCGTGGGATCGATCGAACTCGCGCTGCAGTGTCTGCAGATAGCTTCACAGTGCTGTGGCTCAATCCCCTGATCCACCAGGGAGGCCACCAAAATAAAGTTCTGAGGTACCACAGTCATCAAAAATCTATCAGCCATCCCCTACATCACTAACAACCAAACTGAATGAATCTGATGATTCTCAGTCAATAAAGACAGTCATATTATCGTCTGCTTTTCACTTCGTCCTCCCATTTATTATCTCAGTTCTAGTAATCGCCCACCAGTTATTCCTTCATGAGACTGTACCAAATAACCCATCAGTAATTTCATCAGATGCAGACAAAATTCCTTTTCAACTCTACTATACTATCAAAGATATTCTAAGACTTGCATTGGTAATCTTAGCACTAGCTACACGAGTCCTATTTTCACTTAATCTTTTAGCAGATTCAGCCAACTACATGTCAGCCATTTTCTCAATATTCCGCCACATATTAAGCCAGATGATATTTCCTGCTCAGTTGCATAATCCTATCATCAATTCCCTAAAAATCTGGATTAATTAGCCTTAATCTTCTACAACCTGATTCTAGCAATTATCCAATATTCCATACATCAAAACAAAAAAAGCATAATATTCTGACCAGTCAGCCAATGGTTATTATGACTTTTAGTACCAGATCCTACTAATATGAATTGGAAGACATAAACATTCATTTATCATCATTTGTCAAATTTCATCACCTTTGTATGTTCTCATTCTTGTACTCAAGGTAGTTATGAGTTAAATTGAAAACAATCTTCAAAAATGAAAACCCTGTTGCATATCTATTAGCCTGGTCTTTTAAACCAAAAAATAAGAGTATTTTCTAGCTAAGACATCAAGGTCCAACCCTAGAACTCAAAAATGAAACTCTAATCCTGGAAATCTGTTTGTGATCCAAAATCATTATTCCAAAGCACTAGACTAGTACTGAAATAAACCTCAAAATGTAGTTACTACCCTGTACATCATATATTAATGACTTTTCCCATAAACAATATATAAGTACATAAAATGGTTGAAAGTGCATAATATATAATATGTATAACTGAGCAGTAATTATTTACCCAAAGCAATAAGCAAGTAAACATTATCATTGTTGCTACATAAGACATATAATGATTATACATAATTCCTCACCCATACACATATACATGATCTAACAAGTATGATTAATATTATATGATACATTTCATTATCAAATTGCACACACCTTATTGGGTCAAATCATTCGCAGTTACCATGGTTATCATAACCTATAACTTTCCTTAATCAAGTTTGAAGGAAACCAGCAGCCCTTTCACAAATGTATCCCTCTTTTTGCTCTAGGCACAGCCAAGCAACTTGGTGCTGAGCTAAAAAATTAAAAATAGGACTACTACATATATATGATCTAGCAATCCCACTTCTGAATCTATATCCAAAGTAAATAAAATCACTATCTCGAAGGAAATAGGCATTCCCATCTTCGTAGCAGCATTATTCACAAAGTCAAGATGTAGAAGCACTCTAAGTGTTCACTGACAGATTAAAGGATAAAAAATGTTATACATACACAGTGAAATTATTACTGAGTCTTAGAAAAGGAGGATCCTGGGGCCTCCCTGGTGGTGCAAGGGGTTAGGCACCACACTATGAAGCATCTAACAGCCACTACAGCATGAGTTCAATCTCCAGCCAGGGAGAGGGCCCACATGGTGCAGCAGACCTCTTGCCTCACCTGCCACTCCCTGCAGCAGTGTACTTCAGTCAATCTGCATGTTGTGTTCCACACTCTGTCTCTGTTGAAGCCTCTCACCCCCACACCTCTGGCCTGTACCCTAGTTCTTGTATGCATAAATTAATAATTTTTTTTAAAAAAATCCTGCCATTTGTGAAAACATAGATAAACCTAAAGCAATTATGCAAAGTGATGAATCAGACACAAAAAGACAAATATCCCTGGTCTCACTTATATGTAGAATCTAAAAATTTTTGAACACAGAATAAAAGAGTTGGATAGGGCCCTCCCTGGTGGCGCAATGGGTTAAGCAATGCACTGTGAGGCAGACCACAGCCACTGCAGCACGAGTTCAATCCCTGCTGCCAGCCAGGGAGGTAACCCACATGGCCCAGCAGACCTCTCCTGTCTCACCCATTGCTCCCCTCAGCAGTGTATTTCAGTCTGCCTGTTCTGCTCCCCACTCGGTCTCTGGTAGATCCTCTCACCCCCCAAACCTCTGGTCTGTACCCCAGTGCTTGTATGCATAAATAAATAAAATCTTTTAAAAAAAGAGTTGTATAATATTAGTTGCTAATAAAATGAGTATGTTCTCATAACACCAAAGAAGGTAACTATGGATGATGGGTAAGTTAGTTTGAGTGGTATAACCTTTTCAATTATTATACCTATAGCAATCCATCATGTTGCATACTTTAATATATATACAATTTTCATTTGTCAAAAAAAATAAGTTTTTTAAAACAGAAGCCTTCCTCCGCCCCAGAGAAACCTGAACTGATTTTTGACCAGTTATTTTACCACAGGGGAGATGGAATTTATTTGACTTCAGTCAAGTTAACTGCCTGCCCAAAAACAGCTTGATAATAAATTTAATTAATTAAATATTCTGAAAATAAAAGTATGCCATTATTTTAAAATATGTTTAAAATATAATAGATATTAGAAGTATGATAGAATAAACGATGCTATGAGAACAGTATGTGAGACACCAACCCACGACTCAGGTGGGAGGAGGGAGCCATGGAAGTTTCCCTAGAGGAAATTATGTCTAAGCTTAAACTTGAAAGATGAAGAAGTACATGAGTGAAGGGGGCATCTGAGAGATGATTCAGCAAAACCCCCCACAAATGCAGGACATATTTCCTAAATTATTCCTCCTTTGCACTCAGCCTCTTAGTGAGGCAAGATCTGTAAGTAGTTGGATGAGAGTAGCCTATCGTCCTGGGTTACAAACTAAACTGTCCAGATTACTTATCATACTGGGGTAAACTTCTCCTATTTCTGTATGCCACATCTTTCCCCAGGGGTCAGAATTTGACTATGGGAAAGCTTGTGAGGAGAGGGTTGATCTCAGTTTGATTGAGACGAGTTTATCTTGGGCATTTGGGGGAATAAAAATGTTTATCCTCTTGGAAAGGAAATTATGGTAAACTGGAAAACTACTCTCCCATATTCACATCCGAATTTTAGAACTTGTGAATGCCACTTTACATGACAAAAGGCACCTTAACATGTGATTAAGTTAATGATCTTGACATGGGAAGATGACCTTTGGCTATCCAGGTGGACACAATAGAAGCACAAGGGTTCTTATAAGAGGGAGATAGAAGGGATGTGGAAAGGAAAGGCCAGGCGAGGCAAGGTGACAAGAAAAGAAAAATATAAAAGGAATCCAAACCGGGAAAGAAGTGCAACTATCATTATTCATATATGACATAATATATAGAGAAAGTCTGTAGACTCTACCATGAAACTATTACAAATAATAAATGAATACAGTAAAGACACAGGAGACAAAAACAATACAGAACAATCTGTTGCATATCTAAATGTAAATAATGAATTAGAAGAGAAATTAAGAAAACAATCCCATTTACAGTCTCACCAAAAAAATAAAATACCTAGGAGTCTAGGAGTAAACTTAACAAAGGAAATAACAGATGACATAAAAAATGGTAAGATATCATGTGCTTATGGATTAGAAGAATAAACATTGTTAAAAATGACCATATTACCTAAAGCAATTTATAAATTTGAGGCAATATTTATTAAAATTTCAATGGCATTTTTCAAATAAATAGAACAAGCAATTACAAAATTTGTATGGAACCACAAATTTGTATAGCACACTAGCCAAAGCAATCCTGAGAGAAAAGAAGAAAAATGGAGGAATCCCACTCCCTGACTTCAAACTTCATTACACAGTGATAGCAATTAAAATAGGGGAGGGAAGAGCACAAGGGACTATGGAGATGGATCACAGGTGCTATGGTGGTGTGATAACTACAGGGACCACACCAAAGTGGAGAAATTAACAATGATATAAGAAAAAGAAGAAATAAATTTAATTTAAAAAAAACAGTATGGGTATTAAAACCAGAAACATAGAAATTAAACTCACAAATATACAATTTTTGACAAAGGAGCCATGACAATACAATAGCGAAAGAAAAACCTCTTTAATAAATGGTGTTGGAACCTAAAGCACAGATAGTGAAAGAGAGGATAAACAGGTGGGACTACATCAAACTTAAAAGCTTCTGTTCAGCAAAGGACACATTAGCCAAAACAAAGC
>JAGFMF010011654.1:50321-61316 GCA_019455555.1 Galemys pyrenaicus | reverse complement strand
CTGCTGTGCCCGCTGCTCCCCTCAGCAGTGTACTTCTGTTGATCTGCCTGTTCTGCTCCCCGCTCTCTGTGGTGAATCCTCTCACCCCCACCCCCACACCTCCGTCCTGTACCCCAGTGCTTGTATGCATAAATAAATCTTTTTAAAAAAATAAAATAAAATAATAAAAATATTATGTACCTTGAAAGAAGCCGCCACAAAAACATAACAGCAACCTATGGCCTTTGGGAAGCTATATGCACATCAGACATCTGACAAGGGGTTCCTTTTTTAAATATATAAAGAACTCAGACAACGCAACAGCAAAAAGAAAACAACCCAATCAAAAGAAATGGGCAAAAAACCTAAATAGACACTTCTCCAAGAAGACTTCCAGATGGCCTATGACACATGAAAAAAATGTTCAACATCACTTATTATAAGGGAAACGCAAATCAAAACCACAATAAAATTATCACCTCACACCTGTAATTGTTTTGTGTGTCTGCCTACCACACTAGACTGTGAGATGCTAGCCTCTACCCAGCCAGCACCCAAAATAATTCCTGACTCCGCCTAGACGATAACTAAAAAATAAATCCAATGAAAATTTCAAAAATAAGAAATTATTGGAAAATTAATTTAGAAATAATACAGATATATAATAAATTCAATTCCTTTCTGCTGTATTAAATACTTGAAATATGTTCTTGAATTGATTTTCCAGTACATTTGGAATAAAACATTATTTTCTTTGTTCTTATTTGACATTACTGGAACCCAGAGAACTTCAGCAACGTTTCTGTGGTCGCTGGACAGGTATGTAACAGAACGAGCATGAATACAGGAAATCTGTCCAGGTTTATTTTTAAGGTTTATTTATTTATGTGTACAAGAGCTGGGGTACAGGCCAGAGTAACTGGGGGTGAGAGGATTCACCAGAGACAGAGTGGGGAGCAGAACAGGCAGATCGACTGAAATACACTGCTGAGGGGAGCAGCAGGCAAGGCGGGAGAGGTCTGCTGCGCCATGTGGGTGCCCTTCCTGGCCGAGGATCTAACTCTCGTTGCTGTGCCGCAGATGTTTCACAGTGCGGCGCTCAACCTGCTGCGCCACCAAGGAGGCCTCTCTCCAGGTTTTCACGGGCAAAGTAAAATATATTTTAGGAGAAGAGGCTGCAAATAAAGTTCGCTACATTATACTAGTCCAGTTATTTTACAGTCAGGGTAAAGGTCTCAGCCTCGTTCTCTACAAGTCTGCCCATCTTGGCAGTGCAGATAAAGGAAAGTTCTGGTAAGATCTTGGAAGCTGAAGACCCTCCCCACTCAACCCCCTAAACCTCACTCCCCCAGCACTGCAGGATGACCCCTTGGTCAGATTTGGGTTTAAGTCTGAGAATGCTGTAGGGATGGTATGGAAGAGAACACTGCTCAACCCACAGCAAGGCACGGGGTTAGTTGCTCCCCTAGCTCCCTGACCACTACAACCCTCACCTTACCCCAGTGCCTCACCAGTGCAGATACTTCAGTCTCAGTGTCCAGCGCGCAGCGTGGGTTGCCTGTCCAATCCTGGAAACTGGCAGTAGCTAAGAGTCTTAATAAGAGAAAGCCGGCAGGCCAATGAAGTGAACTCCAGGGATCCACTGCCTAAGCGCCGCCCTGGGGCCCTCCCCGTTCACCAATGAGATGGATCAGGGTGCCCAGGCGCTCTCCCAGTCCACCAATGAGATGGACCTGGGCACGCAGCGGGAGCTCCAGCAAATGTTGTGGGAACTCAGGCCCTCAGCTGAAAGGGTTCCACCAAAGGTTCCTGCTGGACTCCTTCAAGTACCCAAGTCTGCTGCACTACACCGTGGAAGGCCAAAGCTGCGCGGTTCAATTTGAGAGCTGGACCCTTGCAAACTTGTGAGCCCTGGATTACAGCTGCAGTCTGTGCAGGAAAAAACAGCACCACACTTTCTGGTCCTGGCCACATGCCTCATGCTCTTCCTGGGCACCCACAGAATCGTCAAGAATGGATCGTACACATACCTGGTGCTGCACAGCTTGTGCCACAGGTGCGGGGTGCCGCTGACTCCGGCATATGTGACTTTACCCAGCACTGTCTGACCAAGGGAACATTTTCCTAGAGGTAAAGCCTGCGAACACATGGAGGCCCGCCTTAAGCTCAGCTTCAAGCAATTCAGCAGATTTTCCATTAAAGTGTTTTGTGTTTGTCATTGTAGATGCCATCTGCTGCAGATAAGCAGATGTCCGTTGTGACTCTAAATCTGTTTTTTTAGGGTGCTTGTTTACCCTGCAATCTCTTCCTCCAATGGATTAAAAAGTAACGAACCAACAGAAACATTATTTAGGTTTATCCACTGTCTTATAACAAAGGGGGTGTTGTTTCCAGCTTTACAGCAGGGAGCTGAAACCAGAAGTCCCCACTTGTGGCCATCTTTGCAATATGCTACAAGCGTTAAAAGGTTATGGTTTTAAAATATCATGGTGAATTCCAAAGAAAAAGATGAAAGATATTTCAGGGAGCCAGAGCAGGATTATATAAGGAGGGGTGTGTGTGTGTGTGTTTGTGTGTGTGTGTGATCAAATGATTTCTAATTTAATTAAAGGCTGTTGCTATTTATATTTTAAGATCATTTATGTGTTAATTTGAGAAAATTAAAAGAACAGTTGATGAATTTTTATGTAAATATTCTATGTAGAAAAACACATGGAAACAATAAGCTTAATTTCTAGAAGGTTAAATGCTCAAAAATACTAAAACAAGTATTACTTCTCACTTGATGTTAATTGTGACTATTTGTAAATCAAATTTACTCTTGATTGCTGCAGGTTATGGCCACACCTTTATCAGATTTACACATTAATTGGTATGAGTAATATGAAAATTCCACTTTCTAAGTTTGGGTTAAACAATTGCAGGAAAGAGTAAGTAACTGGCTGAAAGTTGTACACTTAAGTGGCAGAACTAGGACAGTTATTCAACTCTATCTGATATCAGCATCTAAGTTATTTACCACATCTCTCCCTTTCCTAAAATGCATATTTTTTCAATAGCCACACCTTTATCAGAAAAAAGGTGTTATTCTTTTATTAGGTTTGGGAACCAAAATTTCTGTTGCACACATATGAAAATTTGAATACAGTCATCCCATTTGTTAAAATTTATGTACTTATATATATTTGACATTAATTGTAGTCCCCATGGACTTCCCACCACCATTTCACCCGTGCACCATCACCTCAGTCCCTTGTGCTCTTTCTGCCCTCATCCCAGTCCCTCTCCCCTGCTCACAAAGTGCCACTGATTTGTCTTTGTATTTTTTTCTTGTTGTGCTGTGATTTTTTTATTGTTATTGTTCTTTTCCTTGAACCCTTTTTTTGTTCCTTTATATTCCTCCTAAAAGTGAAACCATCCGATATTTTTCTCTTGACTTCTGACTTATTTCACAGAGCATAATCCCTTCTAGCTCCATCCAGGTTTCTTCAAATGACTCTAGTTTATCTTTTTTGATTGTTGAATAGTATTCAGTTGTGTATATATACCACATCTTCTTGATCCAGTTATCTACTTTTAGGCATTTGAGTTGTTTCCAGGTCTTACCAATTATAAATAGTGCTGCAATAAACATGGGTGTACAAGTATTCTCTCTTTTGGGTCAGTGTTTTTGTGTCCTTTGGGTAGATACCTAGGAGTGAGATTGCTAGGTCATAAGGTAGCTCTATGTTTAGTAGACTGAGGACCCTCCATACGGTCTTCCATAATGGTTGGATTAGCCTGCATTCCCACCAGCAGTGTACTAGTGTTCCTTTTTCTCCACATCCTTGCCAGCATTTGTTGTTATTGGTTTTTTTGATGTATGCCATTCTTACTGGTATAAGGTGGTACCTCATTGTAGTCTTGATTTGCATTTCCCTGATAATGAGAGATGCTGAGCATTTTCTCATGTGCCTGTTGGCCATGTGTATGTCCTCTTTGGAGAAGTGTCTTTTCAGTTCTTCTGCCCATTTTTTGATTGGGTTTTTTGCTTTATTTTTCTTGAGTCTTATGAGTTCTTTGTATATCGTTGTGATCAGACCCTTGTCCATTGTGTGGAGCGCAAAGATTTTTTTCCCAGTCAGTGGGGTTTATTTTTGTTCTGTTTAATGTTTCCTTTGCTGTACAGAAGCTTTTCATCTTGATGTAGTCCCACCTGTTTATCTTCTTTCTCATTTTTATTGCTTTGGGGACTGCCACCTTGAAGGCACTGTTGAGATGTATGTCTTGTAGCGTTTTACCTATGTTTTCTTCTATATATTTTATGGTTTCAGGTCTTACATTCAGATCTTTTATCTATTTTGAGCTGATTTTCATACATGGTGTAAGGTGGTGGTCTAGTTTCATTTTCTTGCATGTGGCCGACCAGTTTTGCCAGCACCATTTATTGAATAAGCTGTCCTTGTTCCCTTGCATATTCTTTCCTCCTTTGTCAAAGATCAGGTGTCCATAGTTGTGTGGTTTTACTTCTGGGCTTTCTATACGGTTCCATCGGTCTGTGTGTCTGTCTGTGTTCCAGTACCAAGCTGTTTAATTACTATTGCTATGTAGTAAAGTTTGAAGTCTGGGAGTGTGATACCTCCAATCCCCTTCTTTTTAGCCAGGAGAGTTTTAGGTAATTGGGGTTTATTTGTGTCTCCATATGAATGTCATCAATATTTGTTCTATTTCCTTGAAGAATATCTTTGAGATTTTTATTGGTATAGCATTGAATTTGTAAATTGGTTTTGGTAGGATGGCCATTTTGATAATGTTGATTCTTCCTACCCACGAGCAGGGGATATCTTTCCATTTCTTTGTGTCTTTTTCTATTTCTTTTAACAAAGTTTTATAATTTTCTCTATATAGGTCTTTTGCTCCTTTTGTTAGGTTTATTCCCAAGTATATGATTTTTTTGACTCATTTGTAAAAGGTGTATTTTTCTTGATTTCTTCTTCTTCAGATTGGTTGTTTGTATGTAGGAAGGCTTGATTTTTGTGCATTGATCTTGTATCCTGCTGCTTTACTAAACTGGTTGATTGTTTTAATTAGATTTTCTGTAGAGCTTTTAGGGTTTTCAAGCATATTATCATGCTATCTGCAAATAGCAATAGTTTTACTTATTCTTTCCCTATTTAATTCCTTGTATGTCTTTTTCCTGTCTTATTACTCTGGCTAGGACTTCCATTATTATATTGAATAGCAGTGGAGAGAGTGGGCATTCTTGTCTTGGTCCTGATCTTAAAGGGAATGCTTTCAATTTTTCACCATTGAGGATTATATTGTCTGTGGGTTTGTCATATATAGCTTTTATCATGTTGAGATATGGTCTTTCTATTCCAATGGTTTCGAGAGCCTATATCATGAATGGATGTTGAACTTTGTCAAAAACCTTTTCTGAATCAATTGATATGATCATATGGTTTTTATCCTTATTTTTGTTAATGTGTATGATTATACTGATTGATTTTCCAATATTGAACCATCCTTGTGCCCTTGGGATAAATCCCACTTGGTCGTGCTATACTATTCCTTTGATGCATTGTTGGATCGTGTTGGCTAGGATTTTATTGAGGATTTTTGCATCCATATTCACTAGGGAGATTGATCTGTAGTTCTCTTTTTTGTGTGTTGTCTTTGTTTGGTTTTAGTATTAGTGTAATGCTGGCTTCATAGAACGTATTTGGTAGTAATCCTTCTTCCTCTATTTTTTGAAGGAGTTTATGTAGAATAGGTACTAGTTCGTTTCTGAATGTTTGGTAGAATTTGTTTGTGAAAACGTCTGGTCCTGAGCTTTCATGTTTGGGGAATATTTTGATTACTGCTTCGATTTCACTGCTTGTAATTGACCTGTTTAAGTGTTGTAGTTCCTCTTTGTTTAGCTTTGGATATTCATATCGTTCTAAGAACTTGTCCATCTCTTCTAAATTGTTGAGCTTGTTAGCATATAACTGTTCATAGTATTGTTTGATTATTCTTTTAATCTCTTCTGAATCTGTTGTGATTTCTCCTCTTTAGTTTGTGATCTTATTTATTTGTGTTTTTTCCCGTTTTTCTTTTGTTAGTCTGGTTAGAGGTTTATCTATTTTGTTTATTCCTTCAAAGAACCGACTTTTGGTTTAATTAGTTTTTCAGATTTTTTTAAATTTCTAATTCATTTATTTCTGCTTTAATTTTTATTGTTTCCTTTCTTCTACTGGTTTTTGGATTCTTTTGTTGCTCTTTTTCTAATTCACTAAAATGGGTGATTAGATTGTTTCTTTGAGTTTTTTCTTCTTTGTCGATATGGGACTGGATTGCTATAAACTACCCTCTTATTACTGCTTTTGCTGCATCCCATACATTCTGGAATGTGGTGTCCTCATTGTCATTCAGTCCGAAGTATTTTTTAATTTCCTCTGTGATCTCCTCTCTAATCAACTGGTCTTCTAGTAGTGTCAGTTTCAATCTCCATGACTTGGGTGGGTTTCTTGTTTTCTTTCATGATTTACTTATGATTTGATGCATTTATGATCAGTTGAAATGATTTTGATCTTACTGTATCTGTTGATGTTGTTATTGTGACCCAATATGTAATCAATTCTAGAGAATGATCCTTGTGCACTTGAGAAAAAAGTGTACTCTGA
Source organism: Galemys pyrenaicus (assembly GCA_019455555.1). NCBI lineage: Eukaryota > Metazoa > Chordata > Mammalia > Eulipotyphla > Talpidae > Galemys > Galemys pyrenaicus. The sequence goes on along the minus strand of JAGFMF010011654.1, from coordinate 54,693 downwards.
TTTTGGGGGGTATAGTTTCCTATAGATGTCTGTTAAACTCATGGGTTCTAGGTCTTTATTGAGGGCTCTGGTCTCTTGTTTATTTTTTGTCTTGTTGACCTGTCCATTGGTGAGCGTGGGCTGTTGAAGTCTCCTACTATATATGTATTTTCTCTAATGTTTTCTTTCAGAGCTGATAATAATTGTCTCATATATTTTGGTGCTCCTTAATTTGGTGAGTATATGTTGATGAGTGTTATGTCTTTTTGATGTACTGTCCCCTTCACCATAATGCAGTGTCCATATTTGTCTCTTTTTACCTTTTCTAGTTTGAAGTCTATTTGATCTGATATGAGTATAGCTGTTCCTGCTTTCTTTTTCGGTCCATTAGCTTGTAGGATTGTATTTCAACCTTTTACTTTCAGTCTATGTTTGTCTTTTGTGTTTAAATGTGTTTCCTGGAGACAGCAGAAGGGTGGATAGTGATTTTTAATCCAGCGTGCTACTCTATGTCTTATTATTGATGAGTTTATTCCATTTACATTTAGAGTTAAAATTGCTGTGCTGGCATCTGTAGTTACCATTTTGTCTCTTTGTGACTTGTTTTTCCTTGTTTTATTCTGTTCCTCTTATTCATTTTTCTGTTGATTTTGGTTTTGGTACTACTACTGTAGTATTTTTTGGAGTGGGGGCTTGGTTATCCTGAATTTATGGAATTTCTGTTTGCCTAAGAAAGTCCATATTTTTTTCTTCATATATGAAGGAAAGCTTTGCAGGATAAAGTGTTTGTGGTTGGCATTTGTTGTCTTGAATATGTCCCTCCATTCTCTCCTTGCCTATAGTGTTTCTTCAGATTAGTCTGATGTTAGCCTGATTGGTTTTCCTTTATAAGTTATCGGTTTCTTCCCTTTTGTCAGCTTCATTATTTTCTCTTTGTCTTCGATTCTTGGGAGCTTCACTAGTACATGTCTTAGTGCAGTTCTCTTTCCATCATAGAAATTTGGAGTGTGTCTCACTTCTTGTATTTCTATTTTCATCTCCTTTTTTAAGCTTGGAAAATTCTCTTCAATTATATCCTTGTATAGGTTTGCATTTCCTTTATCTTTCTCCTCTTCCCCTGGGATGCCTATAAATCTTATATTTCCTTTCCTCATGGTTACAGAAATTTCTCAAAGTATTCCTTCATTCCTTTTTCTTTGCACTTCTCTTTCCTTTTCTGTTTTGATTTTTTTATTTCTGTATCTTTGAGAGTATTAATTCATTCATTCCATTTCGTCCATTCTGTTTTCATTGCTTTTCTTACTTTCCTACATTTCTTTCACTTCCTTCTTTAGGGATTCATTTTCATTCTTCAGTTCATTAATTATTTTTATAATATCCTCTTTTCATGTTCTTTCGGTTTTTTAAACATAATGACTTTAAATTCTCTTTCTGGTAGATTGAGCAGTTCTTCCATGTTATTATTGTTGGGTTCTTGTATTTGGTTTTCTTTTTGTGATGTCACTTTCCCCTGGGGACTTACTTGGCTATTTATATTTTTTCTTCTCCCTGATGTCTGTTTTATAATTTGTTCTATTCGTTGGGACACTGTGTTCTGGTATTGGCACGCATCTTTTCAGGGTGTTCCTGTGGGGATATCAGGAATTGGTAGTTAGGTCATGTTCAACATTCTTTGTTTCATCTTATGGAGTTTTTAGATGTGTCAGTGTTTTTCGTTTTCTTCTAATCTTTATCCTCTCTTTTCCTTTATCCTGAGCTCAGTGTTCTGGGTTTGTGGGTGGGAGATGGGGAAAGGGGCCAGGGTTGATATCTCCCTTTCCCCCCTTTTCCTGTCACTCTCACCTTTCTCCTGCTTCTGTTGAATCACCAATTGTGTCCAAACCATTTTTATCTTGTCAGGAAGTTTCTATAATTTATCTCTTTTCAGTTGTCTTTACAGGTGACTTTACTCCTGGTGTCCTTTCACCGCCTTGTTTGTTCTCACTTTCTCTCTATTTCTGCTTAACCTACCTTCTCTCAGTTCCAAATCTCAGGCAGGGCAGGAGGTTTGGCTGGTGAATACACACGCCCCACAGCTCACCTCTGTCTGTTTAACCTGCTTTTTCACAGTTAAACTCAGAGGTCTGTGGGCTACCTGACCTGCAGCTTCTTGCCTTGCAGTAATGGTGTCTGGCATGTGCTTTACCACTACTCAGGCAGTTCTCCTGGTTGTGAGGTCCCCTTTCGGGGCCCAGGTATCAGGCACATGTGAATCCTTGCCCTGGGGCACCTTCCAGCTCACCTCCATCTGCTCGAATTGCCTTCTCAATGTTCCACATAGAGTTTTTGTGGAACCCCTAACCCAGATCTCCCTGCCCTGCGATGATGGCACCTGGCGAGCGCTTTCCCAGAGCTACTGGGGCCCGCCTACTCCAGAAGTGCCCTCTCAGTTCTAAGTCTCAGGCAGGGCAAGATGTTTAGCTGGCACATGTATACCCCACTGCTCACCTCTGTCTGCTTAATCTTCTTTTTACCAGTTAAACTCAGAAGCTTGTGGGCTACCTGATCTGCAGCTTCTTGCCTTGCAGTAATGGCATCTATTCATCCTATTATTTAAAGGAATCACAAAATTCCTAAACCATTAAAAAGTGATTTATAAGTTAGGAGGTGAGAAGATTCACCAGAGGCAGAGTGGGGAGGAGAACAGGTGTATTTACTGAGATACTCTACTAAGGGGAGCAGTGGGTGAGACAGGAGAGGTCTGCTGTGTTGTATGTGGGTTAACTCCAAGGCCAGAATAGAATTCAGGCTGTAGTGGTGATAGCCCTGAGACTTAACCCCTAGGCCACCTTGTGGGGGGGGGCAGCCCTCATCTTTGTAATCGCCTCCCATTGGGTGTTAAGGGAATCTGTAAATATGATGAGATAGCATAATTTTAAATTATGTGGCAGAAATTATTTTGCAGCTGTAATTAAGATCACAGATCAGTTGACCTTAAGAATGGGTGGTTGTGGGGTGGACGAGACCTAACAAGTAAGTGCTTATAAAGACCTACGCCCCTGCAGAAAGAGATCTGTAACATGAACATTGTGAGAGAACAAGGCTAGCAACTGCAGCCATCCTACAGGAAATGAGTGCTGCCCTCACTTGACAGTCAGCAAGAAAATAATGAGGGCCTTGCCCTTTTGGAAGGTACTGTTTCCCAAAGCCCCCAGAGAGTAACATAGCAAGTCTACCACCATCTCCCCATGTGAAACCCTGAGGAGGGAAGCCAGTTAGTCTGGGCAGAGATTTCTGACCTGTATAACAATGAGCTAATAGAGTTGTTTTAAGTTGCTCAGAATGTACTAGCTTCTTCCATACCAATAGAATACTAATATAGATTCTGCTACCTTGATGTGGGATGCTGCAACTGCCAACACCTAAAAATGAGGGCAAGGATTTGGAACTGAGTAGTAGGCAAAAGCTGGAAGAATTTTGAGGTGGATGCTACAGAAAACTTAGGTTGTCCTAGCAAATGCTTTATTTGACTTGGGCAGATTGTTAGTAGTAGAAATCAGCTGAATTTCTGACCTGCTTTGGAACTCTAACCCATTTATACCTTCCATTCTCCCCCACCCCACAGTATTAAGACAAAATGTGCTGTCATCCTGTCAGTCCAACATTGTGTGTTAGGGAAAAACAGCTTATCACTTCAGTGGTACTGGTCTATAATTTGGAGAGGGATTGTATGTCCCAGAAGTTGCACTGAATGGGTTGTACCCAGGAATCTCATCCATGCCTGATTAATTTTTAATGTTTTTAATTGAAGTAACATTGCATTAGAATAATAGATTAGTTCAGATGTACAACATTATAAATCAATGTGTGTATATATCACACTAAGTTCAGTGCTAAAAGTCCAATTCTAACTTCACATTGACCTCTTTTACCTGGTTAACCCACCCCCCTTCCCCATTCCCTTCTGATAACTACTAATTCATTTTTATGGTGTAAAGGCTTATTTTTGTTTCATTTAGTTGATTCACTTTTTTGTTTGTGTATCACATATGAGTGAACTTTCCTCATCTGACCTGTTTCACTAAGCATAATACTCTCTAGGTCCATCCATGTTGTTGCATATAACAGAATTTCATACTTTTTTCTAGGTATTCCATTGTGTATCTATACAGCACATTGTCTTCATCCAGTCATCTGCCGATGGATACTTAGATTGTTTCCTCCTCTTATACCATGCCTGATTTAAATTACTGAGGTGAGTCAAAAAATGGGCAAAAGAGCTAAGAAGGCAATTCTCCAAAGAGGACATGCAAATGGCCAACAGGCATATGAAAATATGTTCAACTTCTCTTGTCATCAGAGAAATGCAAATCAAAACCACTATGAGATACCACCTCACCCCAGTGAGAATGGC